>JAGPOW010001338.1:34171684-34190787 GCA_030014935.1 Caiman crocodilus | reverse complement strand
CTCTTCTCCCTGGTTGGGAGGTCTATAATAGACTCCCACCGTTAAGTCCCTTTCCCCTTGCTTGCCTTTTACTCTAACCCAGAGCACCTCAGAGCGCCCATATTGGGGCAGACCTCAGAGCGCAGACATATTGGGGGCAAGCTTGCCAATTGAAGTGATTAGCTGGTAGCATCTGCTCAACATGGGCAGAAGCCATGAATTAGGCCCTGAATTCCAGCAGGGTCCAAGTAACAGGCACAAAGGACAGAAAGAAAGAGAAAGAGAGAGAGACCCTCAAAGATTCACAAGCCCTTGGGGGCAGCCTTTCCTCATTACTTTTCTTTAACATCAAGGCATGGCAGACCAGTGAGTGGGTTGAGATCTGGAGTGAGCCAAGTAGGAGCCAGACAGAATAGAGGTAGCTACTAGGGAGCATCCTGTCCCAGGGTGCTACAGCTACTTGGGGGGAAAAAGTGATATCAATTAAACAGTCTCTCCCTCTCTTCATTTTCTAATATATGTGTGGACTACCACAATAATTAGAAAACCTTCTGCCAACCACAGAGATGCTAAGGACTGAATGGTCATGGAGACCAAGCCTGACTGACCTCTAGAGAGGATCTCAGCATGTCAGAGTTAAAATTGTACTGGCAGGACGTTGTGTAGGAGTTTATTCAACTACCATCTTTATTATTCACTATCTGCTCCAAGTCCAAGATATAAAAATGTGCTTCATTTTGCAGTCTTTCTGGCATTTTTGAGGAGTACTCAAGTCACTGAATTACTTTTAAGTCACATTTCAATGAGTCCTAAGAATCATATGCAAAAAAAGATTTAGATACCACAAAAAACCTTGCTCAGCATCCACCCAGCCCTGGAAGCACCTATACTTCGTAGGTGCCTATAACAATGGGCCCCAGTCCCTGTTTCTTTGAGAGCAATAAGGTAGCACTATGTAGTTGCAAACTAGGGTAGGCAGCTGATAAAGCGTCAGCCACAAGAAGGTAATCAGCCCAGAGATGACAGAAATAAGAGCTTTAAAACTGAACATGGCTTTCCTAAAGCAAGCTTCCTTGCAATAGGTGGCAAAGGGATAGAGTTATAGGCAGTCAGTCAAGCGGAGACTGCAAAGCTTAGAGTGCTAAGCAGAAACCTCTGCATCCAGGTAGGAGATCAGATGATGAAAGATGTGGAGCCAAATGTACTACAAAGCCTGATTCCTGAGACAGTGAGAGAAGTCTCTGAGTCCCGAGTTCTGCAGGGAAAGGTGCTCCCAAGAGTGAGGGTGCTAGAGGAAGATTCACAGGTGACAAGAGGTACCCTCGACAGCTAGAAGGAGACAGCTAGGAGTGGGGTAGGAGTTGTTGTTGTAATGAAAAGGCTCAGACTGCAGTCCCAAGTTTGGTAAGTTGTTTAGTTAGGTGGATGGATTTAGGAAAGACAAATCATGTCAAAAGGGTGTAGGTTGTAGCTGTGTTGGTCTAAGGACATAGGCAGACAAGGTTCTTTGGGTAAATCTGATATTGTTTATTAGATGAACTTAAGTAATTAGAAAAATTCTTCTTAGCGAGCTTTCAGGTTTAAATACGCTTTGTCAGAGGAATTTTTCCAACTATTTGAGTTGGCATAATAAAAAAAATATCAGATTTACCCAAAGAACCTTGCCCGCCAAATCATGTCAAGCAAACGATCTTCTTTGACAAAATAGCTACGTGGGTGGAAGAAGAGAATGCTGTGGATATAGTGTATTTGGACTTCAGCAAGGTTTTTGACAAGATCCCACATGGCCTTCTCATAAGCAATCTGGAGAAATAAAGGGCTAGATAAAACTAATATAAGGTGGATAGAAAACTAGCACAAGAGCCACAATCAAAGGGTAATGTTTAACAAATCCACATCCTAATGGCAGGAGGTTTCAAGTGGCTTCCCACAGGGGTCTGTTCTGATGCTGTTTAACATGTTTATTAACATTTGAATGCTAGCAAAGAAAGCTTCTTGAGAAAGTTTGCGGATCACATGAAACTGGGAAGGATTATGAACACACTGGAGGATGCAAGAGCAATTCAGGATCTAAACAGATTGGAAAGTTGGGCTAGAAGAGGATGAAGTTCAATTTGGACAAATGCAAGGTGCTGCACCTCAGGAGAAATAATCAAAAACACAAATATAAAATGGGTGACATCTGGCTGAATGGCACTTTTAAGGAAAAGGACATGTGAGTCTTGGTACATCACAGATTCAGTAATGGTTTGCAATGTGATGCAGCTGCACAAAAGGTTAATGCAGTTTTGGGACCCATTAATAGAAGCATCAGGTGCAAGACAGGAGATAACAGTGCTTTCTACTCAGCACTGGTTAGACCTGACCTGGGCTAAGTACAGACAGTCAAAAAGCCCAAGGCTGAATCAATTTCATCTTCACAAGCTAGTCTAAGCTGAACAGATTGAACTGATAGGCAAGTGAACAGACATTCACTTTTGAGTCAGGAAATACAGCTACATGCCTTCAGTGGCCCATAGCATACCCTGCTGCTCCACTGGAGCAGACAGGTTCAGCCAAGGCTAGCCTGCCTGCCCTGTGAGAGGGGGTAGGGGCAACATGGGAGGTGCAAAGCATCCTGGGATGCTGGGGAACTGAGAGTTAACTTGAAACTGGAAGGGATCTTGGACAGAAGTTCAATAAACCGCTTTCACCTAAGTCAGTGAAGTCTGATACTACATACATCCAGGTTTATCTTAAACTTGTTTTGATCATTTTGAAAGCTGTTTATACGCACTGAATTTCTGTTGTGTTACACAACTGAACCAGTTTCCAATCATTCCTACCAGTTTGTGTGTAATTTCTGTCCCTAGCCCTGGAGTACTAATGTGCAGTTTTGGGCTCTTCGTTTTAAAAAAAAAAGACATGGAGAAAGCAGAGAGGGTCCAGAAGCAAGCAAGGACTTGAATAGCAAGTCATATGAACAGAGGCTGAAAGAGCTAGGCATGTTCAGCTTGCAGAAAAGACACTTAAGAGGGGATATGACAGCAGTCTTTGAAAACTTAAAGGGCTGCCATAAAGAAGAGGGAAAACACTTTTTTTCTCCTGCTGCAGAGAGAAGGGTATAGATCAATGGCCTGAAGTTGCAGCAAAGTATGTTTAACTGGGACATTCAAAAACCCTTCTTCACTGTTAGAATAGTAAGACAGTAAAATAAACCGCCTAGGGAAGTTGTGGACTCTCCACTACTGCAGGTGTTCACAAGAAGAGGCTGGACAGCCACTGTTTGGGTGTGATCTAAGCATAGCTATGCCTATAGTCTATTATGGTTATTTCCCATGTTTCTGGGCTTTAGTGGTTTTCCCTCACCCCCTGCCTCCTCATTTTTCTACTACATGTGTCAGGGTGTTATTAAGCCTTCCCAGAGGCATTGGGTGTTGGCTACAGCCAAAGCTGGGGACTTTGACTGGAGAGTGCCAACGTTCCTGCTGAAAGCAAAGCTGGACATTCCTGCCTAGAGGGTCTTACCCCCCTGCTCAGGATCAGACTGATCACCAGGGATCCTGGTTTCCTCTGTTTAAAAATCACAGATTCTCTGATAAAAAAACCCCAAATTCGTGATTAAAATGATATGCCATTATATATAGTGGCATATATATGGCAATTGATATCTGTGTGTGTGTATATATATGTATGGCGTGATTATAGATATAAATTATTATATATCAATCAGATATAGATATATAGGTATCAATTGAACACAATGTTTTATTTATATATTTACAATTTTAAAGCAATTTGGAAGCCTATCAGCACCTCAATCATTAGAATAAAACAAATTCTTGGTACCTATAAATTTTGGTATTTGATTTTGGGTTTTTTATCATGGAAAAATCAGAGATCCTGATTAAGGAGGTGGTGGTTGCTGCAGCCCAAGCAGAGAGCAGAGCACAGAGTCCAGCTCCCCATACCCCACAGGCAGTATGGCTGGAATGGAGCCCATGGCAGGTGGTGCAAGTGTGGACTGACTGCTGTGGGCTCAGGCTCCCTGCCCTGTTGCCCTTCCCCTGGGGCCTCCACAGCCCAGAAGGAGGGACCCAGAACAGTAGGGCAGAGTGGGGCTGAGTAGAGAAGCTTCTTGTTGCTGCAAGCCCCATACTGCCAGGGTGAGGCACCTCCTGCCCACCCAGCAGCATCAAGGAGTACAACTCCATGCCACCAAACCCATTGCTGCTGGGCACCTCACCCGGATGGTGCAGGGTTTGCAGGGACAAGGAGCTTTCCCACTCAGCTTCACTGTGCCCTGCAATGCCAGGTCCCACCCACTAGACTATGAAGGGCCCAGGGGGAGGGTAGAAGGTTGGGAAGCCTGAGCCCACAGCAGGAAACCCACTCCCACCCTACGCACAAGTCCCGGATGTCCCCCTGCAGGAGTGCAAGCAGTGGTGGGGAGCCAGCCCCACCCAGCCCCTGCCCCCTGAATGAGCCACCCACAGCCCCGTCTTGCTCAATCCCCACCCCCATCAGACATACCTATGGGAGCTGCTCTCCAGGCTGCCCTAAGCTATGGAACAAGAGAGGTCACCACAAGGCAAATCAACCTTGCCAAGTGAAGCCATGGAAGATATAAGAAAGCCAGAGATAATGGACTGTGGTTTCAGCTCCAACTCTAAGAAATTCCTGCCCTATCCCATGGTAATGGTAGCACTACAAGAGTCAGAATACCAGGCCATAATAGATGTATGCAAACCCTAGTGAAGGCCTCATTGATCTCAGCCAAAGATTATCCGGCAGGATCCCAAAGATTATCTGGCCGTCCAACCACTACCCTATGCTTCTTATCCATGTGGCCACAAATGACACAGCTCACAGCAATCCCAGCCAGGTCATGAGAAACTACAGGGCTCTGGGAGTAGGGCTTAGGGGGTTGGGTGCACAGGTGGTCCTTTCCTTGCTCCTTCCAGTTGTGGGTCATGGGCTGAGGAAGGAGAGACGCGTCAAGGTAGTCAACCAAGGACTGCGGAGCTGGTCTCATAGAGAAGACTTTGGCTGCCATGATCACAGTCCACTTTTTGGTGAGAGAGGCAGTGGTCTGCTGGGGAGAGACGGCCTCTACCTCACTCCGCTGGAGAGGAGGCTCTTCTCATCCAAACTGGCTGACCTGCTCGACTGGGCTTTAAACTAAGCTCGCTGCGGTTTGGGGGGATTTTTGCCCCTACAATCTCACTGGGCAACCTTTGTAAATTCAGCAGCCTAAGGCACTTGCAGGAACATGGCATCTGGGAATCAGGTAGCCTATACCATAATGAATTGATACCTGACGCTATACCTGGGAAATGGGCTGGCCACATCCATGGCGATGCTGTCAAAAGTTTTTTTTTTGATTATGGACATGGATTTTAAGGGTGCTCATTTGGGTGGTACCTGAGAGACCTTTGACATACTGGGCAGGCTTCACAAAACCTCTCTACCCCCTTGTAGATCCCTGGCCAGAAGAATCTTTCTAATAGACAGCCCCTGTCTTCTCAGCAGGTGGGCCAGAATAAGGTATTACTTTTATTGTTGAGTAACAACAGCAATCTACTGACCCAGTGGCAAGGACCATATGAGGTATTACGAAGGGTAGGGCCCACTGAATATTAAATTGTGTGACCTAGATAGAAGCAAGAGCAGAAAGCATCCCTTTGAACCTCTTCAAAGGATGGAAAAACCAAGAAGGTTAGCTGATGGACCTTGACCCTGATCCATAGCAACTAGATCCCCATCTGTAAAAGATCTGCAGGGTAGACACACAAGGGCCCAGGGATGGGAAAATACCTAACAAGGGAGCAATAATATCAACGGATCCCAACTGGTAGAAGAGTTTCATTTATACACGAACTCATTTTCTTTTCATACTAAGCATATGTGAAACTATGTTTCAAGAAAGTTACTAATTGCATGTGTTTGTGTAATCTTTTTTTTTCTTACATAGAAATCAGCTAAATTAGTGACTATACCTATTGGTGTATGTTGATACTGCTCCAGAGAAAAATTGGGAAAGCTGAAGTATTTCAGTCCTCTCTTCTTTTTATGAAAATTAACATTTAATACAAAATAATAGACATCATTTCTTTATGCAGTGGAAACTAGTTGAACACATCCTTTACTTTTATTCCAAGGCTTTTTATAGGGTTTATTGAAATATCATTGTCTATTACAGTGTCTATTACAAACAAAAATGGGTCTTCTGATGATACCCCCATGAAGATGGTTACCTTATTTTGTATTTTATATTAAAGTACATGGAAAAAATAATCTACCAACAAGACAAAGGCAAATTAAAGTGCACACCAGAATTTATCAGAACTAACCTGATATGGTTGATGGAGATTTAAAAATCCTTGCCTCATATACTGATAGCTATCACAGTTTCAAGCAGCTATGTTTTCTTTACAGTTCATTTTATGTATTTTCTTTTAAAGATGTACAGTCCAGTTCAAACTGCTTACTGAGTTATGCCATTTTTTAAAGTACAGACCCATACTGAAATCAGTGAACAATTGTGTTATGGGTCTACAGTTTTAAAAATGTTTGTTCTTTTCCATCATAAATATAACAAGACAACAGCAAGTGTATGAGGAAAGTGTTTTTAAATTCACTAACAATAAGTTTAATCTAAAAGTAATTGCTGAAAATATTGTTAATCTGTAACAGTATGGAGACATACCTTGCTGAGTCTGAAAGATTAAGAAATAGTAAATGGTGTTAATTTTGGACCCGTCTGAGCACAGCACATTCAGCAATTCAAAATATAACTCATATCTATTGTGACTAGATTCAGGTTCAAAATTAGAATCAAAACAGGAAAATGAGTTTCAGTGGCACAATAGAGTTAACATGTGACAGAACATGGCAGATATAGAGGGTTAAGGTAATGGATGAATTTGGGTAAAGGTTATGAAAGGAGAAGCAAAAAGAAAGATTCTAGTGGTAAATATATCATATTTATATGTATTCTATATAGATATGTATGTATATAAATGGCACCCATTGTGCTTGAGTAATTTCTCTAGGAATTCACTCATTTATTCTCACTAATAAATAGCACTTAAGTTACAGTGAGAAAAATCTTGCATCACAAACTAGCTTTATGAACCTTAAAAGTATAATGAGAGAGTAAGTCAAGTACATAGCTGCAGGTGCTCTCCAGTTCTGAGACCTAGTTGATGCCAGTGTGTTCCAGAAGAGCTGAATACAATTATCTATTAAACATAAAATCCTACTTATCTGGTTTACATAGGAAGGTAGCATCAAACAGTCCAACAGTCAAAATATTTTTTAGTTATCACTGTCTCCAAGACAGTAGCAAGAATTTTTTCATGTCATTTTTTTTTTCAGTCAGCAGCATTACCTATAGTTTCATTAGTCTCTCTCAGAGTGGGCTCCACTTGAATTAACTATTACTGGGAATGCTTTATTAAGATGAGAGGAGGGAGAAAAAAAAAAAAAAAAAAAAAATCACTCTTCACACTGAGAAAGTGACATGCCTAAAAAAGAACAACTCTGGACTGAGAGTCAAAAGCTCAGTTCCTGACTCCTGAGTTGTTTCATTTCTCTGTGCCTCAGTTCCCTATCTGAAAAAAATGTTCCCCCTTGTATTGCTGTTCATTTAGTTTGCAGTCAGAAGCTGCTTCTAACTGGTGGACAAACTGCAGAGCCACAATCTTGCTTGCCTAGCCCTTCTAGACACTACCAGCACGTGCAGCCATTTGTCACTCCTGGGAGCCATGTGGGTGAAATGGTGCAAATAACTCAGGGTAGGTGGGATCAGGGTGGGCTAGCAGATCCACAGGGAGGAGGGAAATTTTCCAGTCAGGGCAGGCAGGTTGGAATTGGAGGTCAGCCCCATCAGGGTCAGAGGGGTGGGAATAGCACAGCCGAGGCTAGGGCAAGCATCTACAAGGCTGTGCTGCAAATGCATACAGATATTAGCAAGATCAGGTTAACCCTTTCTTAGGTCCAGTTAACCCAATCTCAGTCCACTTAGGTGAACTGACTTAAATTGGGCAAGCCCTTTTTAGGCCAATTTAAACCTTTTGCAGACCTGTATGACTGGGCATTGAGACCAACCTAACCCTGGTTAGGATCATCTCAGGGCAATATCTGTATGTACCCTATTGTACTACAATTAGTAGGTTTCCACAGAATGTACTACACTGTAGTCTTCTTGTTCTTTTATCTCTAAGCTCAAACATCATTGCCAGCAATGGATGAAATCCATTTAAGCTAATGACTAAACACATATTGATTTTGATAATTTGACAATTTCACATCAGGTATTTTCAAAGGATTAACCAGGTTTTTCTTTTTCGCTGCTTCTGTCTTAATCAGCTGACAAGTACCTGTTGTGTTATTATTTCTAGAACAAGGATATTGGACCTGTTTCTGCTTGCACTAGAACTCCCAACAGGTCCATCAGGAACAGGACAAAGCCTGTGTTAATTCAAGTTAAAAAATTAACAACTGATTGTTATCAAAATCAACATGAGGAGTAAAGAGGAAGAGAGAGAGTCATTTCTAATTCATTATGATTGATGGAAGCTGTACTTATCAAAGCAATCCTAGCAGTACAGCAAATGACAAATTAAATTAAAACACAAGTTAGAATCATTACCTGATAAAAACAGTTGTCATTAGCTGATCAGTGATCCTGTAGGCAAAACAGTGTTATTTTATCTAGCAGCATCTGAAAAAATATTAAACTTAATTAGGTCAAATATATACCAAAAATATGCCAATAAATAATACTTATTTTTACATTACACTGCTATATTTTTTTCAAATAAGTCTGATTAAGAATCATTTCCCTACCCTATACTTTTAGTCCAGTATCAGTCTATATAGGTTAATCACTTTGTGCTGAGTACAGAGAATATCTTTAAGATATTAGCTCAGTTCCCAATTTCCACTAGAAAAGTTCTAGTGATATTTATATGTGGCCTCAGTGTCTTGGCTGTTCTACAAATACACAATGGCACTGGATCCTACTGTAAAATCAGAGTCAATACCAGTATGCACGAGATCAGATACCAAAACACTTATAACAAAGTAACATAATTAGGCATATTTTGAACAGTAGGATAGAGTCAGTGTTACTCACAGTGGTATCTGGGATACCACAGTGCATCACTATTGTCATCAGTATGTTTTACATTTGAATGATTGACTTTTAAATTGGAGACCATGCAGTTGTTTCTTCACCCATATGTAATTAAGTGAAATATATATAGGACTTGTTAGGTCAATGTTTACCCCACGATCATCCATTATATGCAAAGCTAAGTATTTTAGTACAGCATGAATATTAATGTTAGATACATGCATAAATCCCACATACTTCAGTCAGAAACTAGAGTTAGATCCTTGTGATTGTATTGGGGAGAAAGGAGTTAAATTGTAGAAAATCACCCTAGCGATTACTGACAATAGACAAAAAGCAACATTCAGAAAAGTCAGACTGTCCCCGAGTCCTGAGCCAAACCAGTATATTGTGACAGAAAATATCCTTAGAGACATGCTGAAAGGCACGGAACTTCAACTCTAGAGTTAAGGCACAAGTACTACCTATTTTCCACAGTTTCCAACTGATTGGAATCCCAATTAGGAAAGGTCAGACTTAATTTGACACAGTAGCATTCAGGAAGCCTGTGGTCCATCATATTTCAGGTAAGAAAAAGGAAAGAGGAAAAAACTAAAAGCTGTTTAACTTTCCCAGTAGGAAATCATTCTATTAAACTATGCACACAAAATATGTACTCAAGAGCATGTGGTTTTATTGTACAGTTCCTGAGTGCTAAAAGTATGTAATAAATAAATATTGTTGCAAGGTCATGAAAGGAACAAATCATTTGAAAAATAAAACAGGCATCTTTGAGGATATATGACAGATGAAAGTCTAGCTACATTTAACAATGAAGATTATTACTGCAGCTGTCACATCAAGAATTTTTAAAAGTTCATATCCATTTTAAGTACTTCAGTGCTGAAATCCCTGTTATATAATTAGCTTTTAGAAATGGCTCGTCAGCATTTTATATACAAGAGACAAATGAAGGATGGAAGTGTGAAATAAATACCTCCAGTTCTTACACAATTGAAAAGCTGTGCCAATATTATCTTTCTTGTGGCAGCAGTTGCTTATAAATGCTGTAGGAACTGATCTGGCTTTCTGTGTCATGAGCTAATGAAGTCTGACATGGGCATTAAAAGAATGTGTTCAGTGTGTACAATTCCTGGGTTATTCTATCTAGAGCAGGTATTTCCTAGCAGCATGAGCATGAAACTATAGCATCATATTATCTGCATAGACTTTTTTTACCTCTAGGACCAGTTCTTTCATCTATATTTCTTTATATTCCTTAAGGGTAAAGTTACATAGTACACTTACACCAAACTAAGGCCACTTAAAATACAAGTATCTCCATGTTGAAGTTATCTCGAGTTAAGTGCCCTCTGAATAGCTCAAAGTTGCACCACTTCAGACCAGAGTTAACTCTAAGCCATACTACCTGACTCTTGTTACAGTAAGTTCAGTCTGTATCATGGAAATTAAACAAGAAAGTTGCAGTCCTTCAGCATATCCCAGGATGCACCACTTCCAGCTCCACCCCCACCCAAGCAAGAAGTGGATCCTAGCCACTAGAGCTGTGTGAAATTTCACTGGGTGTTTAGTTTTAAAGCTGTTTCAATGTGTTTTGAGCAAAACTGAAATGGAAGAAAAGGCTTCGAAACAGCTTTGAAAACAAAATGAGGGCACTCAAAACATGTCAAAAGTTTCAAAGCCAGGCTTACTTGGCTTCAGCGCTGGTCCCAGACAGCAGCAGCAGAATCCTGTCATCCAGCATGTAGATCCAGGGGCCTGCACCCCTGGGACGGATGTGGGGTTGTACTGGACTCCTCCTGGGGGTGTGAGCTCCTAGATGTTTGTGCCAGATGAGAGGAGGTTGCTGCTGTCACCTGGGACCAGTGGCAACAGCAATCTTCCCCAGCACTGGGTGCAGGCTGCTCACAGCGCCAGTCCCAGGTGGCAGGGACAGCTTCCTTTCATCTGGGGTGCAGATCCAGGGGCTCATACCCCCAGGAGGGCTGCTGGGATATGCCAGACTCCTACTGGGGGTGCACGTGTACAGAGCTATGCTCTGGATGAGAGGCAGCTGCCTGGGACCAGTGGCAGCAGAAATATTCCCCAGTACTAGTCCCAGGTGACAGAGGCAGCCTCCTCTCATTCAGGGTACAGATCCAGGGGCTTGCACTCCTGGGAGGGCTGCTGGGCTGTGCCCGATTCCTCCTGGGTGTGCGAGCCCCTGGATTTGTGCACCGGATGAGAGGAGGCGGCAGTAATGGGATGGCAATAGCAGCAAATCTTCCGAGATGCTGGGCAAGGGCTGCATCCAGTAGCAGTCCCAGGTGGCAGAGGCAACCTCCTCTCATCTGGGAGCTTACATCCTTGGGAGGGCTACTGTGCTGTGCTGGACTCCTCCCAGGTGTGTAAGCCCCCAGATCTGTGCGCCAAATGAGAGAAGGTTGCCATTACCACCTAGGACAGCAGCAGCAGCTATCTTCCCTGGCATTGGGCACAAGCTACTCCCATGGAAGAGCCTCCTCCCCATCAGCAGCCTCCTCCCATCCCACAACCATCCAGGGGCTCACACCCCCAGGAGGAGTCTCGGGAAGCCTCTTGAGCTGTGCGCCAGATGACAGGAGGCTGCTGCTGCCACCTGGGACCAGCAGTAGCAGAAAACTTCTCCGGTGCTGGGCGCAGCCCATGCCCAGCACTGGTCTTGCATGGCAGAAGCAGCCTCTTGTCATCCAGATCACAGATCCAGGGGCTTGCACCCCTGGGAGGTCTTCCAGGCTGTGCCAGACTCCTCCCAGGGATGCAAGTCCCTGGATCTATGCCCTGGATGACAGAAGACTGCTGCTTCCAGCATTCCAGGTGGCAGCAACAATCTTCCAAGTTGCTGGGTGAGGGCCATGACCAGCACCAGTCCCAGGTGGCAGAGGCAGCCTTCTCTCATCCAGGGCACAGATCCACAGGCTTGCACCCCCAGGAGAGCTGCTGGGCTGTGCCAGACTCCTCCTCAGGGTGTGAGCGCCCAGATCTGTGAGCCAGGTGATGGAAGGCTGCTGCTCCCACCTGAGATGGCGCCAGCAGCAATGGACTGCAATGGGCATGGGCTGCACCCAGGCAGCAGTCTCAGCTGGCACACAGATCCAGAGGCCCATACCCATGGGAGAAGTCCAGCACAACCCCACACAGACCTGGCAGGGAGGGTCCCTGGATCTGATCACCAGATGAGAGGAGGCTGCCACTGCTGCCAAGTGTCAGGAGTTGTGCTTTAAACAGTTTGAGGTACAGTTTCCTAGACCCCTCTGCACTTATCTCTTTGAATCTTGGTAGGCTTCATGACCTTAGAAGGGGCTACCATCCTTGCAATTTTCATCCAAATCAGGCAAGAAATTACAAAAGTTTAAGCATTTTCATGATTCCTCATTATAGCCTATGGGCAAAATGTCAAAACAGTCAAATAGTTTCAACAAAACAAAACGAGACAGTGCTTCAAAATTAAACCAAATGGTAAAACAATACATCATCCCTGCAAAATAGTGAAATGGATTTTGAAACAAACAGTTATTTCAGGGCTAATAACTAGGTCTTGCATCAAAACTGAGGGAACTAGGGCAGCAATCTAATCAACAACATGGCTTTATAGTGTCCTATGAAGCTAGGACTTATATACTACAAGATGAATGATATACAGTGCTTCAGATGGCTTCCATATAGACCTACCTAACACTTTTCTATTTTTCATAAATTATGAAACATGTAAGGAATTGATGTTAGATCTTGTGGAATCATTTCTACCAGGGAAGACAGCAGCAAAATCACAACAAATATGATTTAATTTCAGCCAAAAATAATCCTCGTCTAATTTGGGGTAGTGATAAAGTGATGTTGTAGTCATGATGGTTCAGGAAATATGCAAGGCAAGGATTTTGTGGGGATGGTATCTTACACTGAGCCAACTGTAGAGTTGGAAGAGATCTTAAACAAGCTTTAGGATACCAGGTACCTCTCCTCAGTTTTGGGAAAGAAGCAGGCACAAGTTTGAATTAAGTAGCAGTTAGAACAATGGCATGTGTATAAATCTTCATTTAAAAATACATTCTGCTTAAAGGAATGGAGGAGGACCAGAAAAAAGCAGCAAAGGATACATAAGACAAGCATAATTTCAGGAACAAGGATAATTTGATCAATGTAAGAGAAATACCATTCAAGAGTTAAGAGGGTCATTATCACCTCTGGGGTGTAGATAGATTACCAGGAATCACAAGCAGATTGTAATAAACTGCAAAAATCAGTGTCTCTGTTAGTCTCTTATCTCACAATCCTTGTGCTCAAAGGAAATCTACAGAACACCTTCAGAAACCAGACTTGGGAACAAAAATTCTACACTAACTGGAACCAAAAAAAACAGGAACCAATCAAATTTTTCACCCTTAGTATTTTCTATAGTTTCTAATTTGGTAGGCTAGAGACACTTGAGAAACCAATCCAGAAGAATTGTCCTGTAGAAACAGTTACAGAGATTTTAACAATTTGGAATTTGTCCCCCTTATTTCAATGATTTATACTCGGAGGTTGGCAACATTTTTCTCAAAATGATCTTTTAAATACTATAGCAGGACCTGGTCCCAAGGCCAGCAGTAATGCCCCCCCAGTAGCCAAGGTATTCCCGCTAGATTTTGGCTTCTCAGGATACCCTCTCTTTTCCACCTC
Organism: Caiman crocodilus; assembly: GCA_030014935.1. Classification (NCBI taxonomy): domain Eukaryota; kingdom Metazoa; phylum Chordata; order Crocodylia; family Alligatoridae; genus Caiman; species Caiman crocodilus. Next base: position 34,177,007 of record JAGPOW010001338.1, on the reverse strand, counting down.
ACCTGCTACACTTTGGGGCAATCTCCCTAAGCACTATGAGATTCATCAGAGTGGCCAAGTGAGCCTCAGTTCACCTCAGTTTGCTATTACTTCCTGTGCCCAACTACCACCAGTCATGCCCCTCAGGCATTAAATTATGGCCTTCCTGGCCCTAACAGTGCCTCAGGGCACAAGCTGCCTTATCATAATCTCCTGCCACCCCCATAGCCATGTCCGTGCCTCACAGGTGTTTTTCGGTATCTATTCAGAGGGAAGACCCTGGGCCCAACACAGCCCTTGTTCCCTCAGGCCTCAAAACTTTATTTGGATTTTGGCCTTCCTGGTCTTCACCCTTTTATACTGACTGAGCCCCTCAGCCCAAGTCCACTGCCCCAGACCTGAGCTCCTGGGTCCCAGTCCTCTCTCACACTTGCTTGCCCTGGACCCATCTTATCCTCTGGACCCCTAGCCCTGTCCTGCACTCTCATGCTCCAGGTCCATGGCCCCCTGTCTATGGCAGTGTCATGGAGTCCCTGACCCAAGCAGAGCTACTTTCATTCTTCCCAGACCCCTGGGATCCCAACCTTTCCTGGGTGCCCCCCAGGCACCCCTGTGGCCTCCATGCCACCCCCATAGTCACAACTCAGTCCTGTAGTTTCAAACTTAAACACAACATAAATACAAGCAAAACACTTCCCAACTAAGATTCACTCCCATATAGGTCAATGCTACACTAAGCCACTTTTCCCCCTTAGTTCTCTCTTAGGTATGCTTGGGCCTGCTTCCTACAGCTCCTCTCCCCATTGGCAATATATAGGGGGAACAGGGGTGCACGTGCACCCCTTGAGAGCACTGGTGCATCCCCTGACCTGCCACGCTCACTGCTCAGGCAATGGGCAGGGGACAGGCAGGAGTGCTGCTGTTCCCCGCCCCCCCCCCGCAAGCACTGGCCGATCACTGCAGCTGCTCCCAGAAGCAGCCACAGCTTCAGCCACTCCCAGAAGTAGGTGTAGTGATTGGCACAGGGATGCTCCCCATCCCCGCACAGGAACATTCCCCCCCCCCCACGATGGCAGAATCCACTGCAGGGGAGACCTCCCCCCATAGTTGGCAGGACTGGCCACAGGGGGGCATGTGCCCCCCCTCCAGACTAAAGCAGTACCAGTTGCCCATGCCTCTCCCTATAGCAGTCAAGGCCAGACTGCTTACTTTGCTTCACGCATTGTGCTTGTGTGTCCCAACATACTACCCCTTCAGTCACGTGGCTTCTCAGCCACATGCAGAGGTTTCCATTTTGCCTAATGGCCAGCCTACCCTCCTCTGCTGCAGCCTGTCCAGCTGTCTGCACCCTTTACCTCCTGGTTGCCTAGAGATCCTCCACTTGACTACTTATTGCAGTGCAGCTAGCTTCTGCTCACACCTCAAGATTGCTCTGCTGCACTTTCCCCTTAAATTAACGGGGGCCTCTGATTCCATGATACAGTTGTTTGTACCTTTAAAATCTAAAACAAAAACAGGATTGCTTGGAAAACAAACTTAAAACAATGAAACCCAAAAAATTCTCTATCGCTTAAGTTTAGCAGAATTAGAGCAAATGAAAACTGGTGCAAGGAATAAATCAACCACTGACTATACTAACAGAACTCTCATCTTGTTTAAAAAGTTATTAAAATAAAGCCAGAAGTTAAAACTGGATGCTTTAGCTTGTCTGTATCACTCTCTCAACTGATTTCAACAGAATATCACTCCCTGGAAAGGAATGCATGACTAAGACCTAAATCTGTAACTATAATAGGATCATAGGATTTATTATATAATGGCAGACCATCAGTAAAAAGTCCAGTGCTCTGTTTTCCATGCTGTTTAATGTACAGTTTCTTCAGAACTCCTCTTTTATTCCAAAAATGTATGCCTGTGGGGGAATTCCATGGGAATTTCCATATATCAGTCTTGCAGGTCAATGACTAGGCATTTTCTCCTAAGCAATGATGTATGCTTTCTGAGGCTTGTATCTATAAGGCATGGAGTCTTCCAAATAATGGCATGATTCAAAACCTAAAACCGTGAGCGGCTCAGCCAACAGTATAAAAAGTCTCAGCGCACCCAAACAGCAGTGAAGATGTTCAAGATCAACACTGGGACCATCACCTTCAACTCGATCAGTCAGAGACTGAGGTCACAAAGAGGATTGCACTGGACCACACCTCACCGGCCACAATCAAATCACAAACTCAAGGATGCCCGACTTGGGAGAGGCTAACAAAGCCTAATTGGACAGAAAGTACGCACACTTGGCATGGTGTTTAAATAAAACTTCTCCATGATCTAACCCAGAAATCTCTAGAACCTTCTCTCAGATCCAACCAACTAGTATCGGGCCGTGATGTATGCTTAGTCAACTATGTAAGGCTGCAGAGAGAACAGTTTCCTGCAGTCTCCTTTGCTTACAACCAGAAGCATGACATTTTATTAACCTCCATAAGAAACCTACCCAGTGATTACTGAAGCCTTAGAGTCACCTCTCCATGGACCAAGACCTTGTAGTGGTGAAGAGTCTTATGTGTCCCAGTGACCCTCCAAGCGATGTCATCCAGAGTCTTGCACTCCTGGCAGAGTCACCTATGGAAAAGAGGCCTGAGGGAAGGTTTCAGACAAATTACAATCCCAGCAAGTTCTCAATAGTGGATCAGGCCAAAGGTGATGTCAGAATCTCAATGATGTGGGCTTCTACAACAGGAAACTGTCCTGTACCAGCCTCCAAAAGTAGTGCAGCAATGGAGCAGTAGTAATGGAAATGGGACCAGTGAATCCAGAACTTTCCAGTCACAAATCTGCATGCCTGTAGAAGTCACTTGATGGTCATCTTGCATCTCAGTTGAGACAGGAGTGAGATTTGACAGCTGCTACCATTACTGAGCAGTCCTATTCAGGATCTCTACACAATCCACATAGGGAAGGGGCTATAAAAAAGTACCCTAAAACCCAGTCAGCTACACATTCTTCTGGAAAGGAAAACCAACCCAGAATAGAAATCATTCACAGTGTTGGTTTTGCCAGTAAGAATCAGCTCATTAGTCAACTTATGGAGCTCCCAATGAACATCTTATGACCACCATTGCTCCACCAACGAACATCTTATGACCATCTGCCTTAGGCTCAGCAACAACCACTATGTCACTGCCATCAGTGCATATGACCTGACATTTGGTACTGGTGATGATGTTAAAAACAATTCTACTCCAATTTTGACTATGTTCTGACTAATACTCCCAAGTAGGACAAGATCATTCTTCTTGGTGACTTCATGCCAGAGTTGTGCATGACCTGGAACTCTGAAGTAGTACCATTGGGAAGGAAAGCCAACTCAAATGGCATCCTTCTGAGAAAATGCACAGAGCAGTCTTGTCATCATGAACGCCATCTTCAGACAGAGTGATAAATAAAAGAAACACTCACTCTAAGCACTGGCAATAACTTACTATGTTATTGTTAGAGACCATGATGAATGGATGCCTTGGATAGATGAATTGTCTTTGTATGAAATGACCCCTTCCCTTCTGGTTGAGCAGGGCTTCAATGTTGCTCTTGTCCAACCAGTCCCAGTGTTGATGGGTGGTATAGCCAAGCCCTCCTCAACCAGAAAAGAAGGGGTCATTCTGTGCAGCAAGATAACATGCTCTCTCAGCAAAAAGAGACATATCACCTCCTCAAAGCTGAAGTTCAAAGAAAGATCCAGGAAATCAAAAAATAGTGACAAGGTATTCTGCTCTATGAAGATAAACATGACATGCATAGTTTCTTCAAGTCAGCAAAATTCATCTACTAGCCAACCTCCCACAGTCCTACTTTCCTGTCATTGCACAATGGTTTCATACTCCTCAAAGGCAATGAATCTATCCAAGGTAGATGGAAAGAGGACTTTGAGGGATTCCTGTATTATGAGTTGACTATAATGGATACCTCCATCAAGTCCATCCCCCAACACCCTGAAAGGGGATCCCCTCACCAACCCTCCTCTTCTTAAAGAAGTCTGGTGTGCCATTAAGAAAACCAAGACCAACAACTCAAATGGACCAGAAGGCATACTTGCTGGAATCTATAAGGCTGGCATTGAGAAACTTGTACTGAGACTCCATAAATTTATTCTTTAGATTCGGAACAGTGAAGAGATTACTGGGGACCTGAAGAATGCCAACATTGTGACTATCTTTAAGATAGGAGATAAGTCTATGTGTGGGTGTCCCAAGGGGACACAAATATAGTCCCCGGAGCATCCTCTTATAGCAAGGCCTGAGGCAGGGCTGAGCTGCTGGAAGAAAGGAACAAAAAGCCCTGAAGAGAGGGCTCACTTACCGTTTTTAGGAAAAGCTGAACTGCGTTGAGAAGAGCCACTGGCGCAGTTCATCAGCCACTTTTATTTTTGGCTGGGAGTGGCATCAGTAGATGACATCAAAAACCACCTCCCAGCTGATTTAAAAGCCAGCAGCAGAGAAACAGGGACAGGGCAGCCAAGTTGGAGCCAGAAGGCAAAGCTACTCCCCGAGCTGCTCAGTACCAGGGTTGTCAGCTTGGCAGGGGGCCAGATGGGGACCCACAGGAAGGCTCCTAGCTCCCCTAAAAGGAATACCACCCAGCTCAGCTGGGCAGCCAGGTCAAGGAGGATGGTGTCAAAGGATCCCGAGAACCACAGGTGCCAGATCCATGAGTGGGGCGGGGTAAGGCTCGTACCCCAACTGTTCTTTTCTTCTCCTTTCTCTTATTTTATCATTTTGAAAGGCACACAGAGCCCGGACTGAGGAAGGCATCTCCAAGTGCCCCTCCTGGGTCAAGAGGAAGAACGCAGTTAACGCAGTGCATTGCGATGCCTCAAAGAGGAAAGCAGATGCTGAGGCAAGAATGGTCCCGCACCCTGTAGTCATCCGGGGTAAAGAAGCATTGAGGGACGAGCAAGTAGGGATAAAAAGCAGGAGTGAACACCAAGGGGACAGGCCAACAGTCCATCATCTGGTTGTCCTGAGGGCTGGTGTATGGCTGGGGTATAGGGAAGGTGGAGCCCCAAGAACACCCACAAAGGGCATTACCTAGCCTGCAAGTTTCCATGAGGGAGAGCCTCACCACTAAAGAAAGGAAGAACAAGTCACAGCAAGTGAGTTTTGGGGCCTCCCTCTGAGGTGAATATGACCCAACACACAAGTCTCAGGGACACACCCTGCAGCCAGAGCTGGGTGTGCACCCTAAGGTCGCTAGTGTGCAGATTGCATTGTAGGCGGTGACTCATGACACCACCTAAGAGGCCAAACCCTCGTAGTGAAATCAAACCCCTTGTAGTAACGCCTGAAGCCAG
>JAGPOW010001338.1:34155826-34171584 GCA_030014935.1 Caiman crocodilus | reverse complement strand
AGGGAAATCAAAGCCTAGTGCGGGAAAAAGAAATTAGTTAGAGAGCGTTCGTTCTCGCCCTAGGAGCCTGTTGAAATTAAGGCTCTGAAGGTGCGACAGCTAGAGAGCGCCTATACAAGACCAGACAGGTGCAGTGGGAATTATCAAAGTATTGCCCTCCTTTCCACAGTAGGGAAAATCTTTGCCCACATCATAGAATAATGGAAAGTTAGGGTTGGAAGGGGCCTCAGGAGGTTATCTAATCCAACCCCCTGATCAAAGCAGGACCATCCCCAACTAGATCATCCCAGCCAAAGCTTTGTATAGCTGGGTTTTGAAAACCCCCAGGATGGAATTTCCACCACCTCTTTGGGTAACCTGTTCCAATGTTTTATTAACCTCCTAGCAAGAAAGTTCTTCCTAATATCTAACCTAAACTTCCCTGCCTACAACTTGAGACCACTGCTTCTTGTTCTGTCATCTGCCACCACTGAGAATGGTCCAGCTCCATCTTCTTTGGAACCTCCCTTCAGGTAGGCTGCTATTAAGTCCCCTTTCAGTCTCCTCTTCTCTAGACTAAATAAGCCAAGTTCCCTCAGTCTTTCCTCATAAGTCATGTCAAGTCCCCTCACCATTTTTGTTGCATCTTCCTGAACTGTCTTGTACTCTTACTGAGGAAATCCTGCTGGATGTCAGTGTGGTTTCAGACTATCCTTTGGGGCAAACGACATGATCTTTGTTGCTTGTCATGTCCGTGAAAAGTGTCAGGAACAACGTCAGGACCGGTATATAATCTTCACTGACCTTAGTAAGGCCTTTGATTCCAACAATCATGAAGCCTTGTGGAAAGTACAGGCCAGATTTAGATGCCATGAAAAATACATCAGTGTTCTGAGGCTTCTCCACAATCAAATGACTGACTGTTCTTTGTAGCATATTGGACATGAATCCATTGGTCATCCAAACTGGGGTCAAGCAAGAGAATGTAAACACCTTCTCTTAAACACCCGTCAGCAGCAACAAGGGCCAGGTTCAATTTTGGGGTACTAAATATATTTCACCTTGGCTCGAGGCCCTGCCCAGACTACCTGGGAAACACTAAATGAATCACTAACATGTCCAATAAAACCAACAACCCCACCCTCCCAACAATATGAGCACAAACCCCCAATTTATTACACTTTATAACTTTTGTGACCCCATCACAGGATCCCAATCAAGAAACAGCATCATCAGAACACTACTAATACAGACCAATCAATTCAAAGTTGGTCAGCACTCCTGGATCTGGCCACAGTCACTAAAATGGTTTTACAGGTTCTGAAGAAAAAACTTAAGACAATGGTCTAGACATAATGAAGAGGGTGGGAGGGGGGTCTTCTTCCAGTCCTAGAGGCGGCACAATTTACAGCACAAACATGATGCACAGCAACCTGAAACCAGAACACACTTTATAACACAAAATGACTTGTATATTTTGGATGTTCTAAAAAAACATGTCATCTCCCCAGTTCTGTTCTCCATCTTTTTGACCATCACCCTGGTTCTCAATAAGGACCACCTCCCTTCCACAACTGATGCTGAATGCCAAACAGATGGAGGGTTTTTTAACCTGGAACATTTTCACTCAAAAAACAAAGTATTCAAAAAAATCATCCATCTTCAATACACTGACTGTGCCATCCTTGTTCACACTGAGAAGTCTCCAGACTATACTGAATCTCTGCAGAAGCTTGCTGAACTTGGGACACTCTCAATACCAAAAAGATGAAATTGCTTGATCAGCCTGCTCCAGCCCATGAATATGACCCCCTCCTCAAATTACTACTGAGAGAAAGACTTTGGTGGTAGTCAAGCACATCCCTTGCCTCAGTAACCACCCCTCTCAGAGAGCAAACATTTATAAAAAGATCCAGCACAGGATCTAATGTGAACACATCTCCTTCAGGAGACTGATCTGGCATGTTTTTATTTATTTCACTCTCCGGAAAGACAACATGATCTGGATGTACAATGCAGTCATCATCCCCTCTCTCATCTATGGATGTGAAATATGTGACCTACCATTGTGTAGCCGCTGGGCGTTGAACATCTTACCTCGGGCCTCTATGCCCCGAGGTTTTGTAGATATTCAGCTGGCCGTCGCAGGAAGCCTTGGGGCCGGTCTCTTTCTGCTCTGGGATCCGCCCCTTCTCGCCTGCCACGACTTCGATCTTCCAGTGGGTGGAGCTTCCCTCTGGGCAGCTGTCCCCTCTGGCTACCTGCAGTCAGAATCTTCTGCGAGGCTCCTCCACTCCTTTCACCTCGCCCTTACCCTGCCCGGCAGTTCCAGGTGTTCTTGCTGCTGTTCTCTATGGCCGCCACCAACGTGGAAGGCTTTCCTCTCTTCCTTTCACCCCACAGCCCCTTCTTACCCGGGGGAACACAAACAAAGGAACGCTCTAACAACTTAAACACCGCTATTCGTCTAATGGGGTCTTGGCCCCTATGCCAAGCCGCTACCTGCAGCTCTGCTCGCTAGCCCTCACCCTCCGGGCCAGCTACCCACCGCTCTTTATCTTACTCCCCTGGGAGAGACACCCTCTCCGGGTTCTCCCTGCCTTAGATCTCTTTCTCCGGCTCCCACCAGTCCGGACGTTCTGTCTCCGGGCAGTCCCAAGGTTCCCTTCTCCCACCTGGGTCTGTCTCAGGTCACAGTCCTCCCTCTGGGCCTTCTCCGGTCCACGGTCCCTCCACATGCCTGCGGCTCACTCCCAGCTTTCCCCTGGCTCACCCATTCTGGTTACGCCGCTCTCCGACCTCCGTCCCTCTCGGGTCTCTTCGCAGTCTCCGGGTGGCTCGTCTGCTGCTGGTTTTGGTTCTCAGGGTCCTCCAGTCCCTCTTCCATGGCCAGCGCACATGCCGGCAGCCAGCTCTGGTATCCTGTGTCCTCCAGGCTTGCTCTTTAGCCCAGAGCACGCGTCAGCAGCCACCTTCGGTGAGCTGCGCCTCCCAGGCTCACTTCCCTGCTTGGAGCCTGCTCCACCCGCTCCGCCGGTTCTGCTGCGGCCTCTGCCCGGCAGCCACGTGCTTCCCCTGGCCCCTGCCGCGGCCTCTTCCTTTATTCTGTCCGGCCAGTGCCTTGGGCTGACATCACACACCATCGTTCCAGCTGCGTGCAGGGTTCTCCAGCGATCCTGAGGTGAGTAACCACCATTTTTCTTTCCTTTCTTTTTCCCCTCTGCCGCTCGCCTCTACCTCCGTGGCTCCTTTGGGGAGCTTCGGAATGCCCCCAGGACTTGTCCCCCTGTGACACATTGTAATCTCAAGATCCTGGAAAGGCATTACTACTGATACCTCTGAAAAATCCTCTGCATCAAATGGAAAGATCACTGGAAATACACTAGTATTCTTGCTAGAACTGATACTACCATGGTTTGGTGATTGAGGATCACCGACTCACTTTGCTTGCATTGCATGCAGACACCTGACACTTGATTCCCAAAACAAGTGCTCATCTTTCAGTTTAGTTGCAGCCTGGGATCTCGTGGCAGCCAAAGAAAATGCTACAACGACATATTGAAGTCATACATCAAGAAAACAGATGACAACATCGTGAGCTTCGAGGAGTTGGCTACTGACTGACTCCTCAACCAAGTGGCAGCATACTTTGAGGTAAAGTGTCTCACTCTCAAAGCACAGAAGAAAGAGTGGAAGAAGAAAAAGAAATCCCAGCCTACAGCCTACTCTCCCCTGCAGAAAGACCTGTAACTTCTGCAAATAGATCTTTGGCTCAAGGATTGGACACTTAAGTCACCTCAAGATCCATCAGTGAGCCATGATAGAGATCATCCTCAAATTGAGGAACTGCTGCTGCTCCCAGATCAGGCACAATAGGCCAGATTGTCAAAAATCTAACAATACACATAGGTACTCAGTAGTATTTTAACTTAAGAACATAAACAGTGCCATACTGAGTCAGACCAATGAGGAGAGAGAAGGTTGAGAGCTAGATTTGAGAGGGCAAGGTAGCAATCCAGGGAGAACAGCTAGAAGGCAATAGTCAGATAAATATAGTTCTCTCCCACTCTGTTCCATACTAACAAAAAAAAAAAAAAAAAAAACATTTTTTTTTCATTTTGATAAGTCAAAGAGTTAGGGAAGAAAATATCCTTTCCTTTTTTACCACAATAGTCTGGCTAGAACTTGATTTATTTAACAATTAAGCACTTCCCTGTTACCCTCCCCCTTTTCTACCCATCCTCTTCATCAAGTTCCCACTTCTACTTTGAAAAATATTACAAACCTGCAAGATATGATAGGAAATGGGGTTCTGACAGTGCCCCAATTATTGTGAGTCTCAGGTTATTAAATACTAGCGAGTATGCTGTAATTTTTTCTGAAAAAATAAGAGGACAATAAGAGATAAACTGATTGAATTTAAGACATTCTTCTTCTAGCAAATTTTCAATGCAAAAATAATAGAATAAATCCTAATCCATTCTGATAGAAAATCTGGTTCCTGCAAGCCCTACTTATTTTGACGGTTAAGAAGCTACTTATCACATTCTACTATGGAAGGAAAGCTGCATGATAGTGATGTTTCTTTATATATGCCTATTAGTCGTTCCCACTGAGATCATATAGATACCCATTAAATTCAACAGAAGTGGGATCAGGCCTACACTGTGTAAGGAATGGTTTGTGGGTTTATGAAAGGCAAACTGGAAACAATAGAAGAAAAAACTCTAATACAATTTTCTTCAGTATTTGGATAGAGAGTTTTCACAGTTCATATAAGAAATTCAACAAAACTTTTGATCTGACAGACTGCATATATTGCTGATCATAAAAAATGTCATGGAGGATTTGTTGATATTTTTAAAACTGTACTTAAAAATTATTTATAAAGAAAACAAAATGCAGGCACAAAATGAAAGAAGGCCTTTGATAAATTAAAAATGTTTGTTTTCTGCTGTGATGTAAAAAACTTCATCGTATATATGTTCAAAGCTTAACAGCACAAGATAAAGAAGTAATTAAAATGATAACATCTCAGAAAAAGCATGGCTGGAAAATTAAGTGAATCTAGTAAATAAATCATCCAATAAAGGTAAAATGACAAACTGCTAGTACTCTAACACAATCAGACCTCAAACATTAATACCATACAAACAAGTGGGTACCTGGTAAAATTTCTCTAAAAACATTTATTGTGGCTGCATGCTTGCTTTATAAATAAGATTCTTTCCCAAATAACTTTTTGTACAAAATTCCTTCACAAGCTTTTGGAAGACTTAAAGTTAAAAAGTGCTTCAGGTTGTAACACAATCAAATATTTCACAACGTTGATCATCAACTCAAGCTCACTTCATTCGTTTTCCCAACTTCTCCACTTCTTCCTTCTACTGCGCCAGTTTTTCCTTTTAAGGTTTGTCTCTCTTATTTTTCCTCTTAATCTTCAGCCAAATTCCATGTCAAATTTGCATAAGGTTTCTGTCAAAAACTTTGAAATCGTCAATAAAGCAGAATATATCACTTCTAGCTAAAAATTTGGCCTGGTCTGTAACAGCCTTTCAACCTTATCATACAGATGATTGAGAGATCTAAAGTTGTTTATTTCAAAATATTTCTACAGAATCATAGGATGAAGCTGGCATTAAAATATAACAAAAAAGTCCACTTACCTTTTGGAATCAGTTTTTAAACTCAGAATACCTTCAGAAGGGCATCATTTAAGTAAACGTATGTAGGTGCAATCATTTTGCAAGTCATGAAGGGGAGAAAAACAGCATGTGATCTTGAGAGGGGCATATTATAATTACAAATTTCATTGGAGGATTTTGCAAAATACCACATTTTTCATGTAAATGCCTTCCAAGCTTGGTATTATTCCTGATCCTAATTTGCATTTCAAAACTGTCAGATAATTTCACTCTTGACACTTCACAATATAGCTGGCCATGTCCAAACACCAGCTATCACAGGTAAACATCTACTCTATCAAGTGTTTGACCTTAGTGTCAGAGAATGCCCTCCAAAGGGAGCTTTCCCCAAGACTACCATGGTCTCTTCTGGCCTCTGGGAGCATCTGCTAAAGCAAGCCCAGGCATGGTTTCTACTACAGGGAGGTAGCCCACACTCCTAACTCTAAAGATCCTGGCCTTTTGGTACTTCACTTTTCCTGGGTCTTTCTGAGCCTGACTCAAGAAGATAGCATCCAGTTCTGCTCCTGAGAGAAGGGCTTCCCCTCCTGTTGGGGCAGGCCAAGAGCACTCTAGCATACTCAGCCCTGAGCACCCCCAAAGATACACAGCTGTACCCCTTCCCTAAAGTTTCTCTACTTGCCTTAGTCTCCCAACTCTTCTGGCCAGAACCTGACAGGCTGCCTCCCTTGCAGCCTGCTGTCCCTTTATCATGTCATCCCCTAGGGACACCTCTTGAAATGGTACGTCAACAAAGCCATTCAAGACTTTTGATGCTAAGAATCCACTTCATCTCATTCTGTACATATCCAGCCCTGGCAATTAATCTTTCATTCCCAAGTACAGGAAAATGAGGTAAACTGAGTAACCAATATTATAAAAAATGTTAACACAGAAATATCACAATAAAACCCATAGTCCATCCCACTTGGGTTTTGCTGATAGTCATTGCAAAAGCTGCTCCAACAGGAAATTGCTTCCTTTGCATCTTAAAAGACAGCGTTGTAACATAACTGGGGGAAGCAGGGCTAAAGGGGCTGAGCAGAATGGTACCTCAACTCTGGGAGCTTTTGCCACCACAGACAAAGCCCTGCACCCTATAATATAGCTGAGGGGAAGGTGAGCAGAAGTCAACACAACACCAGGGGCAGCTCCCAGGGAGCCCAATACCACAGGACTGCTGCAACTCAAGTGGATTGCTACAACATCAATAGCACCAGTAGCAGCTGCCTTCAGCATCAAGAGAGCCAGAGGCAGGCAAGACTTCACTCCATCTGCCCTTCCTATCACTCCCCACTGTCTCCAGTCATCAAAATACCTCAAAACACGCCACGTCCTAGGCACTGAAGGAGCTCACTATACCTTTAGCTTTGTCTGTTGGACATAATATTACACTTGGCAAAAGAACACCTCTTCCAGTAACCACTTCTGTTATCATTTCTGAGTCTATAGTGTTGTTGCAAAGTCTTTTTTACAATGCCTCATACCATGAATTAAGCCAATTTTCTGATTCATATTTCACAAGAATCACAAGCATTCCCACCTTCCTTGTGAGCATTGGGGTAGGCAAACTGCTGAGTGACAAACTGCTGAGAAACTTGGTCAGAAATCATATATCTTCGTTACTATCTTCATTATCTACACTATGTACACTTAAGTCACTACCATAGACCCACTCAGTTAAGTTGTTTTCTTACAAAATGTTCTGATTGTGAAGAACTGCAATCTCTATATGTAGGCTTGGTCCTGTCTCAGATACTCTTGAGACAACCAGCAAATTCACCTGCTCCATTCATTGTTCTCATATTATGGTTACGTTTCACTATTTTAAAATGTCTCCACATTGGCATTGTTTTAAGACAGTTCTCACATACAGATGCAAATAAGCCATGAGGAACAACAGGCAAAACCCACCAGAAATCTCCTTTTAACTCTATGCCTTCCCCTCCAAATGCAATGCGAGTGTTCATTATGCTGCAAAGTAGATCAAGGCATGCACACAGTTTGTTCTAAGCAAGTGGCATTAGCATGCCAGGTGACAATCAGGCAGAGATCTGCTTTGCATAAAGTCTCATGGTGGATAGAAGTCCAGCACTGCCTACCAGCTTGCTTAAGGTGGCATGCACACATACACTGTATTGCATAATGCTTTTCTATGGACCTTTATTTTATTCATTTCTCATGTTTTTTCAAATTTTGTAACTTTCAAATTTTGGGAAACTCTACATTCTATAAGCTTTACATTATATATCATGTTGGGGATATATTAAAATGTTCTTAGTCCATTTACTCCTTAGTCAAATTTTTTTTTAGAAAAGAATCAATATACTAAATACACTATCTGACTACTTGACTCAGACAAATACTTTTGCAAGTCTGTGGCTCAGGCATGAAATGTTTTCCTCATTACCTTAAGACATGGATGCACAACTCAAATTTTACTAAGGGCAATTTGCAAGGTAAGCTTTCCAGTAGAGAGCTGCCATTATTAATGAGATACCCCATGAACTGATGTAAGCCTAGAGTATATTTTTCAATGGAAAAATAGACTGTACGTGCAGGTGCATGTGCATATTAACTAACTGTTGCTCAGTGAGAACACAAAACTTCCTGTTTTCCTTTTCAAATCTTTTTCCATTTAACAAAGTGGTGTAATAAGGGATTATGGTAAGCCACTGCGATGGCCCTATAACAGAGATGGGCATCCTACAGCTCTTGGGCTGGATCTATCCCATGGTAACTCAGGGAATCAGAAGCATGATACAAAGGAAGCATCTCCACAGTCCTATTGCCTGACTTATTCCACCTATTCCCTCTACAGGGTCTGCTGATCACTGAGGGATGCAGAGATTTGCAGACAGAGGTAGAGGCTGTGCCACAAGCACCAGAGCATCACAACAAAAAATTGTCGATCTCTGCCCTAGCTGACTACATGTAGTCCGCAGACTTGATGATGTGGTTCCCTGTTTTATGACGATGCACTTGAATTCTGAAAGGGTAAAATAATCCTAAAGATGACAGAATGAGGAACATACGCAATCTTAGAGGTGACATATCGTCTTTTCTGCAAAGAAACTGAAGATTCCATGCTACTCTTTTTCAGTGTAGTTTGTACCACTGTCCTTGGAAGACTATTACCTTTTCTTCCCTCTCTTTATCCCCCAGTATGGAATGACTCTTCCTCATGGGAAGATGTAAGTTTCTTGTGCGTCTGGAACACCACCAGCATCATAGACATGAAGGTTCCTACATACATTGAGTGAAGATTCTATTGAAGTCAGCTGCAATTCTCCAGTTGACTTTAAAGGGAGCTAGAATTTCAGCCAATGTGAAATTGGGATGAGTAGGCTAAAGATAGTGTTTAGCAGACTGTTTCCCCCCAGAAAAAACAGGAGAGAAAATCCCAGAAGCCTACCCTCAATAACAATCTAAGGCAGTTGCTGCACCACCCTGCCCCTCTTTTCAATATTTTTAAAGCCCCTTTTTTCATGCAACTTTCACTCATGTAGTTCCTGTGACCCTGTCTTCTCCCACTAACAGGATTCTAATCATTCATACTGAAGTCATCCTAATTAGACTGTGAGATTTGTAGAGAGCAGGGACCTTATCTAATTATTTGTTTGCACTCCACCATGTACATCTAAGGTAGCATATAAAACTACGATTACTATGCTTTACAGTGCTAGCTAAGAGTAAGCAAAGCTCAAACATCTTCTTTATGGAAAGGCTCCAAATCATTTCCCAAGTCACTGAAGTTTCTTTTTCTTCAATAGGCTTTGGATCAGGCCCATAATAATGGACACAGTGCATTAAATGTATGCTAAATTCTCCTGTCTGCCCTTCTCAACTCACTCTCTCTTGTGAATAATTTTATATTTTATTCCAGGTTCTTGATATGATATCCCTACTCAAAATAACAGAGGGATTTCTACATTTTTACAGATGCAGCCCACAGAAATGTGTCAGAGATCATTCACATTTCAATTCAGAAAAGAAAAGTTCAAACCTGAAAGAAAAGCTACTTTTACACAATTAAAATAAGCCTCCAGGATTTACTTACTGTGGAACAAAGTGGAAAGGCAAAGATCAAATACCTTCCAACCTTAATCTAGGCAGGAAATGTAAGAAGGAGGCTAGCAGCATGGCACTCTGTAAACACAGTTATGGGGATAGGGTGGCTTAGTAACACTTCCAGGCTAACTTCCAAGTCATTTCTATAATCAAGTTCCAATCCAAGCACATGCTTGTCTCATTTCCTTTGGATCTGACGAACTTAAGTATAGAAAAGTCGAGGGCTTATTTTTTCATTTTCACTTTGATGAAAGCATTCTTGCTTTTCATGCAGTTTTCAGATAAGATCAATTGTTTTATTTTTCTAAGATACCAAGAACAGCATAGCTAGAGGAAAACTTATTCAGAAAAAGAATGAGGCACTGCTTCTATGCCACTGATACAGTATGACTTCCTTTTTCACGTGTTCTATTAACACAATAAACCTAAACTCTCTTTAAGTTGCATTTTTGGGGAAATCCATTGTATAAAGCCTTTTAATTGTAACATGCAAGGCAAAGAGTATCAAAATAAATATTCACTGCAATACAACACAGAGGCCTGTGGATAACTGGAATTATTTTCCATACACATATGTTCCACATCTTGTATTTACATCAAAGATCATATCTAAATATGATGCAAAAGAACAATATACAGTACCAATAACTGTGGGCCATTCATTATTTGAAAGAAATCTACAATATTCAATTGTAAAGCTCAGAGCATGCATCCACTGAATTCCAAGGCAAAATATACTATATTCTACAGGGATCGTGCTTGCTATGCCCTTTTAGTTACCAGCAAATTGATTTTTCATGTTCTGGATAAACAAGCAGTTAGCAACATTGCACTGCTGGTTGTAGAGCAATGACGACCCAATTAGAAAACACAGTCAATGAATAGGTCAGACAACTGGGATCCAGATACTGTAAGCAAGATTAGGCCATTCAGTTAAAGTTAGAGTTTTACTTTGACCCTTTCCTCATCATAAGTGACCCTCCATAAAAATGTGTCAAAAATATGTGCAAAGACAAAGAAAAAAAATCATGGCTTATCCAAATGCCATGTACTATTACATGGTCAAAACAAATGACTTTGGAAAGATCATTGCAGAACTGTTAACACTGAAAACCAGGAACACAGGGGAAGAAGCATTTTTTGATCTCATAGTCAAAGTATAAGTTCTACAATTTGTTTTTAGCTTTCCTGTGTTAAACATAAATTAACTCAATGTTATGCTTAATCAGAGAAGTACAAATCAACCAACAAGCATTCAGACTAAGAACACTCAAAATCAGTAAATGGAGTAGACATGTAATTTGCTCTATTTTAATCTCCCACTTAATTACAGATCATATTTAATTATCAAATGATCTTGGCTGAATAAAATGACAAAGACAACACAGTAATGTAAGCTTAGTAAGCTTTTTAGTTTGGCATATAGTATTCATTACAGTTATGATCAATACTAACAATATCATAATGAAATTTTACAGAACACAGGAATACCAAAACCAGTGTATTATTTTTTTCATATCTACAGAATCCCACATGAAAACTGCACAACATGATATGTTGTCAAAAAAAAAAAAACAAGAATCACACATATCCATGTATAGCATTGCCTAATTTATTAGATCTATTAAGGAAGGTGGTGGTTTACCTTTTTCCAAATAATGGAGTTTCAATTAGTGTTGGAGGCAAAACAGACCTAATGCCTAGTTGTATATGAAATCCTAGAGAAATCAAAGGAGGGATGGAAGGGACCTCTGTAAGACATCCACTCCAACCCTCTGCCTGAGGTGGGCTCAACCCTATCCAAACCATCCTAGATCAATGCATAAATTTAACCTCTTAGTAAAATGACCATCATCCCTGACACAAGACATAGCACCCTAACCTACTACAGGTAAAGTAGGGGGACCATGGCAACCAACACTCTGCTTCAGTAAAAGGTTCTCAAAGTATGCTCATGAGATCTCATTTAGAGAGCCATGCCTCCTGCTACAGAAGAAACAAAAAGCCCCCCAGTCTGTACCAATCTGACCATGGGGTAAAAAGCCTTCCTGACCACAAGTATGCTGAGCGGTCTGACCCTGAGCAGTGGAGCAACACTCTCTAGCCTGGAACCTCCAGCTTTAAGCCCTAGCAGGAACACTTGCACACCCCAGTCAAAATCTCCAGCCTTGATTGCAGTCAACTCCCAAAGCCTCTGAGGACATTGTTAAAAAAAAATGAAATAAAATAAAATCCCAACATAACAAAAAGAATGGGGGGAGGGAGGGTAAGGACACAAATTCCTTTCCAGCCCTATATAACAACCTGCAAAGCCCAGAAGCATGAGAAATACCCATAGTAGAACATAGGCATGAGAAATCTGATCTCATGTCACTAAGGGATGCATCTTCGGAATGGAATACTTCTATAGAAACATCTCACCCATGTTTTATCTAGTTTGATTATAACCTATTGGTCTATCTTTGTACCTAAGGAAGGAATACCTCACTCTGCTATCTAGATGCAGCCTTAGCTGTTTTATACTGTTCCATCAGACAAATGTCAGGTAGTTTCTCTTATCGCTGATATTATCTTTTCTGAAAGCAGTTTTGACTGTGCCTTTTTTTAACAGTATATCTTATCCTAGAACAGCCTCCCTCTACTCCTCTAAACTCTTTCTGTCAGCCTTCAGTCACTAAGCTCTTTTCTGGCACCATCTGATCCATTTTGGTGCCTGATATTTTAAAAAAATAGCCTGGAAATAACATTCTGCCATCAGCAAAAAGCGGTTCTCAACTTGTTCTGTATCATATAACCTGCATCCCTTATTCCCTTGGCTAACTGTCTTTTATGTAGTTCTATATGCCTCCCTGTAAACTCCTCAAGGCATTGACACTGTTTTATTTTTCTTTGAAGTGCCATGCTAACTTGTGGCACTACATAAATAATAAGGAACTGTACAACAGCAGTATAAATTGCATTTCAATCAGGCTCTTGCAAAAATCCACCAATGATTTTAGTCGTGCACATCAAAATGCCATTACAAAATCTAGGAGCAATGTTAATTCGAACTGCACTAATGTACTAAGGATTCTAGTATATCCGTAACATGGCTGAAGAGCAGTGTGAGCACATCTGAAATCTGCTTCCTCACACTACAGAAACTACTTATTAGCATCTCTATATAACACACCATTACCACAGGGAAAACTAGTTTAAAATCATAAATGTCAAGACATAATTAACTTAAAGGTCAGGTTTAATTACAGTTGTTGAAACTGAAATACACTAATTACCATTACGATGTCAGAAAATTTCTTGAAATGGTCTGAAATGTTTTGTTGGTGCCTATACTTCTTTATAATTGATGTCTTTTGTTTTGCAAAGGGGATGTTTCGATGGGCATTTTCCTTACTTAGTCTACAGTGAGCCAAGAACAAAGCAGAAAACTGATTAATAAAGCACCACCCCACACAGCTCAGCAAAATCTGTTCTCTGAATTATTGTATTATTAATTATTTTCTTATTATCGGCACTTTAGATAATGATTTTAATGGAACTCCTTGGAGAGCTTGGTGCAAAACACTTTACCAACAGAGGAAACACATTTATGTGAATGGTTTTTAGATTTAATGGCAAAACAAATCAATAAGTGAAACAGAGTGGTGAGAAAATAACTCAATAACTGAAAAATTTGCTCTACTTGTAGGCCTTCCAAGATTTCTACTGGGAATACTTATCGACTCACAGAAGTATTTTAGCTTTCTGTCTGCCCCCCCTTCCCTTCACCTTTAAGGTATAGAAAGTTTGAACACTCTTGGGTTTCATTTGCTTTTGTTTTACCCAAGTTTTATTCCTCCCCAACTGAATGATCAGGATTTCCAGGTCCCTTTTCCCAGCACTTTCAACAGAGTGATGGGCAACACTGATTCTAAGAAGCTGTTCAAAACTGGATAGAAAACAAGTGAGTGAAAGTTAACCTGCAAAGGATGCACCCCTGCCACACTAATATAGATTTTAGCCCAACAGCTCCTCTACAAAGATTCACAAGTCTGAAAGTGAGTGTACCAAATGTGTCTGGAAAAATACTCGTAGTGTAAGAAGAGACTAGATCATGTGTCTCTCATCAAAACAGAGAAAAAAGAAGCAAAGAAATAATGCTACATTTTTAGAAAGACAGCAAAGGAAACAGTCTCAGTTAAGAGCTTAGAGTGTGCACACCACACAAATGGTTAAAAGTCTCAGACAGAACCCACATGTAACAAATAAAATGCATAGGCATTCTACTGCAAGAGGCAAACAAACCAAGGGGAGCCTGTGCTATGCTGCAGCTCAAGAGCAGAGAAAGAAAATGACATTTAATTAAGAATTCTCTGCCTTCTAGGTACAGATGACACTGAAAATCAGTGTGGACATAAACCATTGAAGCTGGCATCGACACAGTTCATGCAAAGAGTCACTTATTTAAGATTTACAGCTGACTGTATGAGAAAAATGGAAATTTATTAAAGGTTTCCATCTAGCAGAATATATCATTAGTATTCAAACTGATAGTAGCAGTAATTTAAATTGAATAATTCAAGTAGAGATATGCATCAAAAAGGAATTCTTCTAAAATATATCTAATAGCAATAACCGACTTCTTTATTATGGTCTGCCTGTGAAAAATTCTAGCTATCAAAGAATAAGACATCAAATGTTAATTTTGGTGCGTTCATCTAGCTGACGCTTACATTAAAATAATATCATGTTGGCTAAAAATCAAGTGGCACATGCAGCCAATTCTACCTGTTTGTACCCATGTTTTAAAAGATGTGAATCATCAAAACTTCAAGAAACCACATTTTTTGGAACAAAAAGATATCTATTTCATACATGTGGTGCAGTCACATCCTTTGAACAACAATGATCAATTATTTGTACAGCAATACTGACTAGCTGCTGGGAACAGGGATCAGGCCCCAAAGATACACACATGGTACAAACATGTAATGAAAAGACTGTTATTATTGCAAAGCACTTACTTGATTCATTATACAAACAGCTCCAAAATGCTACACTCTACTAGGAATCAAGATCAGCTCACGAGGAACCCAAGTGAGAACTCCATAAATCTAAAGAATACCCACGAAGTCCATATTGGTGATTAGCACAGCAGAAGACCCAGAGGCCCCAATCAGGTTGAGAATTTACTGTGCTCCTCTCTCTCTCTCTCTCTCACACACACATTCAGAAGAATTTAAAATTGTATTTAGATGAACATAAGAAAGGAAGGGACGGAGAAAGAAAATGATGGTATCACTAAGTTGTTTCAAAACATTCACCAGTCCTAACCCTGTTTTCCATAGGGAGGTTCTTTCAACCCTGTACACATGGCTGCCACTAGTTATATGCCTGCAGTTAACAGAGGGCAAGAATTTACTGTCTCTCATCTACTCCGTGGTAATTGTTCCTGGATCCACCTCAGAAGATAAAGCAAGAAGTTGAGCCCTTAATGAAACACTAGCTTTCCTAGTATAGCTTCCACCTACTTCAGGGTAAAAACAGACCTCCAAAGAACTATTGCAGAAGAGCTGAGGAAGAGAGACATTACTTTATATTTTTGGCTCCTAGGGCAGTGGTAGGAGGAGAGGAAGAACTTACCACTGGTGCAGATGGTGGTGGCATGGGCTGAGGCTGCTTTGGGGCAAGCTTCCCCAATATGGGCTACAGGAGCAATGCAGATTCCCTAGGGGACAGCCATTCTTTCACCCCTCTGAATCAGCACTGGCAGGTTGTGCCCCGGTCACTCCCTCTTCCCCTCAAATAATGCTACTGCTTAAGGGCATAGGAGCTTTTGTGTGCCTGAACTTACCCCTTGGTAAGTAAAAGCTAAAAGTGAGAAGCTGCTTCAGTTTTCTCTCCCATCATAGGTTAACTGAGGACACCAGGACAATTACAAAAGCAGATGAAGCACAATAACATCCTGGCTCCTGTTAATTGATGCCACAGGTGCTGCATCCTTAACAGGCAATAGAGACTTATTAGGATATCAGTGACAATTTG
>JAGPOW010001338.1:34134136-34155429 GCA_030014935.1 Caiman crocodilus | reverse complement strand
GTGGCCTCTGCAAGTATGGAGTAGGGAATTACCTTGCCTCCCTTACTACACAGTGACTATACTAACACCCAAACTACCCAATAATGAGAACTGCACCTGGACACACACACAATAAGTCCTTCAGGCCCTGTCATTTCTGTTATATCAGACTGGTCATGCACTCACCTTCACAGATTTAAAATGTGCTGCTATTTATACAACATACAAATACAAAAATACAACATTACAGAGTTTTGCATGTTCTGCTAATAGAAACCAGCTGGACCAGATTCTCAACATATCCTCAAGCCAGGTTTCAGGTTAGGAATACCATACTCCTACACCAGTACATTCAATCTGCATTAAAGACATTTACTTATCCTTCAAGTACTATTGTGACTAGGCTCAATGCTACACAAGGTTCAGACAGGGGGATTGGAGCCAGGCAACAATTTTTTACATAAAACTGGGATAGCTGACTGTTGAAAAAATATATTTTGAACCTCACTGCAACATTTTTCAAATCTGTTTTAATTTTTCCAAATTTTCATTTAAAAACTCAAGCTATTCTGGACAGCTAATTTTCAATATTTTTAAAATAAAACATTACACTTTCTGGCTGAAACAACTTTCAAGTTCAATATTTCTTTTATTTTAAAAATTAAATAAACTATTTCAGTTTTTCTAAAACAAAGCATTTCAAAATTAAATATTTGAAGTGTTTTGACTCACCAAACATTAAAAATAATTGTTTTCATTACAAGCAAAAGCTGTTTTGTGATTCATTCACATTTTTTTGTTTAGCTTTTCTGCTAATGCCAAATTTGGAAAGAAAATCCTTATAAATCAGATTCACAGTTGACTGCCATTCTAAATGAAGACACTGAATAGCTGTACTCAAAGTGCTCAAACTATTCCAGAAATGAGTCTAAGCATAAAGTTAAGAAATTATCCTACAGTCCTTTGAAAATGTAAGCTCATTATTTTATACAAGCTAGATGCTGAAAGCTGAGGTATTTTCAGGGAGAAAATGTACGGTGTTACTCTGGACAAAGCAGATGCTTACAAAATACAAAGCATCCAAGAATACTTGGCAAATGCAAGTGCTCCATTTAATAGCAGCACATTGTCAGTCACTGAAAATTTCCCGTCTGGAGCACCTCTCAAGTCTCTGAGCTCTGTTCAACTCAAAACTTCCCACGCACCATCTTAGTGTTTCGTGTATGCTGTCACTAACATGTTGCCTCACAAATGCTTAACAAATACTTAGAAATACTTAAAAAAACTAAGGCTGCTCTCCGAAAAAAACACCCAAATGCAGTGGCCACATTGACACCAGCCTGCTTCCCAATCCTTCTTAAAATCCCTTCAGAAAGAGAGAGATGACCCCAGTACCCTCCTGTAATCCAGACTGCTTTCCTGTGGAAAATGTACTCTGTCAATACATACCGCCTTCCTACGTACAACTTTTATGCACACACGAGAGGGACAAAGAGAGAACCAAAAAAAAAGAGAGATTAAGGGCATGAGTCCCTAAGCATTTTAGCTGCGCAATGTCTGTAGTTTATCTGTATTTTTCATAATAAGCTCCTGCTTTCACTTGCTTATATCATTGCCACAGAACAATTATAGGCAAACATCCTTACTTTGGCTATACATTGTATTTTCTACAACTGTGTATTCTCTATTTCTAGAGCTCTCTGATGTGTATACGTGTCTGCATGCTTATCTACCATGGGAAGCAGAACATTGAATTTCTGCCTTCTAGGCAGGTCAAATCGCAGTCATAATTAGCATTAGTTTAAGAGGGTTTTTCTTTTATTTCCATTAAACATTATAAAAATGTTCTATAGTGCTTCTGTAGTGGGACAGCAGGCATTGGCACTGTATTTACTTGCATTAGGAAAAAGACATGTTAAGGCTCAGGCTGCCAACTATATTGGGCTGCCAACTATATTGATTTTATCACAAGTTTTCATCTTAAGATTTTAGTGCACACTGCTTTTCTTAAGTCTCAGCAAGGTTTGGAATTTTTTAGAATTATATATTTCCTTTTAAGAAAAAAATGGGAATTGCTAGCCCTCGGATTGTGAAGAAAAATTAATGCAAGCTAATGGTTCAAAAACTAAATGGTAAATGAAAAGAAGCAAAAAAGTTTTTTAAGAAAAATATCTCAAGACTTTCAAATTATTCTCATGAATTTTGAACCCTGTGGCTGAATCAACAAAATGCATTCATACTTTGTACAGTAAAAGCTTGGGCACTAGCATGGGACCATGAACCAAAGGATGATTGCATCTGAAATCCATGACTGACATGACATTTTGCAATGTTGCAAAAAATGCCTGGGTTAGGGAATTTTATTTTATCCACTGAAAAAAACTGCAACATAAAACACACTTCTTTGGTCTACTGGGTTAGGCAGAGACATGCAAAAACCCTGAGGCAGATTCAGACCAACTTACACAGGTTTCTCTAAGCAGACAAGGTTAGTTCAGCACCAAGCAAAATACAAGCTTGCCCTTTGGTGGCAGGAAGCACACAGGCTGCCTCTGCACTGGATGAGAGCAGAAGCCTGGGGACTCTCCTGCACCGTCAAGCACAACTCAGTGGCTAAGCCACCCCCATTTGGCTCCCAGGCACACATCCCCCTTCCCCTGTCAGCTGCAAACAAGCAGTGGAGGCAGCAGCACCGTCTGCTCCCTGGGTCTACAGCCACTTGTAGGGAGTAGGGGGATCCTTGGGTGGGCTGCACACTCACCCAGGGATCCCCGTGTCCCCATGAGCAAGCGGATCCAGGGAGCACAAGCAGGCTGCAAGGAACAGGCAAACATTCCCCCTTCCCCTCCACCACCCATCATCAGACACTGTGCTGACTCCACTCTGTCAGAGCCCCAGGGTAGAGCCAGCTAGGTACTCAGCCAGAGCAGCCAAACCTAGGCCCTCTGAGGAAGCACACCTCCCTGTGAGGCAGGGTTAGAGGGGGCCCACAAAGGAGCCTGGGATGCTGAAAAACAGCAAACTAACTTAGTCAATGGGGGATCTGGTATAGACAGTCTTCCAGACTAACCTAATTCAAATTAGCTTGAATGCACATAGATCCAGGACCACCTTGGACTGGGTTCTACCATTTTTAGTCCAGATGATGTGGCCTGAACTTCTGTATGGTTATGGGTTTGGTTTGAATTCCAATCACTTAGTGTGGATTATGTTTAACATCTGTACCTAGCCTTGGTTGCAACCCAGATTTCAATATAATGTATTGAAATTACACTGGACACTGAGCCAGATTCATCAGAGCTTTATTGACTCATTAATGTAGCTTTGAATAAATGAGATTCTGCAAGTAGCTTTAGTTTGAATGATAATTACTAGGATCAGCACTGTGTTATGTATTTAAACCTGGGACTACTGCCACTGGATAATGAAGAAACCATCACTATTTAATCTTTACAGGAAAATGTGTTTGTGGGCAGACCCTGAAATATTAGCAATAATTGCTGCAATGAAGGGACAAACTCTTATCATTTGCAATCATTAGAAGATTTTTACTATTTTACTGAGCCAAAAAACAGTAAACCCTTTGGAAGAAAATATTCAAAGTAGCTGTTAGTAGCTGAAAGCAATAGTACATAATTAAGAAGGAATGACATTCTAAACAGTATTAATATATGATAAAGAATAAAGTTCTTATTTATCAGAATCATTTGCAACTTTGTCATTAGTGTCCATAATAAACTGTTTCCATTCCTTTCACTTCAGCTGCCAGAAGAAGAATCAACAGGAATTTGTATTTTGGAGGTTGTATTCACAACTATGAGCCCTAAACTAGATGTTTTGTTTTAAACCGTAGCCTTAAAATTTGAAGAAACTGAAAGGGATCACTAGTCAACACACCAAAAATTTCCACCAACTGCAATTTTAAAAGAGACATGGTGAATTTAATAGGAAGGGAAGTAATTCTTCCACTTGATTAAGCACTGGTGAAACCTCAACTGGAATAGAATCATAGAACATTAGGGCACATAGATGACTCGTAGGAAGGGTATGGGGTGAGGGGCATATGCCCCCTTGAGATTGACCATTGCCACCAGTGGCTTCTGCGGGCAGTCATCACTTGCTGCCACTGCTAGCCTCTGCAAGCAGTCACCAATCACTTCTCGCCACTCGCAACCACTCCCCACCACTAGCTTCTACAGGTAGTTGCTGCCTTGCCACCCCCCTGCTGATGCCACCAACGCTGCTGCCCACAAATTCTGCACCCCTCACCCCTAGTCTCAGGAGGCACCAGTCATTCATGTTAGAGTGGGATGGACTCTCTTGAAGTCATCTAGTCCAACCCCCTGCTCAAAGCAGGACCATCCCCAACTAGATTTAATAGATTTCATAGACATTAGGTCTAGAAGGGACCTCGGAAGAGTATCAAATCCAGCCCCATGCCATAGGGGCAGGAAGTCAGCTGGGGTCAAAGGATCCCAGCAACATAAACATCTAAATATGTCTCTAAAGAGTCCAGAGTAGGTGCTTGCACCACTTCTGAAGGCAGTCTGTTCTAGGCCTGCAGGGCTCAGACAGTAAAAAAAGTTCTTCCTTGCATCCAGCCTTAAACGGTCTTGGAGTAGTTTGTGACCATTTGAGCTTGTTGTTCCTTGGGGCACTCTGGTGAACAGGCATTCTCCCAGATCCTGATGTACACTCCTTATATACTTATAGGCAGCCACCAAATCCCTCCTGAGCCTGCGCTTCTCCAGGCTGAAGAGTCCCATGGCTCTCAGCCTTTCATCATAAGGCCTGTTCTCTTGCCCTCTGATCATGTGCATAGCTCTCCTCTGGACTCTCTCAAGCTTCTCCACGACCTTTTTAAATTGTGGAGCCTAGAATTGGATGTAGTACTCTAGCTGTGACCTCAGCAAGGCCAAGTACAGTGGGAGGATGACATCCTGGGGTTTGCTTGAAAAGCATCTATGGATGCAAGTCAGAGTTTTTCTTGCTTTACCAGTAATGGCATCGCATTGGTGGCTCATATTCATAGCTGAGGCCTCAGTTGGCCAATTTTTCCATGAGAAGACCATGGGACACCAGATTGAAGGCTTTTTAAAAATCAAGATATTTGACATAAATCTCTTCTCCCTTGTCCAGGTGACATGTTACCTGGTCATAGAAGATGAGATTGGTCAGGAAAGATCTACCTACAACAAACTCATGCTGGCTATCCCTCAGGATGTTGCCATCAGCCAGTTCATCAAAAATGATCTCTTTTATTTTTCCAAGATCTTCCCTGGGATAGAGGTCAGGCTGTTGGCCTATAGTTCCCTAAATCTACTTTCCCTCCCTCTCTTGAAGATCCGCACCACATTGGCCTTCTTCCAAACTTCGGGCACTTCACCTGAGCATGACAAGTTCTCGACGATCCATGCCAGTGGCTGAGCTCTGATGCCTACCAGCTCCTTAAGTACCCTGGAGTGTAAACTGTCAGGGCCAGCTGACTTGAAGGTGTCCAGCCTCTCAAGGTCTACATTAATGTAGGGTAACAATTCTCCCTCACCCTGGCCATCCGTACCATCTTCAGCAGGCCTGCCCCTTGTGGCTGGTGAAAAACTGACACAAAATACTCATTAAGCAGGTTTACTTTTTCCTAGGCGTCTGTTGGCAGTTGTCTCATTTGGCTTAGCAGGGGTCCAGTGTTACCTTTGCTTTTCCTCCAGTTCCCCACATATCTTAAAAAGGACTTTTTATTGTCTTTGATATGTGTAACCAGTTGGAGTTCAGTTGCAGACTCGGCCTTCCTGGTTTGCTCCCTTCAGGTCTGGAACAGTGCAGAACACTCCTCCTTTGGGGTGGTTCCAGCCTTCCATCCTTTGTAGGTCTGTCTTTTTAGATGCAGGAGGTTCTCAAGTTCCTGCAGAGCCAAGAGGGCTGCTGTGCCTTTTTGCTGCCTTTCATACAAGATGGGATAGACATTGCTTGTGCTTTCAGGATCACACCCTTAAGCAACCACTTATCCTAAACTCCTGTCCCCTTTGGGCCATGGTCCCTTAGGGCCTTCCTGACAAGTCTCCTGAGCTTGTCAAAGTCAGCTTTCCTAAAGTTGAGGACTTCTGCATTGTTGACTGACTTCCCAGCTTTACAGTGGATGGTGAAAGTGATCAGCCCATGGTCACTGTCTCCCAGCTTCCCTTCTATCATTAGGTCACTGACTAGGTCATTCCCCATTGCCAGAACCAGATGGAGCAGCTCTTTGCTTCTTGTTGGTCCATAGACTTCTTGAGTCAGCTAGAGCTCATCCACGCATGTGAGGAAGCTTTGCAATGGTTCAGATTTTGCTGAGTGCTCTTCCCATGAGATGTCTGGGTAGTTAAAGTCTCCCATGACAACCATGCACTGGGAGCATGCAGCCTCAGCCAGTTCCTTGGAAAATTCCTGGTCGAGCTCTTGATCCTGACTAGGAGGTCAGTAGTAGACTCCTACCATTGTGTCCCCTGTGCCATGTCCACCACAGATTTTAACCCAGAGAGTCTCCAGTCATCCAGCCTGGATGCCAACATCCGCTTGCAGGAACATGTAGCTTTCCTTGACATACAGAGCTACACCCCGCCCCTTTTGTCTACATGATCTCTCCTGTTCAAGATATAGTCATCTATACCTGTAGTCCATTCATAGGTGGAGTCCCACCAGGTCTCTGTTATCCCTCTGAGATGGTTGTCATTCTTGTTTAGCAGGAGGACCAGTTCCTCCTATTTATTTCCTAAGCTTCTAGCATTGGTGTACAGGCATGTAAGTGTCACATTGGAAGCCCTAGTCTTCCATACACATTGTTCTGGGACAGGAGTAGGGGTGGGTTCCCCTGAGTGCCTTAGCCTGCTGGATTTGCAAAAGTTGCCCAGTTGGCTTCCTGTGGTGGTAGTCCCCTCATCCCCCAGCAGGCTGAGTTTAAAGCCCAGTCGAGCAGGTCAGCCAGTCTAGCTGAGAAGAGCCTCCTCTCCAGTGCAATGAGGTGGAGGCCATCTCTTCCCAGCAGACTACTGCCTCTCTCACCAAAAAGGGGACCATGATCATGAAAGCCAAAGCCTTCACTATGACATGAGCACCACAGTCTTTGGTTAACTACTTCTATCCTCCTCTCCCTCCTCAGCCCATAACCCAAAACTGGGGGATTGAGGAAAAGACCACCTGTGTCCCCAACCCCCTAAGCCCTGCTCCCAAAGCCCTGTAGCCTCTCACGAGCCAGCTGGGATTGCTCCAAGCCATGTCATTCATGCCCACATGGATAAGGAGCATAGGGTAGTGGTTGCTGGGCTGAATGAGCTTTGGGATCCTCTAAGCTATGTCCCAGATATGGGCTCCTGGGAGGCAGCAGGCCTCTCAGGCTAAGGAGTCATGGTGGCAGATTGTACTCTCAGTCCACCTCAGGAGGAAGTCTCCCACAATGTCCACTCTAAGTTTAGCCTTAGGGAGAGCAGTGATGGTAGCTGTGTGTGAGCCTCCATTGCCTGCAGGAGCTGAAAACTCTGCAGGCTCTAGTGGGGCTGCAAAAGGTTCATACCTGTTGCAAAGCTCCAGAGGGGAACGGACCATGGTGCAGTGGGCCTTGGGGCCATTGATTACTTTGGTCCAACCCCCTGGCTGGACAGTATGGGATATCATTGAGTTCCAAGGTCTCCTGGAAGGTGACCTTGGTCTACCCTCAGCCGCCAGGGGGTGAAGGGCCTGGCAGTAGGAGTCTATCTCTTGCTTACCATCCATGATGGCACGCAGTCTCTGGACTGTGGCCTGGAGCTCCTCTATCTGGCACCCCAGAGACTCCAAAGTGGAGCAAACCTCGCAAGGGGAGGTGGCCATGCTCCTGGTCCCATTTGCCTGGAAATGTGCCAGGAAGCCCCCACAGCCAAGAGCCAGAGGTGTCATCTGTATGAAGCCCATGGGCTTCATCTGAGTGGAGACCTCAGAAGTGCCAGAGGGGGAGACCTCAGAAGTGCCAGATGGGGAGTGCTCCAAGGGGATTTGTGGGGTGTGGGGTGTGGCCATCTGCATTGTGCTGCTGGTAGTCCAGCTACTGTTATCACTAACTTCAATAAGACTCACTGGCAGGGCCTTGGGCCTTCCAGCTCACCCTCCCATGCTAATTCACATGCTGGGCCCAGAAGCATGCCTGTTTGTGCGTCCTGTTAGCGAGACTCCAGTTGCATGGTTCCCTGGGGGCTGGGCAAAGTAGGAGTCAGGGGAGGCATGTCCCTACCCAGCTCCACTCAGCTGCCCTGCAGCTGACGGAGTTGGGGGTCCCTCCCTCCCTGTTGAGGGCCTCACCTACCTCCAGCTGTGCTGGGGGTCCGGGTTGGGGTCCTGCTGGGGGGCCCTGGGCTCAACAGTGGCATAATAGTCTTCCACCCATGCATCTCTCACCGGAACCAGGGACAAACTGTGGCTTTGCCTTTGGTGGGCCCCTTTTAAACTGCACACATGCGTAGAAGGGCTCACTGATGGTGCTGCACTGCTCTAGGGGCTGGGGGGTCCCTGTCTCATGGAAGAAGGGGACAGGTAAGTGCTCCCCCTTCTCCTGTCTCACATGCCAGGAGGGACCAGGAATGTGGCTCCCTGGGGGCTGAGCCAAGTAGAAGGTTGGGAGGGGCATGTCCCTCCCTCACTCCACTCAGCTGCCCTGCAACTGACTGGGTTTGGGGTCCCTCCCTCCCTCCCATGGGCCCCACCCACCTGCAGCTGCACTGAGGGATCCTGGGGGTCCCTGGGCTCAGGGGGGGTGCAATGGGCTTCTGCCGGAGCTGGGGATCTGGAGACAAAAAAAAACCCCTGATCATACTAGATCATTCCAGCCAGAATCCTGTGGCCATTTTCAGGCACTGATAAATTAGAAGGAATTCAGTGGCAAGAAACAAAAATAATTAGCAGTCTAGAAAATACGTTTTACAAGAAAAAGTTGAAAGATCTGGGATTACTTAGTGTGGAGAAGAGAAGACTGAGAAGGATTAAAACAGCCGTCAAATACCATCATCAAAGGGTGATTATAAGGCAAGGGTGTTAAACCATTCTCTTTGGCTGCAAGGGTTAGGACAAGTAGGGACAGGTAAATTGCAACAAGTGAAATTTTTGTTGGATAACAGAGGGTGCTGACAGATATGCAGCTCCCCAAGCTAACTCATGAGACTTCACAGTGTCGTGAGTTAGACCAACCCTCCCAATCAAACAGATGCTTGCTGTTAGATCAGGAGGGTGTGTGATCCACCTCCCCTTTGGAGCTGATCAGAGGGAGAAAGGCTGCGAGTCTGCAATGTCTTTTCCCTAGCCCCACCCCTCTCTCCCACCTCCTGTGCTCTTTCAGGATGTGGGGGGTGGGAGAAAGGCAAGGAAGCGAGTTCAGCCTGGGGTTTTCCCAGCCATACTGGCCTAGGGGGAGTGTGGATTGGAGCTGCCCCCCCACACACTTGGTGGGGTGAGGAGGAGGCTCTAATCCACCTGCTCCACCCTCCAGCTCTGGAAATGGAATCCACAGACCAAATACACTCACTTTCCTTCCCCACCCTCCCATTCTGAATATAGCGCATGGAGCAGAGTTTCTTAAAAATTTCTAGGACTGGAGATTCTACCCTCTTTCTAGGTAGTGTGTTTCAATGCTTTACCAGCTTCAATGTGAGAAAGTTCTTTATGGGCCATGACAGACATCCTAGTGGCACTGACAGATGTGATAGCTTGTTGTACACTCGGCCACTGAAAGTGCTCTACAGCCATGCACTAATAGAAGTGCACAGCTGCAGAGTGCTTTAAAAATGCTTGATCAGGTGACAATCTGAACCCTCATTACAGCAGGGCTCAGATGAGGGTGCTCCAAAGTACAGCACCTTCATTAATGTCTGTCAACATGGCCAGGAGCAGGGCTCAGCTGACACAGCCGACTGCTCCTCATGCCATGTTCAGAATGGGAGGAGGGAAAGAGAAGGAAAATGAGTTCAGTCTGTCAGTGAATGGCTGTAGAACACTTTCAATGGCCAATTGTACAACAAACTGTCACATCTGTCAGTGCCACTGGGATGTCTGACAGTGTCCGGGAAAAATTCTTTCACTCTGAAGCTGGTAAAGCCCTGAAACACACTACCTGGAGGGGTTGTAGAATCTCCAGTCCTGGAAATTTATAAGAGCAGGTTAGACGCACAGGGGACATGCAGATGTTACATTTAGGTCAGCCTAACTAGGGCTAAGGACATCTAAATTCCCCGCTGTGCAGACATTTTGGAGGTTTGAATCAGGCCAAAAATGGCAACCCTGATCTAAGTTAATTCACCTGAGTAGCTGAATTAATTTACATTGGGAATGGGTTAACTCAATCCAGCAAATATCTGCATATGTTTGAAGTGCAGCCCTGGAGCTGGGAAAGCCCAATCACTCACCCCAACCTCAGGGCTGCTCTCTTCCTATTCTAACCCCAACCAGACTATTTTTAGCACCCAACCTTCCCACTCTAGGACAGACAATCCCTCCTTGCAGGGAGGCCCACCAACCTCTCCTCCACTAACATACACGTTAGCCCTTCGCCCCCTCCCTTTAAGTTTTTTACAAAGGTTTTCCAGTGTAGCTCCTAGAAATGGTGATTGCTTGTATATGCTGCTACCTATCTACAATCAGACAGCTTCAGGTAAGCCATATGACTGTAGATCAGGTGTGACAAACACTTGCACATACCCCCCTACTTGTCTAGACAAGTTTATACAAGGATAATCCTGCCTTGAACAGAAGATGAACTAAATGACCACTTGCAATTCCTTCTTGGCTTATTTTTCTATGATTTTATGAATGCTGAATGTTAAAATTATTTGATTCAATGAATGTTTTTCAAAGCAATAAGATTACACTGAGCTCTCAAATGCATCCAAATCCATTGAACAAGTGAAGGAAGGAAAGCACAGATTTAACCAACGCTCCCAAAGAATCTCCAGAGAACAGAACGTTAACTGATTGTGATCATCTCAGTATAATCAGTATACCATATACAAAGCCAAAAGTAAGTTGTATCTAATGCATATTAAGGCATGACTGAAAGCCAAAAGCAAGCAATGAAATAATCTCCACAGCTGCTAATAATTGACCATTTCAAATTTTAAATTTCTACACATTTTCTGGTTCCACACAAAATGAGAAGAATTTTTCAAAGACAAAAATGAACAAACCTAAGCACCTAATAGTGATTTGTGCCTTTCATAGATGTTAGGGTGTGCAGGGACCTCAGTAGGTCATGGAGTCTGACCGCCTCCTGTGGGCAGGAAAAAATGCTGGGGTCAGACAACCCCAGCTAGGTGCTTGTCCAGTCTCCTCTTGAAAACCCCCAAGGTAGGGGAGAGCACCACCTTCCTTGGGAGCCCATTCCAGATTCTGGCAACCCTTACTGTGAAGTTCTTTCTAATGTCCAACTTAAATCTGCTCTCCATCAATTTGTGGCCATTGTTCCTAGTTACTCCAGGGAGTGCCCTAGTAAATAAAGCATCTCCTATTCCTTGCTGCCCTCCCCGGATGAATTTATTGACCACCACAAGATCACCTCTCAGCCTTCTCTTGCGAAGGCTGAAGAGATCTAGGTCCCTCAGTCTCTCCTTGTAGTGACTTGTCTGCAGGTCTCTGACCATATGAGTGGCCTCCTCTGAACCCTCTCATGATTCTCCACATTCCTTTTGCTGTATCACCCAAAACTAGATGCAGTACTCCAATTGTGGTCTGACCACTACCACATAGAGGGGAAGCATCACCTCTCTAGACTTGTTCATCATGCAG
The DNA here is from genome assembly GCA_030014935.1 of Caiman crocodilus. Taxonomy (NCBI): domain Eukaryota; kingdom Metazoa; phylum Chordata; order Crocodylia; family Alligatoridae; genus Caiman; species Caiman crocodilus. Next base: position 34,143,678 of record JAGPOW010001338.1, on the reverse strand, counting down.
CTGCTAATGCATGTTAAAGTGCAGTTAGCCTTGTTGATCACTTCATCGCATTGATGACTCATGTTCATCTTGGAGTCAACTATGACTCCAAGATCCCTTTCTGCTGCTGAGAAGGTCATCACCCAACCTGTAGGTGTGTTGGTGGTTCTTTTTGCCCAGCTGCAGCACTTTGCACTTATCTTTGCTGAACTGCATCCTATTGCATTCTGCCCACTTGTGCCTTTGGAAGTCTCCTAATCACTTTTAAAATACAGTCACTATGATTTAACAATTATGAGTGTGATCTGCCTTTGTACTGCATTTTAAATGCATTTTTTCCCCCTTATATTAGCCACAAAAAAGCCTGTCTATTTATGGATGCATTTCCACAAAATATCTGTAAAATATTTGGACTGAAAAATATTCACTAAGCCAATTAAAATAGCTAAGACTAATGCTAAAAGTAAAGACTATAGTATTTATACTCTGTGTCGTATCTGTTTATAACAACTCAAGGAAAATGCTTTATAACAATTGTTTTCTTTTACTAACTACAGAGACATAATTTTATATTCTGGTAAATATCCACTGATTAACCTCGCTGCATATCTGTAATGCCTAAAATCTTAGAGAGACATAACACAGTCAGTAATAAATGGCGATTATGATGGTGAGGAGAATTAACAAAAAAGCTATTGTACAGTGAAACTGTCAAAATGACATCTTCCCTGGAGTTGTATCTAACAGTCACATGCGCAATTAACATCCTCCTATACAAAAAAAAAATTATGTTGGTTAAGATTTTTTCCCTAACAAACTTGTAAATTCACTGCAGTCAAAGTTGCGGGGAGTATGCATCAATAAATTGAGCCTGCAACATTTGTATTGTATTTTGGTTTTGTTTCAATTTGTCAGTTAATGTAATATATACTTTTCTGATCCCTGTAATATCCCAGTTGCCCACAAACAGGAATGAATTCATCCACACAGGTATAATTTTTTACCTAATAAGGTAAAAAGAAAAAAAAGTGAAACAACATGCATAGAAGTCAAAATGCTATCTATGCCCATTTATCATTTCTCTACGTATGCATCTGGAGTTGTTTTGTTTCTCTGGTCTTTTCCAATTATTTTTCCTATTACCATGCAGAAACACCCTAGTCAAGGCCTAGAATCCTATTGTGCTAGTTACTGCATGCTATCCAGATGGTCCTTGACTTGAAGTCCTAACAAACTTGCTAAAAGATGTACCTTTTCTAGAACCATTTCCATACTTATATGTTAGTCTGTAACTTACTTGCACTGTTTTATTCTTTTTAATGTTGCACTGAATTGTTTGGCTACCTATAGCATCTGCAGAATCACATTATTTGCATTAAGCTGTACAGTTTTAGTGCTGGATTTAAAGATATGTAGTAACACACATTGTATCTCCAAGATTAGATCTGTCTCTTATTTTGCTTTCTCCCTTTTTTTTCCCGCCTTTGGTAGAACAAATGCATTCACTTCACTTGAGCATGCTGTATTGAACTGGTGTTTTGCCAGGTGCTATGTTAAAAGGAAAAGAAGCCATAGAGAAATTATGCACGAACTGTCATTTAAATATATTTATGCTTTACTACTTATAAGAGAGCTCTCTTCAGATGATTCACTTATTTGTTCCAGACACTAATATGTCTAACTGCCCCAAACTAACTGTATCTCCTGTAGAAAATTGTTTTTATGGTTATTTAGAGAGAGAGAGAGATCATTTTTTTGTATATGAAGTCAAATCATTCCATTTAAATAAATACAAAAACTCCTATAATAAGACACCACATTTATATGATGTTTTTAACATCATAATACAGTCATTTACATTATCTAACTAATACTTCCAGCCTGCAGGAATTATCCTGACTTCACAGATATAAAAACTGATGTACAGAGGAGCAAAACACACAGAAGGCATCAGTGTCTTTTAGTCAATTAGAGCTCCAAAGTTCCTAACTCCCAACTTAGAAAGCAAACCACTAATGCAGCCTTTTTTCAATAGAATCTTATTTTATAAAATAACTTCTCATCACCAGGAAGACAAGCAGATGCTACAGGAAGTAACCTAATTTAAGTCCAACAGGGTGCATCTACATGTGTCATTAAGGTGATGTGATAAATTCCGGCACAGTTTGTGCCAGAGTCAACGGCTCCTGGGTGCAGCATCTACATCATGTGCACCTGGAACAGCAGCAGTTTTACCTGGAGTAGAGCAGCCTCAGGCTCTGGGTGGTGGCATCAGGTGGTAGTGGGGTTGGCTGGGGCATGAGGGAGATAAAGTGGCAGGCAGCCAGCCCCCAACACTATAGCATCCTCATGCCCTCACCTACCCCTCTTGCCATCTACACATGGATTTCAAAGGAGTAAGTACTCTACCATAAGATACTACTGTCTCCTACAACACTATCTTATGGCAGAGTTAATTAATTTACTGAGCCCTAATACTGGTGCACATGTAGATGTTGATACTTTACTATGGAGCTAATAAATCAGCTCTTCAGTAAAGCTCATGTGTACTTGCACCCACTGAAACTCTTTTTGAAAGAGTTTTAAAAAAAAAAAGTCTGATGCAGTCTCTCTTCAAAAGGGTGAATTTCACCTTCCTGAGAACACACTTATGAAATAAACAATAAAACAAAAGGAGGATATTTTTTATCTGATTATTATTTATATTATAGTAGTACCTATAGACTCCAAGAAAGATTAAAAATCCAATGTGGAAAGGCCTATAGCAGAGGACATGTGGCAACTCCTGAGACAGCTATTTTGAACTTGTTCCCACTCCATAGACAAGCCCAGGAATGAGGCCAGAAAGGCTCCCCCCCGGCCCAGCACCGATCTGAAGAACAACAGACAGAGAGATCTCAAAAGCTGCAGCAAGGAGCACTTTCACTACCTCATTTCTGTGTCTTGCAGGTCAGCAACAAGAGCAAGTGGGTAGATGCTTCTTCTCAATTTTCAGCAGCAATTTCATGAAGACTAGGTGAGTGGTGCAGATATACCCAAGCCTAAGAGAAGAGACAGTCCTTCCCCAAAGCAGATAATCATTAAATCATGAAGACAAAACACTGGTTTCAAGAAAGAGGAGGGACTCTCTCTTCTGGGTGGCTGGCATTCTTCACTCTATGCCTCTGTGTCAGAATTCAAGGTGCTCAGGGATGGCCCAGCACTGAAATGTTGGAGTCTCATCACCCCATGATCTACCATTTTGCAATTGTCTGATGGCTGTGGGGGGCCAGCCCTAGAACTTTTCACAGAGAACAGCAGGACCCATGAGCAGAACCCATAGCCAGGGAAATATAGTTATCCACTTTTTTACTTTGTGCTCAGAGAAGAGGGTGTCAGCTGCTCTGTTACAGAAGAATGGGATGGGTTCAGAGAGCAAAAAACTTGGCCATCTCTACCTGCCAGGATTATCCTCTTTACCACTTCACTCAAGCCAATCCTATTTCTCAGAAACAAGAAAAGTGAAAAGGGCACAGTGCCATCCTGGAAAAGTGAAAAGTACCATCCTGTGCACAAGGCCGACCACATCATGCCACCTTTGCTGTTCTCGTGCTACCAAAAGTTCTACAGGACAGGCAGGAGTACTTGACATGAGCAGAAAACCAGGCCTTTTCTCAACTACTGCCTTTGGCTCCCCAGCCCCACTTCCCCTGCCATTATCCATTTCCCCTAGCTCAAGTTTCTTTCCCTTTGAAAAGATATGTGAAGACAGAAAGAGTGGCCTGGTGCAGGCACAGAATAACAACATGCTGTGCTGCACTACAGGTTTTGGGGGAGGAAAAAAGGGGCTATTTCGTTTGTTTTCATTTGGCTGGTGCTTTGTTAGTCATATGTCAGCATATTATGGAATGAGTTCATGTAAAGGCAGTTACGTGCTTTTACTCCAGCCTGGCACACCCTTCCATCTACTTGCTAGGAAAAAGGCACACATTTCTAAGGAAGGCATCACCAGTTATCGTTGCACAATGAATTACAAAAGCTTTCAATTTCAGAAAGTTAACAAGGTGGTCTGCCAAAAAAACGTGAGGCAAGTTAGATGCAAGGTTTGCTCCTTTCCCTCCTTCCAGAATCCTCTACAAAACCTTCCTCTTACCCACCTCTTACCCTTACTTCTTGGAAGGCTATCCCTTTTCATTTCCCTTCCAGTCCCATTTAAGACTGCACTGTAGTCCACAAGAAGCTTTTTATTGCCAGGTTTTTGTCAGAAGTCTGTCAGAGTAATGCACGATGGGTTCCATGCAGGACAGTGCTCATGCTCATTTCTGCCTCTGGCCACTGAAAGTAGAGACCTGAGAAGAAAGAGGATTCCCATATTATCCAATGTCACTCAGAAAGTATCCAGCAAGATTCTTAAACTTGGGATCCTTGCTATGTGTTTTGTTGGCACCCCAGGACTAGGGTCAGAAGTTACACATAAACCAGTTTAAGTCACCACCAGAAACTAATTTAAACCTGTAACAGAACAGAAGTTCAGTGCACATAAACCAGTTTCAAAATGGCTGAAACTTTAAGATAAACCTGGGTGAATGTAGTATCAAACTTAACTGATTTGGGACAAGTTATGAAACTTCTGCCCCAGGCCCCTTCCTGGTTCAATTTAAATCAGAGTCCCACAGCATCCCAGCATGCTTTCCAGTCCTGGGTTGGACTGCACTGTCTGCTCCAGCAGACAAGAATTGGCAGGAAGGCAAGGACTGCACCCTCTCCTGGCAAACCCCAGCTGGGGTCTGGGGGGGTTAAACTTCCATTCCCCCAAGTACAGAGCTGTCCTGCCCTGCTAAAAACTTACTACTGGTTGCAACTGTGAATTAAAAATCCCAGAGGCACCTGGAAGCAGGAAGAGGAAGTGATGAGCAACCCTGCAAATTTCAGCTGCTGTTATTGTGGATTGCAAATCCCAGAGAGCTTGGTGTCAGCAGGAAAAGGAAGCAAACACATAGCCCATGCTGGCTACATGCCAGATCCATGCTCCATTTCCCCACCCCTCACCCCTTGGTTTCTGGCCTGAGCCACTGCACAAATGTAGCTGCATTTGCTGAATCAAAAGCAAATGTCTGTCCAGTTGTCCTCAGTTTAACCTCTGCAGTTTAGACTAAGCTGCAACAACCGAATCAATTCAGCCTCAAGCTTTTTGACTGTCTGTACTTAGCCTAGGTGTGCTTACATGTCATCAGTCTGTCCCACCATACAAACCCCTGCCATGCCCACATCAGAGATCGGAAAAACATAGCATTGCTCAGAAGTCAATGCAGTTCCACGTTGTTTGAACATTTATAGTATACTCATCATTGCCTGAGCATCCAAAAACTTTACAGATATTGTCACTGGAACCGCTTAGAAAAGTTCTGACAAAACAGGTTTTTATCAGAAAAATTTCAAAATCAAAACATTTTATAGAAAGGTTATAATTTTCACAAAGCTTTCATTAGAAAAAGTTCTCAGCTCCTGAATGCAATCTCTAGTCACAGGCAAGGGAGGACCCATAGTGTGGAACAGACCATGGTTTAAGGCACTCCCAAAAGATGAGAGAGAGAAAAGCTCCATTAGATGCTATATTTTCTGCATATAACAGACCCCAGAATACCACTTTTTGAACTTAGTTCAAAACTTAGAACCTAGAACTTGGAACCTAGTTTTTGACAGGTAGAATAAAGAAAAAAAAAAAAGACTTTTCCAGTTATGGCTGTATAGACCAAAGGCATAGCCTAATATTCAGTTCACTCACCCTCCCCTTCCTGAGTTCCTGCTGAAACGCTACCTGTTTCTGGAAACTGGTGTCCTGGGTGGATCTATGATTTTGAAAAGAACTAAAGAGTGTCCAAAGCTATAAAATAAGTTGAGAGACACTAGGGCTACTAGAAGACACCAAAAGTGACTTAATAAAAGTTAGCTTTTTAATGGAACATCAAGCCCATGAAAACAGAGACTATAGTTAATACCTATGGAGTGAAGAAAAATAAACCATTAAGTTAAAGGACTCCCACAGTGGCCTAAATATTCATTCCACAGCTGCTACATTGTGAAACAGGACTCAAAGAAGGGTGCCTATATCCAAGGCAAAAAAATAGCTTCCCCACTTAATAAAAGCACCACAATTTGGGCTGAAGGGGGTGATTTGGGGTGGGAAGGTGCATTTGTAGACAAGAAAATGTGGCATGTTATTATTTATTCACAGACCTCTCTATGAATAGCCATTATCTTGGTGTATAGCGTGCTCCCCTGGGATATGAGAGAGAATGACAGATCCAAAGAAATAAATCAGAACTTCCCATATCCTAGGGCAGTGCCCTGACCATTCAGATTTGGCCCCATCACACATTTTCTTTCCGTGTACTTTCAGGATAGGTTTTGAAAGTTCTTGGGCTCATCCTACCATGACCTTTCATGAAAAGGACAAAAAAAACAACTGCCTTTCGGGCCCTAATTACCCTGTGCACATATAAATTGTTTCATAACTTTCTATATCCACTGAACAGAAAAATAATGCATCTTAAAATGTACAGATATGACAAGGCCACAGGCTGGCTGCTCTTTCAGAATGCTCAAGATCTGCATGACCCATTCTTTTTGCAGAATATGTTGAAACATGAGGCATCACTCAACATGGCAACATCAGAAAAGGTCATATCATTGCACTTTAAACAAGCTTTAAGTTTAGACAATAAGGCTAGGGACAGAAGTTATACATAAACAGGGATGTGTTTAGAAACCGATTCAAACCTGTAACATAACAGAAGTTTAGTGCACATAAACCACTTTCAAAATGGCTGAACACAGTTTAAGATAAGCCTTGTTGGACATAGTATTTACATTAAATCAAGCTATAAAACTTGTCTCTCAGGTCTCCTCCCAACTCAAATTACTTCATAGACTCCAAGGATGCTTTGAAGCCATGTGCTGTGCTATCTGCACCAGTGAAGCAGGGCTGGCCCTGCCCCTAGCTGTCACAGGAAAGAGGCAGTAAAGCCTTTGCTCCCTAGCCTGCATCCTGCTTACACCTGTCAGCCTGGCAGGATGTGGGGACACAAACACCCTCCCTTCTCCCTTGGTAGCCAACCTCTCTGAGCTGACCTATGGGCAGAGGGAACAACCCCTCGTATGAATCATAGAAAATTAGGGTTGGAAAGGACCTCAGGAGGTTATCTAGTTCAACCTGCTCAAATCCAGACCATCCCCAACTAGATCATCCCAGTCAAAGCTTTGTCTAGCTAGGTCTTGAAAACCCCCAAGGATGGAGCTTCCAACACCTCTCTAAGTAACTTGTTCCAGTGTTTTACTACCCTCCAGTGAGAAAAAATCTTCCTAATATATAATCTAAGCTTCCCTTTCTGCAACTTGAAACCATTGCTCCTTGTTCTGTCATCTGCCACCACTGAGAACAGTCTAGTTCCATCCACCTTCAAACAACCCTTCAGGCAGTTGAAGGGTTAAGCCCCTCCTCAGTCTCCTCTAGACTAAGCCCAGTTCCCTCACCCTCTCTGCAAAAGTCATGTCCCCCAGCCCCCTCACCATTTTTGTCACCCTTTGCTGGACTTTCTCCAATTTGTCCACATTTTTTCTGTTGGGAGGGCCAAAACTGAACACAGTACTCCAGATGAAGGGCTTCTCCCCTCCATGCCATGCAGATGCCTGCTGGTGTGGGGGCCAGTGCCAGACTTGTGGGGAGTGAGTTCCTTCTTCCCCTATCCTCTACCTCTCACAGAGGCCAGAGGCTAGCAAGGGGCAGGCTGGAGCTCTGGCATGATGGCAGGGATGTGTGAGCACCCCCTGGCTCCTGGCCTGGGGCAGTGAAGGCTTCAATTCAGTTCACTATCAGTCCAATCTATGCAGCTTCAAAAAACCTGCAAAGATTGAATCAATTCCACCTCAGGCTTTTTGAACCTCTGTACTTACCCTAAATGTTTAATTTGTTTTATCCACATCCTATTGTGGCACCATAGAACTTTTTCTCCCATATGCAAATCACCTGGGTAGCAAGAATTACTGGGTGGGCATCCTATGACAGACAGCTAAAAGCCTTATTCAGAGAACACTTTGGGTCACCTTGATATCATATCAGTCTGGCAACTTCCCCATATGACATACTTTACATTCCTCTAAGCTCTGGGGTAACTATCTGTTTGTGCCCTTCAAGCATGTCTTCAGCCAATAGCTTCATTTCATATTGTCATGTATTCTGTCACCCTGCCTGTCCTGATTCTGGAGGCGCACCAATTGACCGCAAGGCCAAGAATTCTTGGTCTGGTTCCATTCTTTGGTAAGTCAGTCTAACCTTGTCTTTATTTAATCCAAAGATTGTGTACAAGTTTATCAACACTGGCATTAAGCTATTTCTTTCCAAATAGTGAGTACAATGAAATATGTTATTCTCTGGACACTAAGGCTAGGGACAACAATTCCCTTCTACTGGTTTGTGTGCGTCAGAAACTGGTTCATACCTGTAGTAAAACAGAAATTCAATGCATATAGACAGCTTTCAAAATGGCTGAACCAGTTTAAGATAAACCTGGATGGATGCCGTATCAGACTTCACTGATTTAAGTTAAATCCTTTTCTTGAACTTCTGTCTCAGATCCCCTCCAGATTCAAATTACCTTACAGTCCTCCAGCATCCCAAGATACTTTGTACCTCCCTCACAATACACCCCTCACAGGGTGGGTAGGCAAGCCTTGACCCAAACTATCTGCTCCAGGGGAGCAGGGAGACATGGAGTGGAGCTAGGGCTCTGGCATGCCCCAGCTTCAGGCCTGAGCCACTGCAGGTATGTGGCTGCATTCCCAGCATCAAAATTGAATGTCTGTTCACTTGCTTATTGGTTCAATCTATGCAGCTTACATTAACCTGCTAAGGTTGAATCAATTCAGCCTCAGGCTTGTTGACTGCCTGTACTGTCTAAATAAAAGGTGACCAAATGCCAGTCTGATGTAAAACATGAGAGTGAATTATGTTCAAAGTGCAAGGGAGTTACGATCACAGTGTTAATGAGGTGTGTGACTGCACGGCCGGCAGTCACAGTCTCCTGACTGAAAGTCAGCAGACACACAGGGCACATTCTGATTGGCTCTCTAGCTTATAAAAGGGGAGACATTTCTGGTCTAGCATGGGACCCACACAATATTGGAGAGGCCTGATCACCCTCACTGGAGGTCCTGCGTCCACAATATCCCTTCCCCCCAGACGCCCCCATCACAACCGGCTACATCATTCAGATGTGCATAGAGCTCTCGAGTTCCCCGTAAGTTTGATCTTGAAACTGCTGTAAAGGGAACTGCCGGTGTAAAAGTGTAAGAAAAGACCCAGTGCAACTTTTACAGAGCTGCCTACGCTGTGTTCATCGACAGTGTGAGCCTGTGTATGTTGACAGTGTAAGTAAAGTTATTTCAATTCAACCAGTACGTGTCTGTGCCTAATTCTGCTCCATCAGTCGAAGTACCCACCTGGCGTCTGGGCTCGCAGCCACAGCCCTGCCAACTATACTCGGCCCCCACATGGCATCACGAACAGGATTCAGGGAAGACGCAAT
>JAGPOW010001338.1:34113180-34125297 GCA_030014935.1 Caiman crocodilus | reverse complement strand
ACCCCGGTGCTCTTTCCTGCCAAGGCAGGGGGTCGGACTAGATGATCTGCCCAGGTCCCTTCCGACTCTAGCTACTATGATACTATGATACTATGAACTGCATATCATCAACCTCCTAGGTACAGACACTCATGGACTCAGTACAGACACTGAAATTCTGACACTACAACCTGCCAGACATCTGACTCCCCAGGTACCTCTCCACTTTTACCTGCGCTGCTACATCCCCCTTCCCCCACTCCCCCCCCCCCCAGTTCATCTCTCATCCCCTGATGTTTCCATTTCCATTTTTACTGACTGGCTTTCTTGCCTGCATTACATGCCAGCCTCCGGCTTCTTAACTAACTATCCAGGAACAACACACACACCAACGACAGGTGTTCTCTCAGCCTGACAAAGGGTTTTTCAACCTGAAAGCTTACTAAGATATATTTCTGTAACTATTCAGTTTGTCTACTAAAAAATACCAGATTAGATTGTCCCAAAGAACCTCGTCTGCCAGTGCCATGTCCTTAGACCAAAATCCCTAGCACCTATCCCTGGTCTGCCGACTGGAAGGACACAGGGCCCTGGTCACATCTGAGCTGGGCCCTGGTCACATCAGGGCTGAGGCTGGCAGGGGGAGTTCTCTGGCAGCTGCTGGAGATGAAACTCCTGCAGGAGAGGAAAGAAAGGCTCTGTGACAGTTTTGCTGCCTGAGATCCTGCTAATGCTACTGTGCTGCTCACTAAATTATTACCTGCTGTTATTTAAAGTGGTGAATCAGAATGAAGCTTTAATGGAAGAGGAGGCCTCATTGGGGCACACTATCATGTTGTGTAGAGGCCCCAGTGCTAGTGAGCACTGAGCCCACCACTAGAGGGCACCTTAACACGTACACAAAGTCACACATGTCACGAGTTTTGTTTGTCAGCAGCTTGAGGTGCAGTTTTCCAGAACCCCTGTACCTATCTCCTTGAAAAATGACAGGCTTTGTGGCCTCAGCAGAGGCTGCCTTCCTTGCTGGTGTCACTTGAATCAGGCAAGAAATAACAAAGTTATAGGCAGTTTTGTGATTCCCCATTACAGCCTATGGGCAAAATGTCGAAACAGTGAAACAGTTTCAATTAAATGAAATGAAACTCAAAGTGAAACACTGTCCCATCAAAATGGAAAAACGGAGATGAAATGAAACAGTGTTGTTTCGCACAGGCCCTAAAAATTAGCTGTTCATTCTTTATCTTTGCTAGATCTCAATTTTTATTATTTAATTATAAAGATGTGGCAGCCTCCTCCTAGTGTGGGCTGCAGCTATCTTATCATATTTTAAACTTTTTACTGTTTCTGAGAATTTCTTCCCCTACATTCAACTGTATCTGTAACATAGTAATTGAGATTATGCTAAAATCTGAATGATACAGATGTTGCTTTGTGCGTCTCATGGTTCTCAAGGGATTATTCTTACAATTGGCTGGTATGGGCAAAGCTTAATACCTTTAGGCATTAAGGGCATTTTTATACATGCTCTGGGAGGCAGGGGGGTGGCACTTTAATTAGCAAGCTGTGCTAATTAAAAGTGCCCAAGCATTACGTGTATCAGCATCCCTCACCCTGAAAATTGGCAGTGGGGCACTTTGAACTAAAGCTTATCAAACAAGCTTTAGTTCAAAGGGCCCTGCCACCATTTTTCAGTGCAGGGACACTCATACTGTACTCATGATACTAGAGTCTGCTGGAGCATATTAATTTCTGCACTCCAGCAGACTCGATTAATCAAGTCTTCTCTGACACGCTGACTTAGGGCATGCCAGAGCTGGCTCCCTGCATGTATATAGGAGCCCTAAGGTTCTTCTCCTCTGTACATATTTTGTTTTGAAATCCAGTTTTAAATGTTTTGGGTCAAATCCAAGATCTGCTGAATTCAGTAACAAAACTCTCATCACATTCAGTGGATCTGGCATGTCATCCTAAAATGGAGGAAAAGACTATGGCCCAAGGCACTGGGAATTTTTCTGCTCAGTGGCATAATGTTTGGACAAGAACTCTGTAAAATAAGTCTGAAAACTCTGGGCTCACCTTTCTATAAAGCTTGTTTTCATTTGCATGGACTCTCGACCTTGAAACGTCTCAAAAAATCCAAAAGTCACATTTTCAGATGTGTCTATGGGTAAATATAGAAAGTGATCTAGTCATGGTGCATGTTGCTCAGTGTGAATTAATTTACCCTGCTTCTCAGCCAAAGAGTCTAAGAAGGGTTTCCTTTATCATGACTCTAACTGATCCATATTACTAAATATAAGGCTCTAGGAACATCACAACTGTTTCTAATTACTTGAATTTAGCTCTCAAGTGTTCTGGACTTCCTCATGCTGCAATGTCTTACTAGAATCGGGAAAGCCAAGTGTTGTTCCATGACAGGTAGCCTGAAAGATGTGGCATGGCATACTAACCTTGGAACAGTAGACCCTGACCGATTAGTGTTTGCTAGCTCCAGGAGCACTGGGAGAGAAGGGGAAGTACCCCAGACCTATAGATCCTGTAAAACTTGGGTTCCCTAGGGGCCTGCCAGCATTCTGTCAGAACTCTGCCAGTAATTCGGTGAAAGCTCGTGAAATCCAAGGATGTCTTCTGAAAAAAAATGAATTCTGTCATATTGAATGTAATATTTGAATGCTTATAATAGTTGCCCATTAGCCAGTTTAGGAAAAAGACAAGATTCATCTTCTTATCTGGGCCATTATTTTGGTCTACGTGTGGAAGGTCCTGACTTTGCTCAAAGTCTTAACTCCTGAATTTTATCTTTAGAGGCCTTTAACAAGGTTAACCTAAAAATGACCCTTAAGCAAACATCCCACATTCCGAGAAATGTGAAAAGATTGAAAAAGATTCCTTTGAAAAGATTGGAAAAAAAGGAAAATCCCCAAAGTAATTAAAATGGTCAACAAAAGAACCTGAACCCAGCAGAAATCTGTTGAGTAAGAACCAAGCCCAAATTTGGGAGTAGTGACAGGTTTGGGTAGGAGGGGCCCAAGACAGCAACTCACTCAATAGCAACTGTAACCTACTGTCCCAATTTAGAGGTAACCTCACTTGCAGAACAACGAAGGAAGAATCACAAGTGTAGGCCGGATCAGACTGGTTACCTGAACCACCCTTTCCATGAACACGAATCTCTTAGTTCACGCCAAAGCCGCAGAGTGCTCAAAAGGGACTGAAGGAAGGGGACTTAGTCCTATCAATATTGAGGCAAGCCCATTGAACCGTACTACTGAGGCCAACCCACTAAATTGTACTACTGAGGAATGAAAGTATATCTAGGGATTTGGCTTCTTAGAATTCTAGGATTGTAAGTATATTATGAAAAATAATAGTATTGATTCAAATTTAACTTTTAGTTGTAGTTGTAGTTGTTTTTGTAATACTAATTCTTATAGCATTGTTTGGGAAGGAAGTTCATTTGGAGCATTGTTTCTGATATATGAAGTTATTGTGTTCTTAATGTTTGTGGTCTTTCTTAAAGCTAAGCTGTGTTATATGTGTAGCAAAGAATTTTAAAATAAAATTGTATTGTATGAATTAAGAGTGTAATCATTGTGAAATCATGCAAGTAGCTATCTACTCCCCCAGCCAGTGCATCAAACAAATCAGTAAGTTGTATGGGATTTTCTCTATTCCATAACCCACTAGAGACAAATTCAACAAATCATCATTGTCTCATGAAACTGTTTTGTTAGAAAATTACTTAACATTTCCCCTACTATGTCCCTACCCCTTGAACATTTCCATTGTCACAAAAATGAACATGAATCGTGGTGGATACTAAGTTACTGCTGCTCAATTCTGAGAACAAAACTACCTAATAGGTTGCTTTACTCAAATTCTTTTCATAAAACTCTGATAGATCAACCTTAAAAATAATGATCCTTGGAATGAATTTGATTATTCACTGTTGTGTATCGTCATTATGCTGCCAGGAAACATTGCTGAACTGAATCAATTCTGTCAATAAGCAGCTCACTCACTGTTCTCAATTGTGCAATGGATTGATTATTGTAATTCTTTTCCTTGGTGCCCTTCCTAGCATGAAGCTGAACAGAAACCAGCTCATTCCAAATGCTGCTGCAAATATGCTGACCTGCACAAAAGCATCGCAGCATATTACCCCTCCTTTTAAAACCTTGTATTGACTTCTCATCAGGAGTCTGATTAACTTTAGAAAATTCGTATCCTCTGCCACAAAATCATCCATAGCTCTGGACTTTCGTAGCCTATGAAACTTGTTTTCCTGGTTTTTGGCAAGTCTAGAAATGTTATGATGCCATTCTGGAACTGCTGATTATTTTGTAACTCCAGTTGATTGTTGATTACTCTGTAATTATTTCTGAAGTCAGCTACTACAAGGGCTTTTCGCCATTATATTATTCACCTTTGCAATTCAGTTCCTTCTGACATCAGGAAGATGGATGCAATAAGCAACTTTAAAACTAAGTTTAATTCATTTTGCCCGAAACAATTTTTAATTAGATATCATTTGAGAATTTTTTAATTACTTCTTGGAGCTTCTGGTCACTGAACTTTGTACCATGCTCCTCTATGCTAATAAGAAGGATGCTTTAGAAGTGGAAATGCTGAAATAGTAAGTGCAAAAGCTGTAGTAAATATGATTTCTACTTTGAAAAGATTCCTAATGTTCTGCCTTTGAAAACATTTTAATAAAAACTTTGCAGAACTGCATAAATCACAGGCAAGGTGAAGGATTTCTGAGGGGGGCTGAGGAAGGGCACAATATGGCTTCCATGATGAATGGTGTTGATCTCTGTCCATGTTGCCATAATGAACTTTTTTCTTGAGCAGAAGTCTTGAAAATAAAATATAATCTGTGCATATGAAACCAAAAAGGAAAATGGAATTAGAGAAAAAGAAGCAAAACAAAGGAACACATTTCACAATCACATCTAAGTGAAACTGATGTTTTAGATTACGGTTTGGTGCAGTCAACATGTCAAAAAAATACAAAAAAATGATCTTGGCCCATGAGGCTAGTATTGTTAAGGCAAGCTGATTTCTATAGCCAACAGCACTCAAAGAAGTCTCAATAGACCAACTTCTTACAAATCAAAGCAGCTATAACCCTTAGTTAACCTTAGTTCTTCTTTGAGGCCACTTCAACTTTGAGAATGCAAAGTGAGATAATTTCACCAAAACCTTTGATACCACCATAGTATACATTCAGCCAATACCAGAAAACTATGAGCAGCTTGTAAAAATGTTGTGTAGTATCTCAAAATTACATATTGCAAGAGAGTACAGATCAAGCCATGTGCCAGAACTAACATTGGAATTAGCCGATAGATGCACAAAATACAACAAGCTGTAAAAAGCAGACCCATCTGCTGAGGAAACTCTGCAGGACAAGAACTGATTGCTATGCTAGCGGACAAAAGAAGGAAGTCATGGAAGAACCTTATTTAAAACACAGATATAACATATAATAGCAAATAAGTATCAACCACCACCCAGAAACCTACCAATGATCCAAAAAATAAAGAATAACACTAAAGTGTCACTGCAAATCAGGTTGAATAATTGGCTCAATGAAAATGGTAGGGCACCAAATAAACAACCCAAGGTTTGATTCAAGAGAAAAGAACACCATGAAGTTCATAAAGTCGGGACACATTTTACCATGGCTGAATTAACAACTGCAATAAAGACTCTTGAAGATGACAAAGCTACCAGCCTTGACAAAAGTCACATGGAACAAATAAAATGCTTCAGACCAATGACAAGGGCCTGGCTACTCTAATTATACAATACATGTGTAATCACATACAAAGTATCTAAAATATGACCAAAAGAATGTATAGTTGCACCACTAAAAATAGAGAAAGAACCCTCAGGTTCAATGACCCAAAGACATACATCCTTACTCTTTGAGCACTTTATCTTAATTTTTATATGAAGCAAAAGTTTTACATCAGTTATCAAAGAACACCTAATCCCTGATCAAACTGACTCCCACAAAGGGAAATCATACACTGATCAAGTTTTAAACATCATGGAACACTTTGGAGGTAACTTACAAAAAAGGAATGGTCACTGGGTGCCATCTTCATAGATCTGTCAGCAACTTATGACAATATAGTGTAAACCACTGAAGATTCTTTGCAAAAATATATGATACAACAAAAGATTACCAACTACTACAGATAATGATCCTTGCCAAAAAAAATCATGAATTCCACATCCAATTATGTAAGAAGTGGAGCCAATGGCATAAATGAAGGAATAGTCTACCTTAAGGAAATGTACTTGCACCTATACTTTTTAACATGTACACCAACCATCAACCAATTTAGCCAGGCATGAAAAGTGTTTTGAGTACCACTGCTCTAAGAACTTAGTAGTTCTCTGTGCTACTTTGTGCAATTTTGGCACGAGCGCTCAATGGGTTTTTAGTCTATTTCATGAAAAATCAACTGTGCCAAACCTAATAATCAACAGGTTAGTCTTTTCCATATTCAAAACCAAGATACTAGTAAAATACTCAAACTTAGAATGGAATAGATCTTGCCTACTGCCCTAATCTATCTACTTGGAAGTAACACTAGATTGCACACTTTGCATAATACACACGTAGAAAAGATGAAGTGCAGTTAGTTCCCAGAGTTACATATTAAAGAAGCTCCTCAAGTACAAATGGGGAAGCCAATCCAACAACGTTATGAACTACTGCACTTGCACTTTGTTATTCAGTGGCTGAACATACATGCCCAGGTGGGAAAGATAGGCACATGCACAGAAGCTAGACACTATGCTGAATGAAAGTTGCAACTGAATTACTGGATGTATTAAACCAACAAATGCCAATAGTCTCTCCTTATTCAATGGATTCACCCTTCCAGATATTAGGAGAGCAGTAGAAAGCAAAATATAATACACCTGGAAGATAGAAGAGAAAAGGCACCCAAATACATGGCCATGTAGCACCCAATTGACTAAAAACTCCAAAACATTTCCCCTTTACCATGCAGTTGCTGGACGAAACACCACCAGCCACGTGAATAAAAATGTGGCAGTCATAACTAGAGATGACCCAGGAGGAAGTCACGATGAATATCAAAACTGATGAGCATCTCCCTGCATGCACAGAACTTGATTTACCAACATGGAGAAGCTTGAACTGTCTCTGTGTCAACCAAATCAGTTGAGTGCCCTTGTCACAATAGAACTGCCCAAAGCAACTACAGTTACTTTTGAATTTGGTATGGTCTGCCTCATTAATTATTCCTACCAGGTGGTTTGTCATTGGCTACTCTAAAAGTATAAAGGTCCATGCAGCCTCCACCCAAGTTGGAGAGCTTTGTGCACGTGGTAGAGTACGGAGAACTTTGCCACGTGGCAGAGAAAAGCTGGCAGACTGGCCATCCTCCAACATCTCCCCATCACCGTTTGCTCCCGACGTACCCTTCATCCTGCATGCTCGTTTCTGTCTACAAGCTCGCAGGCTCATTCTGTTGCCAGTTACCTGTAACTATGCAAGCAACTCGTTACCTGTAACTACATAAGCCACCTATCCACCTGCGTCACGGCCACCAGCAGCATAAGTAAAGTTAAAGTAAAAGTTATTTTTGCAACCAATACGCTGTGTCACGCCTCTCCATCACCGGTCTTCCTGACGTCCGATTAAATTAGTGATCCTCCTCTGGACGGCTCCGGCTGCCCAAGACATGGTGTCATGAACAGGATCTAAGGGCATGATGGTGGAGATGAATTTAATTGAGTGCTGCCCCTGGCGCACCAGGACCTGCTGCATGGAAAACGCAGATGAAATCTGGGTGCATATTGCCTACCACCAGGAGGTAGGAGGGGATGGAAGAAACATTGATGACTACTTCTCAGTGAAAGGAGAAGGAACAGTCATGAAGGAGTGGAGAGCAAAGCTGTTCCCCGGGGAGTTCGGGTGTGTAATGGGCAGTGACCGGGTTTGCTATCGACCCTATCCCTGACGGGGGTGAAGGCAAAGAAGGCAGAAAATCTGATCCCCACTCAAGAGTTTGCCCAGTGCACCCGGTACCTGAGGAAAGGAGGGGAACCCACCCCACCAGACTGGTTTAACTGTCCAGCTTTAGTACCTGGAACACGCGGTCACGAGTTCCTCAGCCAGCTCCGGGAAGGCCTAGAGACCAAGGGCCGCCACGTGGTGAGATGGGAGGTGACAAAGTGGAATAAAGGAAAAATAATAAATGTGTTATTCCATTCGGTAGCAGGTTGACTACGGGAGAATGCAAATCTAGAGGCTCTGTTGCACACAGCAAGCAAGGAGTCACTGGAGCAGGTGGTGGGGGGCTCCAAGCCGCTGCTAGAAAATGGCGATGGTCGCATGGCGCCACTGCCAGAAAATGGCACTGAGGAAAGCCAAAAGGGCTTTCCCTGGGAGGCAAGCCAGCCATGTCACCACCTACAGCCCCACCTCTCGAAGTGGCGCCAGAGGAGGCCCCGCCACCTGACATGGGGCTAATAGTGGAACTGCACATGTATGAAGGAGGAAAGTTGTATCCAGTGCTCCCACCCGACAAATTTAACTCTTTCCCAACTGCGGCTTACCTGATAGCATTGGTGAAACATGTCACAGATGCGCAGGGTACCACACGTACTACTGTTACATATCACACGCGCACCTGATCAGAGTTACAAGAACTTTGTAGGGAATCAAAAATGAAACCTGAAGAAACTCTAGCCATATGGTAGGATGACTAATTGTGGAATTCGGATCTGACACACTAGACTCGGAAGAAGCAAGTGCCTTAACCTGACAAGCAGTGTGGAGTGGAGGACGTGCCACCAATCTGAACATGATCACGGAAAACACACATTGGCCTATTTCACTCCCGGTGCTTGTGGCGGGACAAGTGACTCATAAATCCCACGCCTGGCATGAGGGTCACCCGCAGAAGGCCAGTGCGGAACAACTTCTCTTGGCCATAATCGGAGTGTCATACCTTTTGTGGAACCCAAGGGTGCATCCCATGGGACTGGCGCAGGCCCAATGTAGGGAAAGATGGGCACATCACCACTTAAACCCCGGAGTGATTCCAACAACACTGGAGGCCATAGACACCTGTGTAGAGGTGTACGGAGGGACAGACGCTATCACCCTCCAACTCTTTCTTAACCCAACGGCAGGTCAGCCAGCAGGGAACCTCTTAACTCATCTTCCAAGACTGCAGGCGATCATGAAACATAGTGAGGGAACTCCTATCGATGCAAGAAACCAACCTTCGGCGTATCAGGTTGAGGCCCCGAGGCCGAGACGTCAGGAACTGCGGCGATAATCAAGGTCATTACCCCCAAAGAACACCGAAGGAAAGAGCCATGTTCAGGTTCCTCCGCAATCACTCCAGGCTCATGAAGCAGCAGTTATGTATCCTGGGGAATAAGGGCCAACGACACCTAGCAGCCAAATTAGGTTTCAAATTCACTGACAAGCCAGAAAACTAGTAACGGCCTGCAGCTTTGCTGGCGGCCCCTTTCAAACTAAACCTGACCCCACTGACCTTCGTCCCTACACCAAACTCACCGTTTATGACCCCGTCAATCCAAGTAATCAACAACAAGTACTCTTCCTCCTTGATACCGGATTCCAAGTCAATGTAATCACTCCAACGACACCTCATCAGAAAACCACAAAAACAATTAGGGTACAAGGACTCAACACCATTGCAGTCACAACAAAAGTTAAATTTGCAGTCCAAGGCCATCAATGCACTCTAGAGGCAATGCTAGGGGGCATCAATATCCTGGGAATTCCGGGAATCAAAGCACTTAACCTCAAAGAACAGGTGCTACAAGCGCTACCCATCGTTTTCCCGGAGCCATATTGGCATTGACCGATGCTCCGCAACACCTCCACCTGGCAATACCAGCGAATCCCAATCAAGGACCCCCTCAAAAGTTCCCTCAGTGACCTCCTGCAATGACTCAAAAGCAATAGGGCTGTATCAAACCAGTAACTGCTAGCACCTACCTATCACTGGGGTGGGGAGTTGCAAAACCCAGAAAATCCGACGAAGCCCAGTTAGTCATTGATTACAGAGAGGCTAACAAAAGGTGTCTAGTACTTCAGCAACTCAACCCTTCCACTCTACCACAACGTATGTCCGAAATGGCCCAATTCCAGCGAGACAAATGGGTCGGGGTCACTCTAGACTTAAAGAACATGTTTTTCTCGATTCTGATTACTGACTCTGAAGGAATGTTAAATATGTGCATTGAGGGCACCATGTACAAATGGACGGTCTGCCTGCAGGGATACTGCAATGCCCTGTCATTAGCCACTGGTGCTATGAACAATACCTTAAAGACCTTTTGTGCCTCACACACCCTTCCATCAGAAGAGGAATTAAGAACCTGGAGTTATGTTGATGACATTGCTATTATGGGCCATGACAGCTCCATCGTTACCAGCATAGTCAACCAACTAGTAGCCCACCTTCAAGTTGAGGGATGGACAATCAATGAGAAAAAGTCATGCCTGCATCCCGTAGATGACATCATGTTCCTCAGCACCCGATTCGATGGCCTCATCCGTCACAGAATCTCGCATGATGGATCCAACATTGACCCATTAAAGAAACCTCCTCCCATAACTAAAAGACATTTTCAACAGCTTTTGGGTCACATAAATTGGTACTGGCACTATGTCAACCCCAGTCATCTAACGCTCCTCACTAAGTTACAGCGACAGGTCCGTGACAAGTCCCGAAAGTCTACACCTTGGACAGAAGGGGATCAGCAGAACCTGCATCGTCTGTTAGCTGCTGTCAAGAGTATGCAGCTCCACGCAATCAACCTTGGGGAACCATTGTGACTCTCGGGTTCACCACTAGCCACGTGTGGGCTGTTGCGCACAACCCTCACAATGAACTGGTATACACTGCTCATAAGACTCTTCAAGCAACACAACACTGGTATGGAGCCATAGGAAAAATCCTCCTAGCTGCACAGCTAGTGGAGCCATTAGGAAGGGGGCATGGAACGCTCCGCACTCCCGCTGCCACTTTGCTGCCTTTGCTAGATGCAGAAAAAGTCGTTACACATTTTCAAGGAGAACCTAAGACGTGGAACACGTTGGTGGTCACCCATCATTACAATTGGTGCTGCTGAAAATTTGAAGACATAACACCCGATCCTAGCCCGGGGAATAAGGAAAAGCCCCCAACGGTGTATGGAACCTCCACCCCAGCCTGGATGGCCTCAGATGGAACCTCCCAACACGGCGGAGGCTATGTGTACTATTGTAAGGCTTGCCACGACGTGAAAATACTCTGGGCTCACCCAGATGACAAGTCTGTTCAAAAATGTGAACTGTTAGGATTCCTTAAGGTACTGCAACACTGTCTAACGCACCAATGATACACTTCCAGTTCCAATGATCACAATTGACTCACAGTACATCTATAAAATCCTTACCGGCACAGCCCTTCCCATTGAAAATTTAAATAATTGGGAAGGCATCTGGGAAACTTTGACAAAATTTACACGGCTCCCACTAGTTAAGCACACCAAGTCACACCACCCTGATACCGACCCAGTGCATGAGATCATAGACAACCTCTTGGAAGATCCATCCTGAACTGATGTAGTTTTGCCCATTACCACTACCCCTGGTCCTGAAGTAAGCCCATTCCTCACATGGCTTCATGAGAATTGGGGTCACTCGGGACCACAGGCCAGCCATCGATGCTGGCGCCAAGCCGCTACAGAGCTCACCTCATATGGAGTTCGATGCGATTGGGAAAAAGTAGCACAAGCGTGTGAGTTATGTGCCAAAGAGAAGTGCCACCGAATCAAACATCAACTTGGAGCTTTCGACCCCTTGAAGTTCCAGGTGGGAAAAGTCTGGCAAATAGATCTGCTCAGGCCCCTCCCAGGGTCCAAACTGCCAAGCAAGGGATTAGTCATTGTTGATTTGGGAACACGCCAGTTAGAGATCATTCCCTTACAGAAAAGCAACGCCACTGCCATTGTCTCCACCTTAACCGCTGCATTTGCCTCCTGGCAACCTCCTCATGAAATTCAGTCTGATGGAGGACCACCGCTTAACTCTAATGCCCTGGAAAAATTCGCCCATCTTTA
>JAGPOW010001338.1:34096928-34108721 GCA_030014935.1 Caiman crocodilus | reverse complement strand
GGGGGGGGGTCGGACTGAAGTCCTCAACAACACAGACTCCAAAGATGCCAAAGGAAATTGAGCAAGCTTACTAGGTGGAGGACAATTTGAGCAAATAAGCACCAGAGCATAACCCTTAAACTGTTTTAACTGCTGTTTAAACTGCAAGCATCAAGGAGCACAAGGTAATTTAGAACGTTCTGAACTGCCTGCAATGTTTCACAAGTATACCTGGATAAGCAGCTGTTATTCTGAAAAGTTATCCTTGAACAATTTCGGTGCTATATGAAGACAACAAGCTTTCTATAAGTGTCTGGTCAGTCCTCCAGATATCACACACTGCTCAGCTCCTCATCCATGCCTAGCAACTGGCTACTCTGGCACACAAACAGAACTCTATTGCCCCAATCATTATTGCCTACACTTGATCCTGCCTTTACTATCCAAGCTGATCTGGCTTGCAACAGGATGGTCAGGTGCATACTGGGGGCACCCTTTCTTCTGGGTTCTCAGGATGCTGAGGACTCTGCAGAGACATTGGAAAGCCCCCCTGGGCCCACTTTCCCCCAAGCAGCTTGTCAAAGTCATTCAATTGGCTGCAATTGATAAGGCTTCAGGGCATCCCAGGCAGATTTGGACTGTGGGGCTGGCTAAGTGGGTAGATGCCTATGCTCAAGGTTTCCACATCTTTTAAACAGCACTTTTCCCCAGTTCAGTGGTCAATTGCATTCCATTCCTGGTAACTGACATAGAGACCCTATGCAAACCCCAGTCCCCCAGAGCACCCAACACCACAGAAACCCCTGAACTATTTTCAGAAACAGAGACACCACTTTCTCTCCCCGCAAACTGCCATGCCACATCAACTTGGGATGCCCAAAAGCCTGGTCAGTTGCCATAAATGTAATGAAATTGAAAAGCAGCTTGGGGGGAAAATGTTATTTAAAAGTGATGGAGGCACTACTACCCTCTGGTGGTGGTTTGACAGCACTGAAATGCCTGAAAGGTGACTCTTCTACTTAGGGCCCCTGGCAGTGTGCATGTGGATACCCCTGAACCTCTAATCTGACAGTTGTGAACCAGTTCCCAGGCAGTGACATCTTGGAATAGTTCAAGTGTTATGTCTGTCCAGACCCTAAATTAACAAGACGCACAGCATTATGACAAACACAATTCAGGAATTTAAGGAGTTTGTGAAGAAGAGCTAGGTGTGTAGCTAGGCCCACCTATTTCATTTGTCTTGGGTTCATATGTGGCACCAATTCAAATGAAGCCTCATGTTTCATACACTTCCCATCCAAAAACTGGTGCAGAGATTGATTATCTTATAGAACAAGGTGTTGTACAAGCAGTAGTAAATCCCTCATGGTTTACTCCCATTGTACTCCTCATAAAACCAAATGATCCTGTGCCCGTCCAAAACAATGCAACTGGCCCACAGTGAATGCCTACAACTGTACTAGAAGCTATGGAACTGGTGTCATACAAGACCAAGACTCCAGATGGCCAGGTGCTTTGCAGACATGGTGACCTCATATGAGGTCAAGTTCCAGATGATGCACCATCTCCCAATCCAGAAGACTTCAAAGTGCATTAATTCTTGGGAATCCATCAGCTGTTCCTCTTTACCCTTCAAATCCTCCAGTTACTGAAGTGATTCAGGAAGACCCACGTCTCCAGTGAGATGATTCCAACCACTGAAATCAGATCATTTAAGAAGTCACTATCCAGCCTTTGTACTTCAAGTATTATATTATCTAAGGGGGAAGTGTTGGACCTGGGGATGACTCTAGGGCTGGATCTTCACTCTCACTAGTACGTGGGATATTCCATGCTGTTATTGTCTCCTGTTGCTGGTTGCTGCTGTGCTTGAAAAGAATTCAGTTCAGTCTTTTGTCAGCACAATAAAGATGGCTGTCCCCTACCTAGTCTCACTTGAATAAACAAACCTCTGCAAGTACGCAAAAGCTTCCATGCTTCTGATCACACCTACAATCAGTTGATTGTCAACCCAGCCCCAGCACAGAACTGGCGTCCTCAAGATATCTGTAAGATGTCCAATCAGCTGATTGTCAGTCACAGCCTGGAGACCACACTGGAGCCAGTTAAAGACTTCAGCCCCCCTGTCTGCAGCTCCTAAAAAGCATGTTTGCACAACACCAGAGCCAGTTCAAGACTCTGGTAAAGTCTCAGGGCCACAGATTGCTCCTATTATCTCTGTGGAGTGGTTAAACAATTGCAGAACACATGTTACTTAATACAAACTTAATACAATTAATCTGGAGAAACTTCTCACACAAAAAAGTCCTAACTTTGCTGATACTGTTGCACTTAGTGTGTTTTACTGCTTGAACGCACGGGTGTTTGCATTTTAAGTACAGTTAAGGTGTACTAAGTGTAAGGTGTGACACTGCCTTCAGAACATGGCAAGTGAATTCATTTCTCAATGCAAGCTACATTATTACTGTTAGTACAGGAAGAAACAAGGACAAATAATTATGTCAGTACCAAAAATTAAGGACTGATATCCTGTGCAAGGAAATCAAACATCCAATGTGCTACATAATACACATTTGGTAGGTAGTATACAAAAGGCCAGATTCTAATTTCAGTCAGCCCGGGATATTGTTTCTCTTCTATTTATTACATCTATAAACCATACCATCTGTGCAGGAAGTTTAACGTTACTGTCACCCTTTTCTCCTCCTTCCACCCCTTTTACCAAGTCTGCCATCCTTATGTGTATTACATAGATCTTACCAACATAAGCAGCGCCATGGAATTATTTAAGTCAGTAAATGCTACATAAGAATCAGAGTACAGATCCATATAGTCTTTTCTGGTTTCATCCAAAATAGTCAAGGTAAGATATGCATGTAGTCCCGTTACAATAGAAACTGAGTGCCTCACAGTCTTTAATGAATCTGTCCTCACAACAACCTTGTGAGGTAGGGAAGTGTTATTATTCCCATTTTGCAGGTGGAAAACTGAGAGACAAAGAGGTTATGGGCCTTATCACACATAACATTTCAAATCAGCTAATTGTTAGTCCTAGCCCTAAGACCTTTCCAGGTTGCAGGATCCTGAAGGAACCTGAAAAGTGAAAGATCCAGGATCCTTCCTCCTCACATGTGTGGCTTTCTTTATCCTACCTGGAGGCTTGGTACAGCAGAGGGGTCCCTGCTGATGTCATGGCTGGATGAGGACTGCAAATTACCTGTATTATCTCCAGGAAGCAGTCAGATGACAGCTGAACATATGTTGCTTAGTACAATCCAGAATACTCCCTGTGTGAAAAGTCATAACTTTACTGGGCTATAAGCATGTGTTTTACTGCTTATATATTTGGTCACTCACATTTTAAGTGCATTTAATGCATGCTAAGTGTAATATGAGATGTAGCCCTACGTTGCTTGCCTGAGATCATAGAAAAGAAAAAAAAGCCTAAGGCTGAATAGCGACTTGGATGCTGGTTTTTTTGCCCATGGAGAAGCACCTAAAGCCAGTCTTTATGACGAGCTTTCCAATCATTGCAGTTTGTCTTAAACCAATCATTGTGAAAGCTATTTGAGCAAGAACAGTCTTGTTTAATATATTTAGGCTGCTTGCAGACATTAAAAAAAATGCACTTTACTGGAAACGGCAGCACGCTATTTCAACCCAGTTCTGCAGCATCTGTAAAGTTTGGGTGCTTCAGCTGAGGGTATTGGTGCTTTTAGCCAAAAGTGAGTCAATCAGCTATTAGATAAAAGCACCAAAAATATCCACTAAAGCACCCAATCTACAGACATTGAGCAAGCCAGGTTCAACGCGTTGCCTCGTCTGGGCATGCATGGGGCTCAGTGAAGGAACACGCCAACTTGAAAGTAGAGTGCCATAGGTGGGGGGGGGTTACATCTGGAAACACCCATAGAGCCTGGCACGGTTATGCTCTGACCTTGTTAGGACCCCAGATGCTACCATAGTACTAAGAGTTGAGAGTACTTCGATTTACCTGGAGTAAAAATCACTGAATCCAGGGCAGTTGCTCAAGATTTACATCAGTTCATCAGAATTGAGCCCATAGCGATTGACCAACTAATGTTTTAGGCCATTTCATACTGTTTATAGACCATATGATGTATCTCATTGCCTTCTAAAATATAAGTGTACCTACAATAATAAGAAAATGCTGGCCAAGCAGAAACCATTTCTTGTTCAATAAACTGTGTCCTCTGAAGTCTGAGTATTACTAGAGGAGAAAAGCTTTCTTAAGCTTTCGTTTGTTATCTCAAATGTTCTAGAACTGTGTAAAATTGTTTAGAGGTTATAGCGACATTTCTGCTTTTACAGCTCATTTAACTATGCAATTAGACATTACAATAGATATGGAAGATTTAAAATTAGATATGCTTATCTTCAGTGCATGGGTCAGTACTTTTAACTTTAAAACAAATTAACATTTTGCTTCTCTCCCCCTCCCCTCTCTACAGCAAAATGAGGGTGTTTATCTTAACTCAGCAATTCTCATGACTTCCATCAGATGGTAGGAAGCATAGAGATAAGCTTTCCAGATTTAAAATGAAAGTGTTTCTGTGAAGCAATTGCAAGATAGCCAAGCTAAAAATGCATTTAGTAAATGCAGAGAGAAAAAGGTGTGTTAGTACAACATTTCCATGATAGGAGGATGAACAGTCTGTCCAAATATCAGTAATTCAATGCTAGAAATTACATCACCCTGAACAGATATACAATATTATATTTCTATTTAAAATGGAGAAACTCAATGTCAACACAGTAGGGAACAAAGTGGCAAAGGAATATTGCATCTTTAATAGGATTTTGAATTCAAATGTGCTGAGCAAAACTGCTTAAAATGGTATTTGAATAGTAAACAGATAACGTATTCATTTAAAAAACAAACCTGGTGCTGTATCAACACATACGTTATAAAAATAATAAAAAAGAATGAAAAAGCAAGACACATATTAGAAACAGAAAATAAAAAGACGAGTGAAATCTCTGCCATGAGGCCTTCTTCAGGCTATGGGAAAAAATAGAACAAGGTTAACTTTGTTCTTTCCTGTCTGTAGCCCAAAGAAAGTCTCAAAGCCCAAATGTCACCTCTTATCACAGTATCTATTTCTAGCATAGATATTTTTGCAAGCATTTTTCATTCTCCTTCACTTTCAGGATAGTATTAATTTTAGTTGACGTTGCACATTATCTTGATTTTTCTATTTTAAAATCTATGCATACCAGGAAATATGTCAAAAACAAGGAAATTGTCTGAGCTGGTGCTTTTTTTTTTTGTTCTCACCAGTTTCTAAAACTGGTATTTATATAAAAACAGTATTTTACCATCATTTACATTGTTTACAGCACACAAAATGAACTGCTTCTTTACAAACAGGCACCTGCATGAAGGAATGCACACTTATGAACTAACAGCAGCTTTAAATGTGTTTTCTGATAGGCTCCTATAGGACAATTTAGGTTCAAATTCTAAATTGCCCATGAGTTTTGGGTACCCCACTGGAGAGATTAGGGTTAGATTTTTCAGATATACCAACAGCTCTCATTGACTCTAATTGTAACTCTGGATCCTTCACCCTTCTATGAATCAGGCCAGAGACGTCTCAATAGAGGCACTCATAGGTCACTTCTGGAGATTTATATCCTTCTCTCTGAGATCTTTTCCTAGAGGCTCTATTTATTTAAAAATATGATGAAGTTTATTTGAGTGATTCTTGCAATATAAGATATGTACATACACACAGACCCTATACCACACACACACACACACACACACACAGCAGTGTGCCATTTACCCAAGATCCTTTGGGGCAGGGAGAGAACATAAGATATCACTGTAATATATGAAGAGAAGGAGGCTAAGTGGCTAATTCACCATATACAAAAATTCAAGGTTTTTACCTTATAAAATGCATAATATTGAAACACTGATAATATTAGAACTAGTTAATTACCTCATATATAAATTTGAATGAAAGTCTCCATTAGTTATAATGCCTCTGCGCTGTCCAAACTATTTCTGGAAACAATGATATTGATCTGTAGGAAAAAAATAAATATATTTTCTACAATATGGACAAATCTTAAAAAATCAAAAACAGCTAAGAACATTTTATAATTCCAGTTATCCAAGAATATGAAAGTACCAATAGACATTAATGAATAAGAAATGTAGCTTTGTATGGTAAAGGAAAGAGACAAAGTATTAGTTTTAAATACAATATTGAAAAACTCATAGTCTGATATTTTTATAAAAATCTAAAAAAATAAAAAGTTCTAAAAAAAATTAATAGGGTAAACAGCTGCAAAAATATGTTTTCAAGATAAAAAAATTCAAAGCATTGAATTTAAAAATTTCCACCAATTCAATGGTAAAATGGTGAATTGTGGACTGGAAATATTAACTTGTAGAAATGCAATAGAAAATAATGGTTTTGTGTATTTCTTTCTTTAGGAAATGTTGCACATCCCTGATGTAATTGTTTTCAATTTCACAGAAGGTAACACTTATGCAGAAAAATATGAATGACCTGCCCTATGCCACAAAGAAGGATCATGGCAGAGGAGGGAAGACAAATCTTCCAAGCCCCAGGTTCACTACAAGAATACTACTCTTAATACCGATTCCATTTTAATGCTAAAGTTACTCATTAAAATTCACTCTTTAAAAGTTCTGTGATTTGGAAAATTTTCCTCCTCCTGCATTCAGATGTGAACCTGAACCTGCATAAGCAGGAATGTCCACCTCTGCTGTATGCTGTCCCTTCTGGGAAGTGTTCCAAATAGGTGATATCATAATACTTAGGACAAGTATGGACCAGTTCAAAAGGAAAATAGGTCTTCCCCTGTCCCAAACCACAAAATAAAATAATGAATATAATACCTTAAAGTTATGTAAACTCTGTCTACTTTCCACTTCATGCTCTAGGTTCCTCTCAACCCTTCCCCTTGGAGAGTGTTCCAGCATTGGAAGCTCAGGTTCTGCTGGGTCAGCAAAATGCAAATGTGGCTGGGCAGCAAAGCAGAGAGAAGGAACATCTGTGCAGATCCACTTGTTTGCTATGGATTCCCAGGGACTATATCATAAAAGAAGTAGAGGCGTTTCCTGTAGAGGATGGAAAACAAAGTACAAAGAGAAAAAAGGCTGGGGTCCTGGCCCTAACATGGAATAAAAGCAGGTAGAATTTCTGTATCCCTGCATAGCCAGGTTCTGTAACGAGCCCAGGACCCAATCCAAGCTGTAGGAAAGGGATCAGGATCTGAATCCCTCTTTTCCCTCAGACCTTTAGCTAGTGACTTGTCCCCTTATGGTTCATTTACAAACACATTTATTCTCTTGTTTGTATTGCCTTCTTAACTGATACAAATAATTATGATAGAAATAATGAAAGCCATTTTCCATTTAATTAGCTCTTTCTTGGCAATTATGAACAAAGTAATGAACATTCAAACATGGGAAATATGGATAAAACTGGGTTTCAACTTGTCATATATTTTATGCGCAACAACTGTACAATCGTTTTTAATGCAACAATCTTCATCAGTACACAGCTGATTGTGACTCCATTGGGCTGATATCCTTAAAATTAAACATAGTTGGAAGAGAAATTGAGTTAATATGCGGAAGGTAAATACATTTTCATAAGCACATTCAAATTTGTCCCTCAGGGTTGTTGAGGCACTGAGCACAAGATAGCATTTTCATTTCAAGAATTGGGAAGAGTTTGGGTGTTCTTGCTATCAGCACTTACCTAGCTGCATTAAGTTGCTAAATTAAAATTTAATGAAGGCCCAAACTTGAAATTCTGCCCCAGTGCACAATGCTTATAAATCCCCTACAACGATACTACATTGTTGTTATAAATAATATATGCAATGGTGCTGACAGTTGTTATGTAAATTTCTAAAATCTCTAATAGAGTTGTATCCTAACTGACATTGACTGTGTACAGTTACAGGCACAACTTTAGCAACTGATTCTGAACTGCATTAAAACAGAAGTATACATTCTTTTCTCCAGTTTGTTACCTAAAGAATAAGCTGAAAATCACCAAACAATCCTCCCTTCATAACCATCTGAATATTAATTGCGATTGTCAAGGTAACAAATACACACTCGGTGTTGGCAAGACTAGTAGTTAATCCTGAAATTTCAAACTGTGACGCACTGGGTGCATCTACATGTGCCCCTATCTCACCATTATTACTGCACTGTCATTTAGTACTTCCTTTTGGAAGTCATAAATGACGGCACAGTAACAGCCCAGACTGCACCATACTGGCAGTGCACAGTTATTTTTAGCCACTACATCACCATAGCAACACGCTATGGGAGCACATTGCTCCAACAACGTAGTGGCGACGTCATGGTTTTGCCCGCAGATGCTATGCCACTGTAGCGCATTGCTATAGTGACGTAGCATCACATGTAGACACACCCACTGTGTACATACTGCTGAAATTATAACCCCGGGAATTTATTTCTTCGGGAATATTGACTGCCAGGAATCATTTCCGTAGCTACATTTAGAGGCATTTAAATTGTTCAGGACTAGAGGCAAAATAAAGAAAGCTGACCTTTAAAAATTAACTATGTGAAACAGTAATCACTACTGATAGTGATAAAAGCCTATTTTGCTTATTAATGATTTGAACCAGTTAGGTTTCAATGAGACGTGGCCTTGTCTGTTTCTAATAAACCTGAAATAGAACGTCAACAATTAAAAAAATAAATAAACCTGTGGCTAAACCAACATTCCAGTCAATCAGTCTTTAGTGGCTTTTTTATTGCCCTTTTACAATGGATTATATCATGAATGAAATATGGTAATGTATAGTGCTCACCGCATAACAACTAGTTTCTAGCTCTTCAGGGGAATTTTTTTGCATTTCTATTGTTGAGTATTTCAGCATCTGTTGGTTAGGATCATTTTTTACTGCTCTGATCATTTGTAAGACATAAGACAGACATGTCAATTACACAAGCAGTCTTCCAAACTCCTTATTTGCTTTTGTAAGTAAGCTGTAAAATATTGTGCCAACAAACCTGGCAATAAGACTTAAATGTAACTGCAGTGGGAACTTGTATCTGAGCTTGCAGAGAGCCTGAAACAAAAGCCATGAGATATAAACTATCCCATTCACATCAATGGGAAGTAAATCATATACCAATGACATGTCAATATTTTTACTATTTCATGTAAGCATGTACAAAAAAGAGAGGGAAAGCCAAACTCCAAAGACAAATGCAACCTACTCTGAGTGACCTCCCACGTGTCAGGAAAATAATGGGTTTCACCAGATTTTTAAACTGAAACTACTTCAGGCCAGATTCTGAATCTCTTTTTCAGATTAAAGTAGACTTTCCCCCTTCCCTAAAAAAACATCTGCTCAGAAACAAGGTATATCACCCTGGGCAGATCATTACCCTAGCACAACTGTATTGTTCCTAGTACCACAGCTTGTGAAAAATTATAACCCAGTCTAGGCCCACATTCAAAACTTCCTAGCATGCAGAGATATTCAGATGCATGCTTTTGGTTTGGGACCCAGCACTGCTTACTGAGGAGGAAATGCTTTATACTAGATGTCTACATATTGTAGGTGATCTTGAAACCATGACAATAAAGCTAACAGCAAAACTCACTGCTAACATGTGACACATACCCTCAAACATTATTTAATGCCAAATGCCTAAGATATTATTTAGTACAAATTTCAAAGAGATTTTTTCACTTGTTGCATAAAGGCATGGAGAGGCAATTAATCCTTTAATCCTCTATAATGGCAGACTGGGAGTTTCCGATTGACATCTGCTATTGCCCTGTACCTTTTCCCCCAGGGGCAGATGAACTACATGGCTCACTAGGTCTTTTTCATCTCTAGTTTTTATGATTCTTCAGAGAAGTCAAATCTCCCTGACCCTCCCCATGCCTGGAGTGATGGCAGGACATTCCAACCATCCAGGACTGCAAAGACTAAAATTCAAAGAGCACCCCCGCTTACAGCTTCAAACCCCAACAGTGCTATAAACCTCTGGCCAAAGAGGTATTATGAATTGCTAAAATATCAGTAAGACACCACATTAGTATAACACCTCAGGTGATAGTTTCTGACTTTTCAAAGCATAAAAAGTTTCTTTGCAGACTATTAAAATGGTCTATAAAACTATTAAAATATTCCAATTATAAGAACTTTACATTCATCCTTTAATAGACGTAAAATGCTTTAAAAACTTGAACATTGATCATGTAGATGGTTTTCCATTGTAAGATTTGTCAAGATTTGGTTTTTATATTTTAAATTCAGTGAACTGGAAAATTAAGCATCCAATGCATTGACCAACAAGTAAGGGTGTGTTCTAAACAGATTGCCTGGACACAAAGGTTTCAGCGCATCTTTGTTATTAATTTTGTTTGCAGAAATACAAGGATAAAAAAATGAAAGAGAACAGCAATCAGTTCAGACAATTAAAAATAAAAAAACCCTCATGTTTCATTCTCTCAGCAGTTTAAATATCATTAGCTACACTGAAGATTCCAGTTTTTAAATATTTTACCTGTTTTTTATTTTAGATGTTTATAAAACAAGAAGTAGGTTACTCAAGGCATCTTCTGGGAACAGCACAGATAATTAGTCTCTTTCTTTTTTTGTCCTTTTTCCTACATAATTCTATCTTGTTTTCTTTGTTTTAAGTTTGTCAAATCTACTAGCTGAGCAATCAGGCACTCACATTCACTTATTCAGACCCAACAGGTGGCTGTTAAAAAGACATTTCAGCTCTTCTAAGAACTTTCCATCTCTGGTTCAACTACCAAATACAAAAACAGCAATGAATTTTTCTTTACTTAAATTCCATTCACAACAAGGTCTTTTTAGCCTAAAGTGACATCACCAGGCCCTAAGACCCATCCAGCCCTGCACTCTACTCTCCGGCCCCTCATTGGGCAGCTGGACCCACGTGGTCCCCAGTCTGCCCTGGCCCTTCACTGGATCTCTGGAACCACATGGTCCCGAGTCTCCCTGCCAAGCGCTTTTCTGTTGGCTTGTGCTCCCCTAGTCTCTCTCCTCCATAGGGTAACCCACAAAGCAGTGGTAGCTGAGACTTTCCAGTGCCCCATCCTCACCTTTCTTTGGGTGGCTCATGCATGGTGTTTCGCAGAGGCTGCCCTGCCGCTGGCAGCCCTACCCACACCTACCAGCTCCAGTAGGGTGTCATTTCAGGTCTTTCCCAGAACTGATCTTCAGTGTAAGAACAGCCTTACATGTCCTATTCATCTTATGGACTGGTAACTACTGGACCCTCCTGGCCCTGAGCCTGCATCTCTGGCCCCAGCTCACTCCCAGACCCACCAGCCATTGTCATCCTAGGCTGCACGCCCCTTCACCCCTTCCTCTCTCAGCAGAGGACCCCCAGGGGTCTTTGGCCTCTCCTAGGCCCTCCCCACCCCCTCAGCCCAGTCAAGAACTCCAGGCCCACCCTTCTCTAGCAATCTCTGCTGTAGTCTTTTGCACCTCTTGGCCCCTCCTAGTCCCTGACCCCCTCACAGGCCAGTCGAGATTCTCAGGGTCAGTTCTCTGGCAGTCAGCCCCCTGGCCTCTGTGGGTCCATCCACTTGCACCCCTCCATAGATCACTCTCTCTCTGTGGGCTCAGAGTCCTCCAAAGATCTTCCTCCTGTCATAACCAAATCAGTTGAGGGCCCCTGTCACAATAGAACTGCCCTAAGCAACTGCAGTCACTTTTAAATTTGGTACGTTCCACCTCATTACCTATTCCCACCTGGCGGTCTGTCATTGG
>JAGPOW010001338.1:34072127-34087085 GCA_030014935.1 Caiman crocodilus | reverse complement strand
TCGCTCAATCAGATTGCATGGTAAATGACCTTTCTTAGTAAAAAACACTAAGCAAAACTAATATAAGATCTTGAGCAACTCATTCATAAAAAAGCACAATCCTTCTCTCCAAGGAATATCTATACAGTTACAGCTGTTACACAAGAATTGTCTTCTCCCAGCCAATCAAAGTGTAGCTAACATAGCTAGACTGTAGAGGCACAATGAGCAGCTGTCACTTCACTAAACCACCACCCATTAGACAAAATATTCACAAGTGCATCAATCTAAAGTAATAGAAAGAATGTCATTGAAAAAGAACATTGTCACAGGATCAATGTCCCCTGACTTGAAAATAAACATTGTGGTTTCAAGTCAGCACTTATCTAGCAGCAGGAGACCATTATCTTGTGATAACATGCTTTTCTATTGACATTATCTGTTAACTAGAGATACTCAGATAGAGAAATACCCACTCAGGTCAATCCTGGATACAATAAACACTTACTTTACATCTTGCACTCATAATTACTGGCTTTGTGCATTTCCCAGAAATATAGGCAACTTAAAAATACTAAAATTATCAAAAAATAGTTTACAACACATAGTGCCACTCATTCACTCATAATGGGTCTTTAAGGCAACCAGAGGTACAAAAACATAAAACACTGGTGCTACATCCACATTTCTTTATACTGCTGACAACCCCTTCTCTAGCTATTATCCTGCTATTTGCATGTCACGTCAAATGGCAGTATCATATTTTTCCTGAATACCCCCTTGTTTGGGCCATATATATATTATCTTTTTTTTTTTACTCTCCTCCAATGTAATGGAATTTTTAATGACAAATTATTCCCAGTGAGATATGCATGATCAGGACAGACCAATGTCTTTGACAGATAAAAGGCAGGATTTCTGATAGCTAAGATGAAATCTCTATCATACAGGTTTCCTGAGAAAAATTAAGTGATTTCATTATTCACAATAGCATACAGAATTGAAAGTGAGCAGAGTTTCCCGTGTTAAAAATGTGATATTAATTGAATACCTCTGAGTGGGTAATTTGGTTCCAAGAATACTGGTCATCATTCAGGAAGAAAATAGCTGCAAAAAGGAGAAAAAGTGGGGGAAGGAGCTAATAAAAAAGTGGTGACTTATCCCATCTAATGAGGAAGACTGAGGGAGTATCAATACTATTTTAGGTGCTCCCACACATGCAGGCATACGTCAGACAAACCCACCACAGATTGCCTATATTACAGTGTCATAGATGCCTACTCCATGCCCACAAATATTCAAACTGTCATTACAGGTACAGATGACTAAAGCTAGAATTTTTATGGGGACAAGTCCAAGGAATCCTAGAAGCAAACAGACTGGAAGTTACCAAGGAACTGGCTTGCAGTATGTGATAAATAAGTGGTGATAAACAGTGACCAAACACCAGCAAACTATGCTCGCTGCAAGGGGAAACAGCGGGTGCAGCCCAATTAGCCACGTAAAGCATACATGCAGCAAAATCCCTCGCTCATGCAGCTGGAAAAGCGTGTGGATGAAAGACCCAAGCTAATTGGTTTTTGGGGCAGTATAAAAACAGAGCCCAGGAAAAGGGAAGGCGGGACCTACACGACAACGGAGAGGCCTGATCACCCTCGCCGAGGTCCTGCGTCCACGACTCCCTTTGCCCCTGGATGCCCCCATCAGATAGGTTGCATCAGATAGATGTTAAAGAGCTCTTGAGTTCCCTACAGTTTGAGGTTTTTTCGGTTGTGGAGATTGGTGTAAAGGGAACTGCTAGCACGAATGTGGATATAAGGCATTTAAGTACTTCTCAGTGGAGTTTACGAAGTGTGTCTACGGTGTGTTCTACTTGTAAGCGAAGTATTTATTTCTTACATTGTCTACGGATTTTTTTTGGACGGAAAGAGAAAAACAGGGCGAAACATTCCTGAACCCTTTCGTCCCCAGCCTGTTCAAATTAAGGGGTTAATCACCCTCCCCAATCCCTCCTTAGAGAGTACACCATGGAATTTCTCTTTCCTTCATGTCCCAATTATAAAAGTGATTTTAGTCCATCATCATGTTTGGCTCTGGTTCTACTATGCTGTGGCTTTCAAACCTCCTGAAGTCATGGAACCCTGTCATATCACTTCTCCCATGGAACCTCTACCCCATCCTAAAAGTTGACATGGAGCTAGGCAACCTGGCCTGACAAAAGGTGGTGCACCATCTCCTGGCCCGTGCTGCCAGTAAAATTGCCATCAAAATTATTCCAAACCTTAATTAGATTTTTCCTTATCTATTATGTATTTAAGAAGGAGAAGACATCTCCCTCAGCATAAGATCCCCTATTGAAATGTAACCAACTACTGTTCAATGCCAACGCCTCTACTCAGTTAAAAATGGAACATCTTGTCACCTTTCTGGCTGATCGATATGTATACCAGTTCTAGAAGGGTCTTCTAGAGATTGCTGGCTCTCTGATCTGTGTATAGGTATTGCCTGGTGGTACCAATTTCTAGCACTTAATTCAGCAATCCCCTCATTGCCTGTTTAAATTGCATCATAAAAATTCAGAAATATGTTTATACCAAATACCATGAGTCATACACACATAGAAATAATAAAACTGAGCATAGCCTAACATTAGTTGTAAACAGAGATCAAACATGACAGTAATAAATCTAAATCAGGGAAATATTAATGCATGTCATATAGCATCCCCTAAAATTAATCCTGCATTTGGATGAATCCATGATAAGAACTTTGTAGTCCTTGGATATTTTTTTAAAAAGAGGCTACTCTTAAACTGTCCCCAGCTACAATCTGAGAGGATCATAAGCCTTAATGAGGTCTCTATAGCCAGTATTAATCAGTATAGAATCACAGAATCATAGAAAGTTAGGGTTGGAAGGGAACTCAAGAGGTCATCTAGTCCAACTCCCTGCTCAAAGCAAGACCAGCCCCAACGAGACCATCCTAGCCAAAGCTTTGTCTAGCCCAGATGTGAAACCCCCAAGGATGGTGCTTTCACCACCTCTCTGGGTAATCTGTTCCAGTTTTTTACTACCCCGCTAGTGAGAAAATTCTTCCTAATATCTA
Organism: Caiman crocodilus; assembly: GCA_030014935.1. Classification (NCBI taxonomy): domain Eukaryota; kingdom Metazoa; phylum Chordata; order Crocodylia; family Alligatoridae; genus Caiman; species Caiman crocodilus. The sequence continues at coordinate 34,084,001 of JAGPOW010001338.1, read as the reverse complement.
ACCTAAACCCCCCTTGCTCCAACTTGAGACTTTTACTCCTTCTTGTATCTTACCAACTTTTTGAGTAGGTCAACCCATTGAAAGCATAAACTATGTTAAAAGTTCCAAAATTGACCTCAGGTACCCATTTTGTAGCTGTATGGGTCTAGAGGCAAAAGGAATCAAAACTTGTGGCAGACATGACATCTTTTATCAAACCAACTAGATAGTTGCAAAATAATTTCTGAAAAATAATTTTTGCAAAATAATTTGCAAGCTTTTGGGCACAGGCACCCTTCATCAGGCATAGGAGATTGCAAAAATTCTCCTAGGTAGAAATGAAAATTCATCTCAATTCACCAGACAATACCTATGACTAACTGCCTGTCTAACCTGGTTTCCTTTTATAATCAGGTCACAAAGTCCCTGGACGAGAGTGTTGGGGTGGATGTCATCTTCCTGGACTTTAAGAAGGCCTTTGACATGCTTTTCCACCACATTCTCTTTAAAAAAACTAGGTGACTGTGGCACTGATGCCTACACAGTCAGATGGGTAGCAAATTGACTAGATGGTGACCTGGAGGGATGTGGGCAGTGGAGTCCCCCAGGGCTCGGTCCTGGGTCCTGTACTGTTCAACATCTTTATCAGCGATCTGGATATGGGTGTGAAATGCATGCTGCCCAAATTCACTGATGACACAGGGTTGTGGGGTGAGGTGGGCATGTTGGAAAGGAGGGACAGAATCCAGCTAGATCTAGACAGGTTACAGAGGTGGGCGACCAGCTACCTACCAGCTAACCCAGCTAACTGACTGGAATTCCTGCTGCATGAGAAATTTGCAAACATCACCTATGGAGGAGTAGAGAAAAATCAATAGGAGCATTGGTAAAACAGTGAATTATGCAGCAGAGAAATGATATCAGCAAAGTATTCCCTTCTCCCCAAACAATGCTGCACAAAAGGACAAAGTAGGACAAGACTGGTGCCAGGGGACTTTGTCACAAAGAGGTTTATGTGACAATGCTTTGTTTAAAAAAAAAAAGTTTTAAATACACAACTTACATAGATACTATATGTCAATAAAGACCAATATTTTAAAAAATATGCATTTCTGCTTTTAATTGAGTTTTGTAAACTTGCTAAGCACTGCAAAGATACTATTAATTAAGGTACTTATATTTTCTCCCCTACTTACCTGCCATTTTGAATTGCAAGAGACTGCAAAGGGAGAAACATAAGCCATAGAAATTATGACTCATTCATCCTCAATCACAGCTGAACACATCCCAGTGTCTGCATTATCTTCTGTCATCAGTCACATAATTGGAGATAAACTAGAAGGTCACAAGCCCAGGATGGTGACTTAGAAAAGAGCAGGGAGATGCCTGTGCTGGGTTGAACTGCACTGCAGGGAACCATTAGGGGGAAAGAGAGTATTCACAAGGTTTGGGGAGACCTGGTTTCTGTCTATAATGATCACCTAATACCACAAATTGAGAAATTCTACCCTCTTCACGCCATGATTTTCCCTATGATAATAAATTTTATGCGCAGCACTTACCAGATTGCAAATCTGTTTCTTGTCTCCACCAAGAATCGATTCTCTGAGAAATTAAAGGGTGCTCACTACATCATCCAGCACGTGAGCTGGATCATGGCCTTCCTCCTCAATATAATCTCTTTTCTCTGTACATCAGTCTCTCCAGGTTCAGAATGGAGTCATGAGAGACCTGGGCTCTGTGCTAGAGGCATTGTCCAGGACTTTGTTGAACTCCTTACAGCAGGTGCACAGAAGGGTATGTGAGCAGACTTTTGGTTTCCGTTTCTCGCTGGGCTGTACAGCTGCTTCTGGCCTCTGATCCATTCTTAGCACTGCTTTCTACCTTAGTGAATGCTGAACACCAGCAGTTGCTTCATGATGGCCCCATCGTGGTCCCACACTTGCTAAATTCAAACTGCTAGTTGTTCTTTTTAGAAATTAACAATACTCATAGTGATCTGTTTCTCTTGGTCAGCTATCTGCAAACTGGGAAGGTTTTTATTTGGAAGAGACGGAGATAGCTATGTTGAAACTGGAGTAGGTTACACAAAAAATGAAAGATTAAATGATAAGCAAATGAATAGGAAAAGAAACATCCAAGGAAGAGAGAGTGAATAAAGAGTAGATAGATAGGTCAAAAGACACAGGTATAGGAAACTGAGGGAATGGCAATGGAAAACTATTGACATGTGAGCCTAAGTACCTGTAGCTTTGGTTCACCCCTACAATAAAGTATAGCAGGGCAGGCAGTGACCTACTGTGCAAATTGCCTACCTACACTTAGCAGGCCTTACCAGTTTGGGTTATACTTATCCGCTGATGTACGCAAAAAAAGCCCTCAGTGTGGATAATAGGATTGTGGTCATCTACAGGCTCCCTGAACATGCCAAGAGGCTGCAGCACAGAAATTCCCTATGCTGGCCATGAGTTAAATATTTCACTCTTCTTTACCCAGATTTATTCCTGACTAGATTCAAATGACTGTCCAGCCTTGTTCTCTGTAAAAGGAAACACAGAATATGTCATGCATCTTATATATATTATAAGACACGCAGAATTGTTACGCAGGCACTGACAACTGTTCTATAAAGCATTCTGTGGAAACCAAGAAGGTTAAAATGTCAGTCAACTACCTATTTTGGGGGTAATGGCTCACCCCCATAGTAACACCTGCGGGAACGAAGCAGCCTCCAAAAGTTTTGCTCATGCAGTTTTCCTTGCATCCTTTCCCAGAGCATGGCGTTTGCCTGCTCCACTTCCCCCTCTAACATTCCTCTCACCTCTTCCTCCATGTTTAGAACTGGCTTTAGTCTCAGACCTAGAGGCTGCAAAGGACCCTGTACCTGGAGTTCTGATGTTCTTGTCCCCTTGTTTTTCCCCTTAAAAGCCCCAGTACAGAAATTAAATCCATTGCAATCTTAGGAGGCCAATGAACAGTCAGTAAGTATCCAGCCTTCCTTTCCTTTGAAGCATCTTATATAGAGAGGGTCAGAACTGTGGAAGCAGCTAATGTTGAACACAGGAAGATTGAGTTCCTCGCATGGAGGGTTCCTTTTTCATACAGATCTCAGGGATGTTATTAGAATTGTGTTGCTCTCTTGATGTTGTTAATGCTTTTTGTTCAGTACTCATTGCTGAATTATGCATGGGACTGTTTTATTAATGTGGATACTAATGGTGCCTGTGCACCCATTGCTTAATGCAGGGATCCAATTCTTGTCAGGTACTTCCATTGATTCCATGGAAGCTAAATCATGGTCACCAGGTCTGAACCACTGCATTTACCCCAGTGTGTACCTTATTAGGTCTAAAACTAGAGCCCCCAGAATACGTTCTACATTTTACCAAGGATGAAAAAGAGAAGCAGAGATACCAGAATATATACAAAGATGTACTAAGGCTCAGTAATGAAATCTGAAGCGCTAATCATGTGGGGATGTTCCAATACTGCACCTCTGCTGGAAGAAACATTTAAAGAAGCTAGAAATAACATCATTGTTAAACTAGATGACACACTGAGGGGGAATAGAGGGGCATGTGCACCCCCCACCCCCCAGATTTCTACAGTGGAGCACAGGGCATAGGGCTGCAGTCTGGGCAGAGCCAGGGCCCAGCAGTAGTGGGGTGGAAGTAGCAGCATGATTTCTGTGCCAACAGCAGAGCATGGAGCTACTGTACAGACAGACCTAACATCCAGCAGCAGGAGAGGTGGCAGCAGCAACACGGGCACTGGCAGCAACACAGTTATGTCCCCGCACTGCAGTGATGGTGCGGAGTTGTGTCCCCCACTTACACATCACCTATGAATAACGTACCTAATAAAGTAAAATACTTTAGGCAGTTTATAAAGAAGAAGACTGTCACTGGGTGAAATTTATCCCTTTACTACTTAGCAGTTCCACAAGGTGGTTCCCAGTCTCTTTTAAGGGGCAAGCTCCAGCTGTTATCAGAGTTTTACCCAATACAGTCAGGACACCTAACTGCTGTACAAAGTAATTTATGTGTCCTTAATATGTCTTGTTACCATAAGGGAATAATAGAGCAGCATAGCAGGACTAGATAAAATCTGTTGCAATTACAGATGAGCAAGCAATTAAGGACAAATTCCGTTTGGTCCTGATGTGAGTGCACAGTGGGAGTTAAGAGTATGCAAAATACTCCCTGCCTCTAGCATATTTTTGTTGGGTGGCTCATAGACTCACAGGAACAATTTAGCACATTAATGGTTATTAGTATATGCTAATATGGCAAATAAGAGAATGGTTGCATGAGCAGTCTGTATAGTGCACAGAGGTTCTTTGGTTTTAGTATGGAAAAGCCACATGCAAAAGAACTGACTGATCAATTTGAGTTGGTAGGGAACTTTCCAACAATTTTTTTGTTGCTGTTGACAAATCCTGGTTCATCAAGACCAAAGCTTCTCTCAAAAATGTTTGTCAAATCCCTGAAGGTATTTCTGCTCAAAATGAGAAACAACCACACCACCCACAAATAGCTAATAGCCTTGTGGTTAAAGCACTCACCTGGGATAAGAGAGACTCATCTCTGCTATTTCATACCAGGGGGCACTTTTATACAGGCCCCAGGGGTGGAGTGTGGTGCTTCAATCAGAGCGGCTTCAAGAGCCGTTCTAATTAAAGCACCACCATATCTTGCATATTAGTGTCCCTGCATTTCAAAATGGCAGCAGGGGCACTTGATCTAAAGCTCATTGGAGGAGCTTTAGATAAAGTGCCCCCGCCGCCGCTGTCATTAAGTGTAGGGATGCTGATGCACGAGATGCAGGAGGCTGCTGGAGCACAGCAATTGCCATGCTCCAACAGACTATTAACTGAGTCAGCTCCAACGCACTGGAATTCCAGGGCATCAGAGCAGACTCCGCGCTCGTGTGTAGGACTTCAGTGTCTATCTCCCATGTCAGGTAAATACTCTGACTGCTGGGTGGTTGGTTATTTGGAATGTGAGGGGGATCCCTTGCTCTCATTCTTTTCACAGAGACCTGGTCCAGTTTGTATTGGAGCAGAATGGAAGAAACATTTGATGAGTGTAACCCTTCTTCCAGGCACTGGACAGCAGTAACAAGCACCAGGTTCAAATTTAAGGTTTAATACAAACTTTTCAAATCTGCTTGAGCTCCCACCCAGAAACTTAGGCCAACAAATTTAAACTGGGTGTTCTAAAGTGAACTAACTCCCCCCTCACAAGCAACATTAAATTAAAACAGAGTTTATTACAGGGGAGAATGGGAACCTGTACAGGGGAGAATACAACCTCAAAGCAAACCAGTCAAAACCCAAAATAGTTATCAGTGTCAGTCATTAGCAAACCAACCCAGGGAAGCTCCTGCTTAGCCCATTCAGTTGGGAAGGGAGATTCACCCAGGGCTGCTGTCCAGAGGCTCTACTGCTTACACCAGCCAGTAGTAGCAGACAGTAGTGTAACTGGGGGGGGCTAGTGGGATGGGCATAATGATGCTCCCCTCTCCCTTCCCTGGGCACTCAATGAGCACCCTATATCACTAGTAGCAGGAGCTGGGTAGGATGTTCCCCATGGAAGCTCTTTGGAGAGGACTGCTCCAAGCCTCGCTCTGAGGCATCTGTGTGTATAATAAATTCTTTAGTTGGGCCCAGACTGTGCAGGACTGGTGTGCTGCACAGAAGCTGTTTTACAATTCCAAATGCTCTCATATTTGGGTAACCACTAGACCTTTTTTGGTACGCCTTTTCACAATAGGTCTGTTAGTGGGCCCATAATGTCAGTAAACTGCAGGATGAACTGCCAATAGTAACTCGCTAGGCCAAGGAAAGACTTCAGTTGCTTCTTTGTCATTAGCACTAGTGATGCAAGCAAGGCCTTCACTTTATCAACCAGGTGCCTGATTTTACTACTACTCCATATATATCCTTGTTATTTTCTATGTTTCCTCAGTGACATTTACTCAGCTTGGCCATGAGTCTAGCCATGCATATAGACTGCAACATCACCCTCAGGTGCTGGAGGTGATCCACCCACGTGTTTGCAAATAATAAAACATCATCTAAGTAGGTAGCTGCATATATTGGGTCTGGGCAGAGTATCACGTCCATTAATTGTTGAAAGGTTGCTGGGGCCCCATGTAGCCCAAAAGGTAAGGTCCTAAAGTGGTAAAGTCCCCATGGTGCTGCAAAAGCTGTGATTTCATTAGATGCTAGGTCTTACAGTACTTGTCAGTACCCTTTGGTTAGTCTGGGGTAGATAGGTATCTGCAGTTGCCAGTGCCCTCCACCATTTTGTCTTTTCTGAGCATATGTACCATTATTTAAATGACATCAAACTTTTGCAAGTTGATATAGCACCTTATAGTACAGTTGGGTTTTGGCACTACTCCTTTTGGGTTACTCCTTTCACTGTTTAATTCCTCAGTGACCCCAAAATCCAACATTTGCTTAATTTCTTGCCATACTGTCTCCCTCATGTGGGCTTGGATTCTCAAGTATCCCTTCTGGGTTTTACATATCCCAGCTTGAAGACAATCTGGTGTTTGACCCAGTTAGTCTTTCCTAGGGTCCCTATGAACATCTCTTTAAATTCTGCCAGCTAGGGTAAAAGTTTCCCCTAGCTGGAGGTCAACTACCAGATCTGGGCTTGTGGGGAGTCCCAAGCCAGCTCCTAGCAAGCAGGTGGAAACCATGTATGCTTCTTGCACTTTCCAGGGTTTTAATAAATTTACATGATTGATTTGTGAATCCTGCCATTTCCCCGTGACGTGAACCTCATAGTCTATCTGGCCTACCCTCTGCAGGACCTCAAAGGGATCTTGACAATTTGCTAGCTATTTACTCATCAAGAAACGGATTAATAAGAAGACCCAATCCTATGGTTGGTATGCCCAGAGCCTGGCATTCTTGTTGTATTGCTGTCTTTGCACCTGGATCATGATCTAGGTTGCAGCATCTTGGACCTGCCAAGATTCTTGCAGATCTATCATATCCTACAGGTTGCTGCCCATATAATAATTTGAAGGGTGAGAGGCCCATGGAGGACTGTGGAACATCTCAAGTTGCAAATAATACATAAGGCAATACCTAATCCCAGTTCCATGCCTCCCCCTGGACAAATTTATGCAGCATTTCCTTAAGAGTCCAACTGAATCTCTCAACCAGACCATCTATCTGGGGATGGTACACAAAAGTCCGTACCAGATGTACTTTCAACAGGGCCTAGACTTCTTGTAAAAGCTGAAACATAAAGGTAAGGCCCTAGTAAGTTAAGACTCACTCTCAGAATACCCATCCATGAAAATATCTGCAGTTGCTCAGATGCCATTGTCTGTGCTGGTGCCAACCAGATTGCTACCACCTTGGGGTAGCCAGAGGCACAGTCAACAAGGACCAGGATGAAGCTGTGTCCTCTCACACTAGGTTCCAGAGGATCCACAAAATCAATTCCAGTCCTCTCTGGCAGCAGGACAGGCACCAGGAGACAATCAAATGGTACCTGGAGCAGGAAGCAAAATACTCTTTGATCTCCTAAAATACACCAGGCCAAAAGAATCATGCTGACACCCTCTTCTTTCTCTTCTCTACCCCTAGATGCTACAACCCCCACCCCCTCCAGGTGACGTCATGTGTGAGCTTCAACACCTGCCAGCAGTACTGCTTTAGAATTAAGAGTTGTAACAGCTGGGCCTCTGTGGTTTTGTACCTGGTCACCCTCATCAAGAGATCTCCCTGAAGCTCAAAGAGGGTGTCCAGGGCAGCTAAATATGCATCTACAATGCTGCCATTGGCCCAGGCTAATCATCCATATAGAAGGTCATAGACCAGGTCCTCTCGTTGATCTCTCATGAACTCCTGGATCTCCCACACCTGATCCAGCCCCTTCTCTTTGGGGTCCCCCGAGTTTCCCAGCCTCTCTGCCCCCTCTAGGTTGCACTGTACTCCAACCCCTTTTCCAGAACATTTCTGCCAGCTAGAAAGAGCCTCCCTTCTTATCCACCACTACTCTCAATGTGACCTGGGCTGAGGCCCTGGAGCAGGTCCAAGGCTATCCACCTGATGTCCAAGGTCCCCTAGCAGTCAGACCAGCCTGCCCAAGCTCCTCAGTCTCTACTCTGCCTCCAATCTTCCGCCTGCCATAATATGATCTTATTTTACTATTGTTGAGTTTGGGAATTGCCAGCAGAAAACAAAAAGGGGAGCCTCTTCCCACCATGGTGCACAATCCTCCAGAATTCACTACACTGACCTCTATGGAAGAAGTCTCCCCTTTCAGGACAGTCTTCCAATTTAAGCCTTAATACAATAATTGTGACCTCCTGCCATGCCCACAGTCCACACATGCGTCGCAAGTGGTATTGGATATCATTCTCTAGAAGCACTTTGCCTTAATGCACAGTCTGACATGTTCTGGCCTCCAAACACTTGTTGGGGTTTCAACCTTCCCTGGCTTCCACCCCCTTTTTCTAGCTGGACTCCCACAGCGTGGGCCATCACAGCCAGGCCCAACTTATGAGCTCCAGCTTTCTCCGATCCTAGGTTCTTAACCCTGGTTTTGCCTTGTGGGCTATGGATCCTGGCTCGCTTAGCCTCAAGCCTTCTCCAACTTAAGCCCAGTCCTGCCTTGTTGAGCCTCACCAATACCCCACCTCCAACAAAAAACAATGTAGAGAGTTGCCTTACTTAAACTTCTCCTTCCCGGAATACAATACAGTAAAGAAAACAAAACAGAAAAAGGAATAATACCACTTTAACAGCATGTCTTTCACCCAGAGTATGAAAACATCAGAGAAGGGGTTGGGCCAATGTTCCCAGCAACTCATAACAAGCTTGCACCATCTAAGTCACTGACGTTTCTTATACCTACAATACAGGAGCCCCCTTCCCCGCCCTCCACGTCTTCAGATGGCTCAAGACCCTATTCTCACCCCACCAGCCTTTCTTCCCTCTCCCTATCCAGCTTCTGACAGGGGCTTGTGTCTGAGGACCCTTTCAGCCAGCCAATTGCCTGCCTTGTCTCACCCTCCACAGGAGCATCTTCATCTTTTGATTAATGCACAGCCTCCATGCCAGCAGCTCCATTTTCTTAAAGGGGTAGGACCAGGCTCATGCCTCTGGTTCCCCCACTCTAAACCAATGGCTCCAACCCCTGTTCACTTCTTCCAGCTGGGTAACAGGCCCTCTGTTACAGACCTGAATAGCCCAGGGTCCAGGAAAGGAAAAGTCTCTCCCAGTTTGGATTCAATAGGATTGGAGTCCACCGGACTTCTATCATCTCATTGCACACACCAGGAAAGTTTTCCCATTGAGCCCCAGTCTCACCCCACCACTATGGGGTAGACTAAATGGCTGGCCACAGCAACTCTCACCTGGCTTTCTTGTTCCCTGATTGTCAGGATTAGGCATCCCTGTGAATGCATTTAATATAGTACATTCCCCTACTGAGATATTGCCAGGTGGTCATGCACAAAAGTCTGGCCTGAGCCCAAGTCTACAAGTCCCACAATGTGTACCTCCATAATCGTCATTGGGACCATGTATCCCCTTTTGGATCTGGGGGCTCCTGACTCACCTCCAAGATATAGATGTAAGTGTATCCACAATTCATCTGTGGGCAATCCTGGTAGTGATGGCCCTTCTCCCCTCATCAGAAACAAATGAGTTTATCCTCCCAAACTCCTCCTGAGCTGTGGGGAAGCCTCATGTGGCTATCTTCTCTGGCAGGGCCCTTCTCCTGGTTGGGGCCTTGGACAAGATGTCGGTGATGTCTTCACTGGGGGTGGGACCTGGCCTGTTTCCCCTGAAATCCCAGACTCTTTGGGCTTGGAGGCTTCTGGTCTCTTCAGAAATCTCAACAGTCTAACACACCCCCAAGAAGCCCTCCACTCTCCAGGCAGCCTCTTTCAAACCAGCAACCAGGTGCTAATACACCCAAGTTCTGGACTTTGGCTGGGAGAATGTTGCAGAACTGTTCTAATGTTACCAGTTTGACAGTCTCTGCAGCTGACCAAGAGTCTGGGTTTATCCAATGGGTGCACATGTCTTTTAATCTTTGGGTTGTGGCTCAGGGGCAGGTATTTGGGTCCCAGGTCTCTGACCAAAATCTGCAGGAATAGGCTTCCTCAGTAAAACCTAACCTAATATGGCCACCTTGAAGGTCTTGTAAGCCCAGGTGGGCCAAGTCAGCTCCCAAGGCCTGGTACATGGCCTGGGCCTCATCAGTTAGTAGTGGTGTGGCAAAAAAACTTTTTTTTCCTGCTCCCCCCTCCAATGTGAAGCCCCTCCATATGAGGGATAAAAAGCCCTTTGTGCAGTATTTTCCCCCTTTTGCAGATGCTTTCTCTTTTCTACCTTTTCTAACTTCCTCCCTCTTCTTTTATTATATATTTTTAATAGAATGTAAGATGTATTTGTAATAAAAAATATAGTTTGTAGATGCTTTTATGGGTAAAAAATAGTATTCTACATCAGTATGTCCCCTCCCCCCACCACCATTGTATTTCATTTATTTGTTGTATATGCCATGGCATTTCACCCTTTGATGTTTTATATTCTATGCTTTTTAACTTTGTAACAAACATACTTTAAGTTTAAAAGTAAATTGTACCATGTAACAATGTTAGCAAGGGCAGGAATTAAACCATAGCTTCTCTGTGTAGAGCAGGTCCCTAAATGAATCTTGATTGATTGCATAACACAGTAGCTTCACAGGATAACAAGCTAATGAGCAGCAATTAACACCTATGAAACCACAGACTAAGAACAGGAAAGGATCAATACAGAGCCAGAAACTCCCTGAAACTTCACTGTTAAAGGTACAGAAGCACTGGTTTGAACTAATCACAGCAGTGATTTAATCAAACTTCATTAATGGACTCCTAAGACTGCCAATTGTACCTGTGGAAGTGACCCCTGGGGCTGGCAGCTGCCATCCAGAAATGACCAAGGGTGATGTCCAATGAGGTCAACGATCCCTGGATTGGGTAAGCCCAAAAACTGGGGAGTCACCAAAGTCTGCCAGAGAGGGATAAAAGGCAGCAAACAATGACCCCTAATGGCACCCTCTCTGACCTGACCAACACCCTGCCTGCCCAGCCAGAAGGACCAGCTAGTGACCCCCTTCTGAAGCAACATCGCACTGAAAGAAGCCTTGACTGGCCATCAATGACAGACTCCAATGCTTGGGGATAGGTATATCTTGACATCGGTGCTTAGTGTTCATAGCTAGCTACTGTGTGTGTGGGGGGGGGGGATCAGCCCCAAGGTTTATGATGTCACTTTTGCATCTGTATCAGATTCTAAAATTTTATGATGATCCTGTGAGTTGGTCCTTTGTAGCTAACAGGGGGGCCACCCTCACGGCCCATATTCCATGGCCATGGTTAGGTCTCAGCCACCCAGTCAAATCTCACAAGGAAAGTTTCTGGATGAGACTCTGGTGAGTCCCAACTCAGGCAACCCTCCACCCTCAAGTCTCAAGGCTCCCAGTGACTCACCAAGCGGGGTGGGGCTCTTTCTGCATTCCTATTGTTGTAGGAACTCCTGCTGTTGCTGCTACTAATCCCTTTGGAATTGCTGCAGTTGCTGCTGCTGCTGCTGCTGCTGCTGCTCAAATTGATGTTGCTGTTGCTGCTACAGCCCCTCCAGCCATTTTAGTAGATCTTCTCTCTCCATTGCTTGGGTTGACTTTAAGGTGTCTGCATTCTCCACCATGTGTACTGGGTTGTCCAGTTGCACAACACAGTCTTTTAATTCCCTGGGGTGAACTTGACCCCCAGGACACAACATAAACCATAAATAAGCAACCAGGAACAACAACAGTAAAGGATTAAGTCACACCCAGTTTTCCTTCCTCTGAGACCCTGAGAGAGTGCTGT
>JAGPOW010001338.1:34028696-34056562 GCA_030014935.1 Caiman crocodilus | reverse complement strand
ACACACACACACACACACCCCACATATATATATAAAAAGAGTCCAGAACCAGAAAATTATCTTAATCATTTTTGGTACTGGTGAATAAAAGAGGAAAATTAAGTGCACTTTTACATATGCTCTGGGGGGTTAGGGAGGGAGCAGTGCTTTAAACAGAGCAGGTCCTAGAAGCACTGTAATTAAAGCACCACAGTGTCTCATGTATCAGCATCCCCACACTTTAAAATGGGGATGAGGGCACTTGAACTAAAGCTTATTGAACAAGCTTCATTACAAGTGCCCCACTGCTATTTTGAAGTGTGGAGATGCTGATACACAAGACACGGGAAGCTGCTGGAGCATGGTAATTACCACGCTCCAGCAGACTTGATTGATTAATTAATTAAATGAGCCTCTATGCTCATGTACAATGACCCTAAAAATACTGAACCATAAAGGAACAATTCATAAACACGCAATGTAAATATTAGGAATAAAAACTTTGTGTCAACTGCCAAGTATAAAACACACATATATCTGACATGCAATGTTCTAACTCTCCTCCTAAGCTGTTCAAGGAACTACCATTGATTTTATTGGGAATTCATAACTTAAATCAGAAGCTACAGTTTCAGGCCTTAAATATACTAAGTTAATGCTATGCATTTCAAATATCATACACATTGTAGTAGAGACAAGCAAGTGTTGTGAAACTCAGTCATATTTCCAGGCATTTTTCTTCCCCCAAATTTCAAGTCTTCTATAGCACAGATCTCTCAGTTTACATGACTCAATAACCACAAGCCTTCACTGAAATCCAGAGCAGCTGTACAGGGACTGATCCTAACACTTTCCTTAGCACCCAGATTTTTAGTTTGAGACTCAGTGGGCTCTGCATCTGCTCAGGACATCACTAGCAGAAAGCTAAGGGGGTCTTTGTACCTGACAGTCTTATAGAGTGACTCCAGTTAATGATGGCTTTTTGGACAGATCTATCAGAGATGACCAAAAGGGAATGACTCATGGTTCAAACAGGCTGGGAAGGACATAAAAGGAGCTCTAAACCACACAGCAAACACATTTTGTTTGTGTTCTTCTGCCTCTTCCAAAGATGAACATGAATGTATACTCTTAGATGAGCTAGTAAATAGCTGGCAGGCTGTCTATGGTAAAGAAAGGGGATTTCACAATCCTATCACACCTGGGCAGGCCGGGAAGAGGGAGGGTTGAAAGAAGGCAGGTTAGCCACAAAGAAAGAACTGAATCCAGGATATAAACATTTTCCTCTCAAAATCTCACCTGAACACACAAAAATTCTGCCCCCTTAGTAAGGATGTTCAAGTACTATCAACTTTTTCTTTCATTAATTCTTTTTATGATTGTTGCTGTACAAACATTTTCTTCTTGAAACCAAATAAGGGTTATTGACAAGGCTAGGATTATAGCCACAGACCATCCTAAGAACACACAAACTATCCTCTGACCTCTGAGACTAAAGGAAGAATCAAGTCAAGTTCTCATTCAAAAAACCTGACAAAAGCAGAACATGAGTTATGGGAGCAGCACCTGCAGGTGTGCATGACAATCAGTTGAGTTCTTGGCTAGAAACATGATATTAGGACAGGCAGAAGTCATTTACTTGAATCTGTCATTTCAAATCCTCATAATAAACCTAATTATAAATCGTATGGACTAGAAGGATGACACAGCAGCACTGTTTTTGCACCCTCACTCCCAAAGGCAGCACTTGGAGTCCCTAGGAGTCCTACTTATGTACGCCACTCTGACACCATACAAACACAGAACAAAAGGATGCTCCAGCCCCAAAGAGCTGACAATCTAAAGGGTCTGGGAATACAAACTAGTTACCATGAATCAAGGTAAGATGTGATCTTACAGTGTCCTCTGCTACACAGTAATTGCCCATAGTACTCCTACTTATATTAGGGACAGTTAGATGGCATTTATTTGGCGAAGAGTGGGTACACGGAAGTTACCACACAGCAGCTGGCACACTGTAAGGATCACACGCTAGGCTGTCTCATAATAATGTGCTAAAGCATGTTGATGACCCAAAACATTTTTTTCCCTTCCCCTTCCCCCACTCCTAAAAACCACAAGTACTGGGAATTCAAATTTAAATAAATAGATAAAACCAAATTACATGCAGATTAATAGTCTAATTGGTGCCAGGAGACCATTATCTAAAGTGCCTGCTTCTGTGTACAGTGTGCTCAAACTTCAGCCAAGCTGTGGGCTTGTTTGGTTTTCAAACCTTGCCAACCTTAATTAGCTTTAGTATTTCCAAATTTCTAAAGCTCTCATTCCTAGCCCTACTCATTTTCACCCTAACTACAGCTTTTGCAGATGCATTGGATGATATTGTTTTGTAATTCAGGCTGAAGAACTCTCATGGAAATCAATTTTACTAATGCACACACAGCATAATGGCTGATGTTCAACTGCAGTGAGGGGTTTTTTGAACTGAAGAACAAGAGCGAGCATTACAGCTAGTATTTCATAGTAGAAGTTGGAGAGAAGAGCTGGCTTCCCTATGGATTAACATTTCCTGACTTTGCTTTTCACACAAAGGTTACAACTATTTATGTTATGTGCAAGCTAGCATAATAATTAGAAACAGGGCACACAACCTAAATCACTGTACTTGTTAGCATTTCAATACAGATATCATTTTAATCCTTGAATTTCTAATGTCAACAATAGCTACTTAGAGTTGTCATTGAAATCTTTAATTTTTCTCCTTTTCAAAGTAGTTCACATTACATCTGTGTTCACGTATTTTTCACTGATTAGGACTCTGCATTACTTACAGATTTTTGTAGCCGCACACAAGATTTATGCACCTGTCCAAATTGTATTTGTGACCTACAACATGTTATGAGAGGGACAGTTATATCTGAAAGACAGACTGGTGCTACTTAAGGCTGCATTCAGATGAGCGCAGCCATGCAGTATATGGTGCTACATACCACACACTAGCTGTTCTCCACACTGCATGGGAGCAGCATGGGGAGGAGGGTTGACCCCTGGGTATACAGGGGTCAAAAGAATCTGTGCAAAAAAAAAGCAGAGCGACGCACAAGGGGACAGTGCATGCTGCTCAAAACTGGAGCCTGGCCAGTCAGAGGCACACTCCAGCTGCTGGCCAGGCTCTGAGCAGCAGGATTGCCACTGCTACAGCCCCAGGAGGCTCTCAGGATCCCAAGTAAGGCTGCTGGAACCAACACCCAGGGTAACCAGCTGCATGTCAGGGGGCGCATGGCAGAGGTGTTCCCTGGGGACAACCAGCAGAGGCACAAGGTGTCCCACTGCTAGTTGTCCTTGGGGAACCAAACATCCATGCTCATGTGGATGCGACCTAAGATTTCATTCAGGAGGATTATATAACATACTAAAGGTCAGCTGTAATATATATCAATATGGCAGTGTGCAAAAGGAGATGTATTGGCAGAGGACATAAAGGCTTTCTGCATTCTGAAGTCAGGTCATGGTTAAGAGTCATGCTCTGATACTAGTAGATATACAATGACTGTGGATTATTCTAGGCTTACAAGAAAAACAATTTTCATATCAGACAAAGCAACCACTTTAAAACCAGAGCCAAAATCCAAAAACCTCTTAGAGCAAAGGAAAAATACCTGAAGAGCTTTAGAGAGGAAGCTTTAGCTACAAGCTCCAAACTAGGGTAATTGTTTTCAACAGCAGGTTCCTTGGCAACATATCCATCCATTTACATTAACCCTCCTATTCAAAATTCTCAATGTGACTTTTCTGCTTCATGCATTAATGGCATCAAGTATAGTATTTGCTATGATATACCATAATCAGTCATGACTATATGAAAAAACAATTTTCTTTTTCAAGAAATGTCTAATTAAAACATAGACATTTTGAACAGTTTTCAGTCAACTGCCGATGCTACTTCTATACCAATTGCGGGGGGGGTTAGAGAGAAAAGCTAGAGCAGAGGGAGTTGCTGGAGAATAACTTTTCCTCATAAAGGTCATGTATGCTGTGAGGTATTTCAGGTATTCCAGGAGACAGTTCTAAGGTATGCTTCATAAATTACTTATGAGACTTCACTGAAATGTAAATCTGAGTGAGTTTCATTGGTTCCCTTGGTCTTAAATGAAACAACATTTGCAAGGTCCAACAAATCACTTTCAGAACTCTGAAATTCTAAAGAAATGTGCAGTAAAGGAAGGATTGTTAATAAAAAAAATAAATATATGTCCAGGAAAATCAAGCTTCTGCACTATAAAACTGCACACTCTGTCTGTATTAATCTTTAATGTATTTGTAAAAAGCAGCCCTGCTTTGCAGAGTACAGCAACAAAAATGTCCTGCAACCCACCAGCACTTACAATCACAGCATGGGTCCAAAGAGCTTTGTTAGAGCTGCATCATCCATGTTTGATAAATAGGAGGATCTGTACAGAGTATATTAAGAGCCATATTAAAGTCACTAACAGGAAAGTGAAGTCAAACAAAAGTCTTTCTAGGTTAGCTCTAAAATTAGACATTAACCTAACATTTGATTGCCTTGAAACACACTCAGGAAATGAACAGTGGGTGTTGATGCTTGCAAAACAAAATCAATTATGACCTGCAGAAACCTATTTCACGACAGGACTTGAAAAAAAAAAATGATAATCACAATGTTTTCCTGAGCAATTTTATGATTAGTCTAACAATGTATGCCTTTCCACTAAAATAAAACAATTAGAAGACCCCAATCTTCACTGGCATAACCATTTTACACCAGTGTTATCGAGAGCAAAATGTAGCCAATGGTTCCTTAGGCATCTTAAAAAATGTCTAATAATCAATTTGAAACATTTCTTTCAGTCTCTTGCTGCGTTACTAAGATATGCAGCTTTTTAAAACAACATGAATTTAGAATACAAGTAGGATGCATTTGCTCTATCATTTATTCATATGTTTTTGTACAAGGTTAATTCAGTGATATTTCTGCTATTCCTGCATTTATGTCCGGGCAGAAGTATTGTGTATTGTCAGCACAATGAAAAACATTTCAGCTACATTTACAATATATTTAAAGTTGTACTGAAGATCTGAAAAGATCTAGTTTGTTTATATTGAAACAGCACTTAGACCTAGCAGTAAAAACAAATGTTAAATTGAGCAAAAATATAAAGGCATGTTAATATTTACAACAAACAGTCCAAGCCAAACATAACAGATTCAGAGATCTTAGTCAAAGTGCAAACACAACTTTGCATTCATTCAAAAACAAACAAAAGAAAGCTTGGTAATGGGATGTAGTCTTAAACTGAACCTTGTTTTCTCACACAGTGAGACCCAGCTACTATCTAAAATCACCAGCCTGAACTAGAAACCTCTCTCTGTTTTGATTTAGAATAGCATCTTAACTTGACAATATTCAGGGGGAAAGGATATTCAAACTCAAAACTTCCTGAGAAAGATTAGAATGAAAACAGTATTTGAAATAAATGAAGCAGATCTCACTCTACATTTATAGGACTGCTACACAGAAAAAAAACTGCACCAAGAAAAAGTAGTATATCTTCTAGCAAATTTCATAATGGAGGTTTAAAATAAGAATAGTAAAAAAAGTACTCAGAGGATACTTTTTGTTAGGAATGTCACAAATTAGCCCTGCAGATTCCTCAAATGCCACTCCTCTCCCCTTCCCCTGTCTAATCTGCTACACTATTTTCTGCTTCCTGCCCTCCTGCCTGTCCCTTTCCTTCCTTCTGCTTCCTGCCCCTGCCACTTGTGGCCCATTTGCCACCGGTTGGCCACCCCCTGCTCTAGACTGTCTTTCACATTCACACCTATAAACAATCATGTTTCTCCTCAGATGCCATACCTACAATTTCACTGAGGAGCTAAATATTGGTTTTGATCTTTTTAATTAACTTTCTTCTAACCATCTTTAATTACAGTCTATTTTTAATTGAGATTCAGCTACATTGTGAATTATTGAACCTAAACTAGGTCTCCACTGTCACTCAAATGTACCTTAAAGCTCAACTATCTAAACTGAAAAATCTTCCTCCTGTTGCTCCGTATAACAGATTAGGATAAAATAATACAGAAAAAGATTTGAGAGGTCTGCAGGCTTTTACCCTCTAGCAAGAAATCCAGAACTACACAACACTCACTTGTAATCCATATAATACACTAATAAAGAAAATGTAAAGGTCTAAATCTTAAAAACACAGGAAATTAAAAAACAATACAGTTCAGAGCACAGACATGGTAATCTGGTCTCAGTTGTGTTTCTGTCTTCTCACAAATTGGTTATTTTCAGACCTATTTACAGTTACATTTTAATTTATGATGGGAGAAGGGGTTTAACATAGTCCTCTACAAAACAAATGTAGCCGATTTATACCCATTGCAAAGACAACTCTATTAACCAGGACTCCTGCCTCAGATGCATCTGCAGTGAAGAAAGGCCCATGGGGGCTGGCTTTTCAGAAGTTTTCAGCACATCAGAGCACTTTAAAAAAATCTTGCCCTTGGTTCTAATTTCCTATTTTTGACTGGCCCTGAGATTTTCTTTATGCATTTATGTAATTTTTAAGAGGATTCTGAAATAACTTAAAGTCTGTTAATGGATCAAGGTAAGATCCCATTTAAGGAAAAAATGAGAGAGGGACTTTCTTACTTCTTCCTTCCCACTTATTTTCCAGGGGGAAAATAGTTGAGCTCAAGATCCCAGACTATCTTACATTGCTCCTAGCAAAATGACATATGATAGTAGGACAGGAAGACACATCCCTACAAGCTTTCATCTTACTAACCTAAGTAACAATTCCACTGAAGATGTGGTGCCGCTGTATAGTAATGATATAACCAGCTGCCCTAGACTTTGTATTCTGGCTGTTAGCCTGTGCCATAGCCTATACTACTGCACCTTCACTGCAGTTGTTACCTATGCTGCCTTGCATGAATATACATATATATGCACCAACCACACCATCATTTCATTAAATTGATGATCCAGGAGGTCCTAGGTTTTTCTTCTCCTTTTAGCTACTTTGTGTGGAGCAGCTGATTTACATTTTGAAGGTGCAGGGAACAAGCTTGGACAGCTCTTCAGGCTGAGCACAAGAGAAGTAGCTGATTTCTGGAGTGCTCTCAGGAGAGAACATTGATATGTTGGGACATGCCTTTCCATTTAATAGTTTTATTCCTTTCATTGTATGCATTTTAATTTTTATAAGAAGTTCACAGATCTGTAGACAGGCCCTGTTAATTATAAATGTGAAAGAATGAATACAAATCCATAGCTTGTAATGTTTCACATTAGATTTAAGAATAAAGTTGTTTTGTAATATTCCCTTACCTTTTGTTAACCATTAGTATTAGGGGGACAGTGGCTAAGGAGGTATAGGAACAATCTAAGTGGGTCACCTGTGAATCATATTAGTGACCCAAGGGTCACCTCCTTCCCATGAGCACAATGTATAAATATAAAAGAGTTTATTTTGTGGAAACATAAAGCATTATTTTGGCCCCTCTGAAAGAAAAAACACCAGCTTCCTGTCTTACAGTCAGCTTGTGATCAGCAAAAACCCCTAACAGTAACATCCTGTACCAAAAAAATTGATTTCAAAGTCAAAGCTAAGGGAATTACTGTGCCTTCTCACTTCAGGTCTCTGCACAGAGTAGTCTCATGGGATCAATCCTCTCCCTTTTCTATACAACAATTGGTTGGGTTTTAAGAGGAGACAAGCAGAGCCTAGTGTCAACAATGCATTAATAACAGCGAGCTCTAATTCTCACAGCAAATGCTGACAGTGCTGTTATTTGGATGACCTTATGCCTTTCTGAGGACTCTGAGTATGCAAAAAAGTTACTCAGACTTCACCAGCAAAAGGCAGAAGTGATGTTGATAGAAAGCAGCAGCAGTGAGAGCACTAGGCTCAAAAGAGAAAGCACTTGCGAGTCATGTAACCATCTGGACCTAGTTTCAGCAGGGAAAACTGCTCTGACATCCCAGAGACTTTTCTTAACCCTGTGAGTCACCAGCCCCTTCTAGATCCTTCACATGGATAACATGTTGGAGGCCCCACCAGCTGGAGCAAAGAGAGAAAATGTTGTTGACATGGTATTCAGTGTCTCTGCCTTTCTCTCTCCATCTGACATTCAGCTGCAAGAAGGCTCATACAGCCCCTCTTACATTATCCTTTGGTGAATGAGCAATCCAGTATCTTTTGAGGCTTCCATCTGGTACTGCAGAACTTCAGTATTAGATAAGTAGCTCTCCAGCTCTGCCAGCTGCAATGAAAACCTTGAGGTGCAACCTGAATGCCCACATACAGCAGAAACATAGCTGTGGGAGCACCTCCTCAACCCCTAATCAGGAACAGGAAGAAAATCAGAAATGAAGATCTGAGAATGGCATCCCATTGGCATGACATAGTGAGCATTTGGGAGTAATCTACTGTTTCCTCCATGAATTTACAATGTGACTCAAGGAGCCAAAACACCGAAGGGAAGGAATAGAGCCCAAAAGGCCAACTTACAAAGCTATAGCAAGCAGCAAAACTCTTGTTTTGTTGGGTTGTGATTATATCAGCTTTTTCCCTAGATTGTGATTCTGTCTGGTTCCTCTACTGGAGGCTATCTGGAAGCTCAGGTCAACATCCCTGCACAGGTTACAACTGGTCAGGTTTTCAAGATTTTCTTCACAATAATGGGGACCAGAAATATGGACAGGGAATTAAATCTTATATAATCCTGAAAGCAAATACCCTAGACGAGCGTTTATTGTGTCAAGGTCTTGTGTCCCTGGTCCCAAGTACGTAGGGGCCGGAGGGCCCTGGACCCCCTAAGGAACAGAGCTGTCACCTGAAATACATAAAACTTTCCACATGTCCATCATCTTAGGCCCCCACCAGAAAAAATAAAAATCAGTGCCTATGTCCTGTGTACATCCCCTTTAAGGGGGAGCAGTGCCTGGGGGACAGCCCACCAAAGCACCCCTGATCCTATTTTAAACATCTGCACAATTTGATATGTAAACAGCTCAGTTTAGGGGTCACAGATTGGTGATAGCTTGTTTGGAGATGGTACTTGGGAAACTATTACCATTTGCCACACCCCTATATGAAGCCTGAGGGAATGTCTCACTGTAAAAGCAAGGTCTGCCATCAAATGGAAGTGTGTGTGGGAAGTGTGATGTTAGAGATAAATGTGAAATAGGAACAGATTCAAGAAACCAGGATTAAATGAGAAAAGATTTTTGCATGCTTTTAATCAGAACAGAAAAATCTTCCCCCTCCCCACCATAAACCACAATAAAAAGCAGAATGTTCCTATTTAAAATGAAAATGCAAACAGCTCCTTTACCAAAGCAGTGCTGGTGAGGAAAGATTATGACCATTATTGATGCACACAGTTAATGAACTGCATTACTTACAAATATTGTTATAGCATCCTACATATGAAATGTTGCTCCTCGTTTCTCCTTTAGTACTATATATTTCAGCCCCAGCTGAGGAATTCAAACCTTATTTTCAGAAAATAAGTTTCTGACACACTCTTATTTCACTGTAGAATCATCATTCCCTTAAGCAATGAGATCACTTCTTTATGAGCACAGTAAATATAAGGCATAGGAGGGATAGCCATCTGTAGGAGAATGCTCTATTCTTATTTACGCTCATCTCATCAGTTTGTTTATGCTGAACCCTCCTGAACCCTTCCCCCCTCTATCAGATAAAATGACTTCCTTTTGTGTTAACCACAAGCTTATGTTGGATGTCGGAATGAGCAGATGGAAATAAAAGAGTTCCAACAACACGGGTGCCCTTCCATTGTACTAAACAAGTCAAAATATTAAATGGTATCAAAAATAGACAGACTCCACTGCCATCTACAACACTAGAAATATTACTGACTTTTCTACATTCAAAATCTGGCAGCCTCCCACACACATGAAAAAGATAGAGACAACTTGTAGAGCTGTTTTCTGGGGCCCATAGGGCAAAATCAGAAGGAAGGTGTACCCTCTTGGAATAAAGCACCTTTGTCTTAGAGTATAGCAGATTTGTTGCAATCAAAGCCTGAGCAATACTAAATAAACAGCCACAATCCACAGATTAAAAGCTACCTTTACTAGCGATGGAATACACAAAAAAGGATGGACCTTGATATAAGTAAATAGCCTCCTACGTGGGGTTTAAAGCACTGAAGCACGTCCAGGTGTTCCACAATGCAACTGTTCCACTATAGAAACTCTCCTGCTTATATTTTACAGGTGGTCTAACCCAGAGGTAGGCAACCCCCAGCACAAGTACCAGAGCATAGCTCATGAAGGCATTTTGCTTGACACATGCACCTCGGGGCAGATGGCAAGGAAGGGGCCAGGGCTGCACTGCCGCAACAAGGATTGGGCCCCTAATGGTTCCCCCCCTGCCCGCCCCAGCATGCCAACATCTTACAAGTTGAGATTGCAGTCCCCTCTCTTCAGTCTGTGTGAATATGAAGATATACATTTTTTAAAACTACAAACTGCAGAACAGCTATTGTGGAAACCTTTTCACTCAGTATTTGGACTGTGTGAAAAGCAAAGCTTCAGATTTGTGTTTTAAAAGGTTCCCAGTGTCTTTTTATTCTAGATTGATTTGAACCCTTCAAAAATGATAAAGGTCCACCCCAATAAAACCGATTAGTCCAAGGATTTAGCTGGGAGATCAGAGACACAGAATAAGACAGGCTCTAAAATAAGTAGAACAGGGAGCTAAACATATGCCTTCCACATTCCAGGCAAGTCCATACTTTGTTAATTTCAATGGAATAAATTGGCCAAGAAAGTCAAAGGTATTAACTTTACCCCTGCCACTGTTCAATACTGAACAGTTAAACAAGATTGTGGGGTTTGAGTAGAAAGGCCTTTGTCTCATGGAAGACTATCCCCATTAAATAACATTAACCTTGCAATAAAGATTAAAAAAAGGGGAAACACAGTTAAAGAATTCAAAATGTAAAATACTGAGAGAAGATTTCATTTTAACAACTAGCCTTATTCCCTTCCTTTTTAAACTTTAAAGGGCCTTTTTAAATTTTGTTTTAATAAGGCGCTTTCTGACCCATGTTTTAGATGGTATTAAAGACTCTTAATAACTTTTGGGGAGAAAAGAAAAAGTTGAGCTGGACTGCACTAATAATTATTGCTAAAGTCTGATCCTGATCCCTTCAAGATATTCTCAAAAGGGAGAAAAGAGGGCAAAGAGAAAATTCAGCTGCTGGTTCTGGTTCTAACTCTCAGGCCGTATCTACTTGGCAACCAGTGTTGTGCCTGCAGCTTGTTTAAATATATGCAAGCCAGCTTTAAATGAGGTGGTCCAAATACTGCTAGCAGTGCAGCTGCCTCAGCACAGAATACAGAGCAGGCTATAAACCCTGGATGAATCTTTCCTGTGCTAAATAATGCTGAACTCCAACTACAGGTTTCCCTCGTTTATGCAGGTTCTAGATGTGCAAATTTGCTCTTACGCGAGGACTCTTTTTATACCAAAAATGTTTTATATGCAAAGTAAATTCACACTTATACAATCAGTATGGTAGTACCCACAGTCAGCTGCTTTGCATGGTGCATTGTGGGAGTGACGCACAGCAAAACACAGTCTTCTGTGTAGATCTGTGCTCCTCACTCGTTGCCTGCAACATGTTTCTTTAGTTGCCATCCCCATTATGGTAATATTCACCACCACCCTGTGTTTGTGTGTACTGTCTGCTGTTGGTGAGTACCAAAACTGGCTTGTAAAAGTGGTAGAAATGAGTCTGGGGGTCAGTACAGTCAAGGTCTAGGAACATATCCCTGTTTGTTACATTGTAAAGTGGGTTTCCTTTATGCAAATTTAAGTTATGCACCATTTTCCAGGAACATGTGTACAGTATAAAGTGTGGGAAACCTGTACTAGCAGCTGAGCTAACCAGCATAAAACCAGGTAGGCATGTATACACTGCACAGTAGTCACAATCATAAATGTAGCCTAAATATACTCTTGCTTGAAAGGGTGAATAGTGTATAGCCTCATCAGCCCCTATGAGACTTGATAAATTTGCACCAGTATCTGGCTGTTTAAGACATTGCTTTTGTCTGCTGCTTTGGCTACAGGATCTCTAAAAATGCTAAACTAGAACAGACCAAACCAAAGAAAAGCAAAAAGAAGTGGGGAGAGGAAAGAAGGAAAAGCAGACATGAAGAATAAGGCTCACATTTATGACTCAGTTGAAGAAGTAGAGGTGATGATATAATGTGGATCCCCCTCTAACAAATTATCTTCTAGTAGCAAAGCTGTGATGGATGCCAGGAAATAGCAATGGTGGGAGCCAGGATTGTGGAGCTTGTCCTTCACAGTCTACGTACCCTCAAAAAGAGCTTAGGGCAGAATAGCACATCTGCTCATTATGTGTTCAGTAATCAGTCCTTATTTCAACACATCAACCTTGGTCCACTTATTTCTAGACCCATATACCTTTTGTTTGCTTGGCAGATCTTCTCTGTCCTTGGGTAGCATCAGATGACCTTTGTGTTCACCCTAATTGAATTTTGCCGTCCCAAAATTTTGCCATCCCAAAATTTTGCCAATTTTTGCAAATATTATGTAGCAGGCTGAATTGGACTTTGTTAACGTAACAGAAAAAACCTTCTATTTTGACAAAATAGTCTTTTTTGATTAAAAGTTTTTAATGAAATAGTGCTGATCAGTACTGCCCTTTTCAGACAAATGCCTGAGACCTGAAACAATGAACTGCAGCTAAATGCTCATTATCAGCAGGAAAAGGGGATATTGCAATGACATTATAGCCCAAAATGCAGATCAAAGAAAGTTTTTGACTAATTGTCCAGCCATCTTCTATGAGGACCATCAGTATAAAGCAAATTGTCCCTGCATTGCA
The DNA here is from genome assembly GCA_030014935.1 of Caiman crocodilus. Classification (NCBI taxonomy): domain Eukaryota; kingdom Metazoa; phylum Chordata; order Crocodylia; family Alligatoridae; genus Caiman; species Caiman crocodilus. Next base: position 34,043,656 of record JAGPOW010001338.1, on the reverse strand, counting down.
TCAGCTATATCCTGTATATTTAATACTGTTTCAGTGGTTAATAGGCACAAGAACACCATTCTTATTTAGCAACATATACTTAATTAGAACAAGCTATTGTTTACTGATATTATTAAAGTAAACTACACCAGAAGGGTCCTTTTTTTTTTTTTTTTTAAGAAGGGGGATGTACCAAAATGTGTTACTACCACTTACATTTAGCACATTAATTTGATTGCTTCTAAAACCTTTGTAAACCAGCTAGAAGCAGCAGCTTCCTTCAGAGTCAGGAGTTCTAATTATTATGTCCTTCTAATGTGCCTAACAAGACAAATTATTACAGAATCCAAATACTTTGGCAAATGCATCTTCCTGGCAGGGAAGCCACCTTTAACGTTGGCGGTAATAACAGCTTCTCTTATTCAGGAAGTACTCTAGAGGACTGTCCTGGAACAGAACAAAGGTCAGGCGGGCTGCAGTCAGATGAACCTGACTGAAAAAGAGACCGTTTTAGAATCAAAACCTTTAGCTTTTAATACCCTTCTACGCAGAAGCAGAAAAAGATGCAACCATAAAATTATCACAAATCCCTGTAAAGTCACAGAGAAAGAACGACCAAAAAACAGTGCTTGGTGCTGTGTTTTACTGGGTGCTGAAATGCAAAGTCCATTTATTTAAGAGGACAAGATGACAATGATACAAATTGTTTAGAACAAGAATGTAATTTTCACTTGTGTGTCCAGTTTCAGGAGGTGCAGCTGCTGGGGGAAAAACAGGAATTGAATCACAGTTCCTGGTAAATACATATTTAATTGCTTATGTATTTTTTATATTTTGTTTTGTGCAAGACTGTTTACCTAGCTCTTGATGATGTGGAATTATTTGTCACTGAGTTTTCCATTTTCCATACTCGGTCTTGAAGCGCCCCCTAGTGCACTTTTAAGAAACTGGTAAAGGATAGAAGGATTTTTAGAGAATCAAATAGAGAGACTATTTTGACAGATTTAATTTAGGATGAAAATGTTTGCTCATTTCTCTCAAGTTGACTTTACTGCGATGAAATCCAACTACAACTTCCAAAGGCTATGGTAAATGCTCCATCACTGGAAATTTTTATACCAAGATTAGAGGTTTTTTTCTAAAATGATGTGCTCTAGTTCAGTCAGGAATTAATTTAGCAAAGCCCTACAGGCCTGTGAATACAGAAGGTAACAATGGTCCCTTCTGGTCTTACAATCTATAAATCTATGAACTAGTAAGTCTTATTATGCATGTTGAAGTACAGTTATATCGGCTTTCACTGCAGCAACCGTGGTACTTCTCTGAATGTTTAGTCAGCCATCTGTTTTAATTGTCACAAGACAAAACAGTCTTGGCCCCCACATAGGGAAGGAATGAACTATTATCCCCTCCTCCACACCTCTGGCTCTTAGGAATCATTCAACCCATGCCACACACCCCTCAATTTCCTGTACTCAAAAGCAATGGAGATCCTTTGTTCACAGTCTTCTTCCCCATTTGCATGAGGTAATGAATACAGTAAATAAACTCAGCTCAGATTAATGCTATATATAAACCCTGCAATTAAGTTTACACAAATAGAGTTTGCCCTGAAAGCCAAGCACGGGGTCTGTCAAAATTAGATGTTACAGCATTAGGTACCCAAAAAAAACCCCACACAATAGATTAGACAGGCACCATTCTTGTACAGCACTTCACGTCTTCAAAGTGCTGAACAGATACTCAGCATCCTGTGACATGGGGTGCTCGGTAAGCTTTCATCTTGTTTTAAAATAAAGAGAAACGGTTCTCGTTACTAATCAGTAGGGTACATAGACATTCAGGAAGGTTAGGGGGAGATTAGAGCACATTAAAAATGGCCACCCAATCTAACTTAATTCACCAAGGTGGAACTTACATTTAGATCCCTTGTTAGGTAAATCTAAGTGCAAACTTTACAGAAGTTCAGAATGGTTAAATCAGGCTAAAAGTGGTTGACTAATCTAAGTTAATTGTACCTCTGAGGCAGTCTAACTTAGTCAGATCTGGCAAGACTGATCAAACTGAACTTCTGTACAGTTCCCAGTATAGCCCCAGAGCTGGGAAAACCAAGCCACCACCATACACTACACCCCAGCCCCCAACCAGCAATGGGATATTTTTATCCTCCTGATGCTTCATTCCCTCTGCCCCCTCCTTGGATCAGCCAGCTTCCCCTGAGCCCACCAAAGCTGCTTCTGGTGCCATCTTACTAGCATTCACCAGTGCCAGGACCCGAGGAAGTAAGACTGGGGTGGAGATGAATGGGACTGGGGAGGCTGCTTGGGGGTGGGTTGGGAGCCTAAAAATATCCCCTAGTCTGGGGGAGGGAGAGACCATCCCACCAATTCCCATCCCACAGACCGCATTTACCATGCCAATCCCCCTAAAGACTGCATTTGCCCTCCTGGTCCCCCAAACTCCCCTGCTAGTTCCCCCCGCCCCATCCTGACTTGCCATAGATCAGGGGGCCATTTTTCACTTGTTCTAACCTCTATGAATGTCTGTACGTACCCACACAGTCTTCGGAAGACCTAGAAGTGAAACAGTAATTCCTGGTTACTAGACCTCTGCTGAAGCTTTAAGGTCACACACTTCCCCATAAGTCCAATATAAAGGGTATGCCCAGCTTTCAGCTTCTTTTAACTCCTTACTAATGTGAAAGGAAAGGTTATTTCATAGGAACTTAAAACCTCAATCCTCATTGTTCTTTAGAAATCAATAGCAAGATGTTTATTTTCACCTATAGTTTCACATGAACTTCATGCTGTCTTTAGGGATTTGATCTTATATGCCCTAGTTCCTCTGCATAGCCTTCAAGAACCATGCATCATAGAGAGCAATTCACATTACTATATGGTGCTCAAAATGTGGTTATGCCAAGTGGGCATTGAAAATAAATGTTCGTAATTCCCTTGCAAGATATGTAGTTCAAACCATGCTGCTGGCCATCAAAACAACCTGCATACCTAAGAGCAATGTGCGTGAGGCTGGGAAAGGAGGGTATTGATAAGTACAGCCAGACAGTGACTCTCAGTGATCAAATCCCCTTAGTAATGAGTGCAGCTACTACTTATGGCAAAGTTTCCAATTGCCTCTCCCAATATCACCTCCATTTTGTCTGTTTAGATACTTAGCTTCTACCTTAATGAACAAAATATAAATTCCTAGATAGAAAGTATTGCTCACACCAAGCTTATCAGCATCTTATCTATAGGTTTCCCTACTCTTTGGGGTTAGAGTCAGACCCTAGCTTTGTAGTTTAATTAGTGGAGCCAGTTACATTAGATTGCTATACTAGTCAGACATTACATCTGCTTGGGTTCTTCTGAAAAGGTCTTCAACAGCTGCTCCAGATCTGTATAAGAACTGAAAAGAAAAAACACCTGACTTGTTTTGTGGCTTTGGGCAAGCTGCTTCACCTTTCTGCTTCAGTTCCCACATCAGTGGAATGAGGACAACAGTATTGACTTTAAGGGTACACCGATAGACATTTTGGGAGCTGATACCAATAGCCGGTTTCTAAGGAGACATATCAGCCAATACCGATCCAATTTCCAATACAGCTGCATACAGCTGGTCAGTCTGTTGTGGTGGAGGGGGGGAAGGAGCAAAGGTGTGGGGGGCTCAGATCAAGGCCCCCATGGTGCAGAAGAGAGCGAGGCTGTGGCAGGCACTGCCCAGCCAGGGCAGGTTGGGGTGCAGGACAGAGTCATGGCTTAACTGGGGAGTGTGGGGGAAGCAGCTCCCACCGCTGCATGCACTCTGGGAGGTCACTGGGGGAGTGTGTGTTCTCAGATCTGGGCAGGCATGATGGGCTGCAGCTGCAAGGCTGGGGCTGCACCAGTCTCTTCCCAGCATGTGGGGGATGAACAGTTGGGCCAGGGCTGTGCTTGGGGTGGGCAGTGGTGCTGGGAGGGAGCTATGACAAAATTTGGGGTGGCTGCAGCCTACCCTCAACAACCCCCCTCTCTGTGCCACCACCGCCTGCCCCAAGCACAGCCTTGCTCAACCTCCCACTGGGAAGAGCTCGGTGTTGCCGGACCCCAACCTGAGCCCTTCCCCTATCCCCTCCCATGCAGATATGGGGGCATATGCCCCTCCCAAGACCCCCAGGGGTGCACCCAGCGGCAGGAGCCATGCCCCAACCCCACACCCCTGGACAAGCTGTGGTTCCATCCCACACCCCACCCTGTCCCACTCCCTCCCTCACTGCAGGGGTCATTGATCTGCCCCCCCTCCACACCCCTTCCCTGCCCGCTCCCCCTCCACCACAACAGACTTACCAGCTCCACACAGCTCTCCAAACTACCAGGCTGTGCTCACTGCCTGCATGCTGCATTGCGGCTGTGCACATGTATGAGCATTTATCAGCAGTATCAGGCCAATTTCTGATACAATCAATTTTCTTTATATCAGTGCTGAGCCAATTTCAGACCAAGGTATCAGTATACCTCTAATTGACTCACTTACCTCACAAGGGTGTTTCAGCAGTTCATGTTTGTGTAGTGCGAGTCCCCCAGCACTGAACCAGGACATCCTAAATATGTAATTGACTCATGTACTTAAAGTTCTGTTATCAATTCTTACACTATGCCTGTTGCCAATAAGCGTGCACTTTCCAGAAAGTAATGACATGACTAAATTCTGCAACAGGTATCTATGTAAATAGCTATGGGGCTAGGCCACTAAGCACCTTGAAGGTAGAAAGCAAGACCTTAAACTTGACTTCAGAGTCTATGGGATACTAGTGTTGTTGGTGAAGGAAACATACCATGGCTGAAATTTCCACAGAATGCTTTTCTGCATAGTAGGATCATATCTGCATTGCTTTATCACTCATGAGGTGATCTCATTCAAGCACTGGACCAACTTAGTGAATGCCCCATATCTTCAAATAGACTGGAGAAGAAAATAAAAGCACTTGATGTCACTTGAGTCCATGTTGATATAACTTACTTCAGTTTTCCACGTGTTGATCATATTCTTGCACAAAGATATGGAACAGTCAGATTAGTTATACTGAAAAAGTGAAGGCGTCTTCCCAGCAAATGTAACAACTGCAGATACAACAAGCTCATTATCAAGTTGAAGGCATATTCTTAAGGACAGTATTCCACAATTTATGCTCAGCAGTAAGAATACTTAGTGAGTACAGTAGGATCAGAGAAACATATTAGAGTAAATGATAGAAACCGGTCTTCAAAGCACGCTAGTTAAGATAAATGCAAATTGGCACTGATGTTATTTACATCACCCCAAAACAGACCTAGAGCTGAAGCCAGTGTAAAAGGATACACTTGCGGTATAGGAACAGAGTAGCAGTGTTTATGCCATTCCCTTTCCCCCACCACAGTCAGAACAAATAGGATACAACCTTGGTTTGCATGACTGATGCTTACCCTTTTTTTTAACCCCTTGAAAACTATTTTTACCCTGGAGAGCCTAGCATACAGCTATCACAGGACCATCAAAACACAAAAGGCACCTTTGAGCCCCTCTTTTTGAGCCACACCATGCTCTTAACTGAGAATTTGATCCAATCCATCCAACCCAGCTTTGACTGACATTCATATCAGATGTCTGGTAGATGGGAACTTTAAATGAGGGCCTTGGTTACATATTCATAACAAAAACCATAATGATTCAGATATTGTAGTGAACAATCACAAGTGAGCTGGGACAAGGCTTGGGAGAGACAGCATAGATGAGAACTTGAAGAGGCGTTTATTTGCTGGAGTGTCACATCAGTCATTTGTAAGCTTCACTTCTGCCATCTAATAGCTATGTTTAAGAACGTACATACATGCAAATAACTGAGAATACATTATTCAGCATTAACACATTTCTCTCACAACAAAGAAAGAGCTGACTTCTAGATTTGATATTTTCCTGACTGCCCTAAAGCAGTGATAATGCCTCAATCTTTATAGACTATAATATCCACCTTACCTCCCAATATTCATGTGGAAATAAATCATCTGGAATCATGAAGGGTGGGTAGGTTTTGTTTTTTTTAATCTTGCAACTGTTCCCAAGGATCTGAATCACTCATATACAAAGGTGAATGCTTTCCATGCATTGCTTCACGCTAGCAACATTTCCCAATGTTTTGCTCCAATAAATATGTACAGAAGACCACAGCAGGAATTTCTACATGCCCCATTGGGCTAGAAATCATTAGATATACACCTTCCTGATGAAATGCAGTTCCTGGTATATGCACAGAACTTTTCACACCCTGACAACCAATTTTTCAACCCTTGAAAGCCATATTAAAGATTTCCAGCTGCAGTACAGTATTTCCAATGAAACAAAGAAAAAAAATCAGTAGCAAATGCCTTTGCACAAATAAGCACAGTATCCAAGAACCTGGTTAATATTGCACTAGTATCAAAAGCAACAAGAAAATATTGTATTTTAAATGACTAACCCCTCACCCCACCAGAGTGATGCAACTCACTGTTCCTTGTCAATACTCCATCTATGCAGACCTTCATGTAGCGTGCTGATTTCCAGCACAAGTATTTATACAAGAATAATATTTCCAGTCAACTCCGACTCAAATGACACACATTTTTCATTGTTCAGCATCATATAATTTGTTAATCCAGCAGAGTACCACTGCAAGATCATTAGCTCTATAGTACTCTCAATATACTCAATTTTTTACATATAAAATATGAAGATAAAATTGACCCATAAATAAATGTAATTACTTTATAGATTATTAAACTGACAAATAAAGCCAACTATAGACTCCTAGGGTATTCCCCATAAAAACAGATATCTTGGAAGATAAACATTGTCCCCAAATTAATCCATGGATTTCATTGACAAAAATAGGAATCATCCAAAAATGATCCCATTAAGGTGCACTAGGACAACGGGTTAGACAAATACATATCTGGGATGGTAGAATGGTTTAAAAATTTTAAATCAAGTATGATCCTGCCTTGAGCAGAGGGTTGGACTAGATGACCTCCTAAGGTCCCTTCTAGCCCTACTTTTCTAGGATTTTATTAATCCAGAAACAAGTTAACCAGGCCTAACCAATGATGTCAACACTGCTGATGCATTTTGCCAGAGAAAAAGGTGATCAGAAACATAAAGCATGGATTCACCAATATCTAGTCATGCCTGACTAACCTGGTTTCCTTATATGATAAGGGGACAGGCTTTGTGGATGTGGAGGAGTGAAGTGCATGCTATATATCTTGAGTGTCAAAACCGTTCCTAAAGTCTCTCCCACAACATTCTCAATAAGCTAAGGAAATGCAGCCTAAATCAGTGGTGCCGCAATACATTCTCATAATTAACACTGCTGCTCCTCCTCTGCTGCCACATCTCTGGCCCTGTGGATAACTCCACAGCTGCATGGGTAGATATGGCCGGCAGACTGTATCTTGATCAACCCTGGACTAGATAAAAGTACTGTAAGGAGAACAACTGGTTGGATCATCGTGCTCAAAGAGTAGTTATCAACGATTCAATGTCCAGTTGAAGGAAATATCAAAGGGTCTGGTTCTGCATCTGATATTGTTAAACAACTTCTTTAATGATTTGGACAAGATGATTGAGTGCAATCTTAGAAAATCTGCAGGTGACACAAAGTTGGGTGCAGTTGCACTCTGGAGGGTAGGGCAAGGATCTAAAATGTCTTCTGGAAGTGAAGAAATGGTCCAAAATCAATCTCCAGATATCTCCAGAAATCAATCAGATGACATTCAACAACAACAAATGCAAAATCCTGAACTTGAACTTGAAAAAGAATAGCTGCAGACAAATACAGGCTTGATTGACAAGGCTGCAGCATTGGAGAGAAAGACCTGGGGGTTACAGTGAACCATAAACTGAATTTAGGCCAATGTCCCTTTTTTGCCAAAAAAGGCCAACAATATTCTAGATTGTTTCAACAGAAGTGTCACTTGAAAATCAAGGGATGTGATTCTTCCACTATTTTCAGCACTTGTAAGTCCTCACCAGGAGCACTGTGTTCAGTTTTGGGCCCCACACTTCAAGAAAGATGTGGGCAGAGTGACAACAATTATTACAGGCCTGGGAAGCATGAGGTTCCCTAATGAGGAAAGACTGAAAAAGCTATGATTATTTAGTCTGTAGAAGAGAAGACTGAGGGGAGAGAATTTGATGACTGTCTATCTCTTTCTCTTGAAACACGAGGACACCCTATGAACTGCCTGTCTCCAGAGGAAAGCTCTATCAGCCTCTGGATTGTACTTACGAGTAAGCTACTTGAAATCTAACTAGATACATAGCTTGCAGTAACTCAGATGAATGATCAAAGGCTACTATGCCACTGTTGGCTCTCAGGATTATTCTTTGACATTGCTGTACCCTATTCCAAACCTACTCCGTGTAAACAATAAGTTTCTCCTCTGTACCCAGTATAGGAGACTTATTGGGAGAGGGTCTAGATTATGCCTTGGAGACTGCTATTTGTGCTTCAGACTAAGGGAAGTACCCCAAGTTCTTACAGTGGGTTAAGTACCCTCAGGTCTATAGAGCCTGTGTACCTCATCATGAGACACAGAGCCACTACCAGACTGAGACTCGTGAGTGGTGGCAGCGTTACTCTCAGGCTTGTGGGTGTGCTTCAGGAAAGGGGTTGGCCAGACGCGAGGCACCCTCAGAGAGGCACTCGGAGCTTGGTAGGTGGTCAGGCACAGTGAAGTGGGTGGCTCAGCATAGGGGCACCCCCTACTGGCCCATCACAAGCTCTAGTAGTAATTCTTGAAGCCTTCAACATGAGAATGATAATTTCTTGGTCAAACGTAAGACAACCACCTAAGTCAATATAGCAACTTGCACTCTCATAAGATTAATATTCTTAGCCTCTGTTTGATTTTACTATCTATCCCACAAATATCTAAATGGAACTCATTCCAGAAGATAGAGTGAATTTGCAAGTTCCCAGTACAGCTCTGAGATCTCAGAGGCAAAGGGCATATGCCAAAATCATAGATTGATAGTACCACTTTATTTGGCACTGGTTAGGCCTCAGCTGGAATATCATATCCAGTTCTGGCCATCCTATTTGAGAAGGATGCAGAGAATCTGGAGAAGATCCAGAGGTGAGCTACATAGATGTTAAAGGGGTTGGAATAAAAGTTGTATGAGAAAAGGGTAGGAAAGCTAGATCTGTTTAGTCTGGAGAAAGGGAGATTGGGGCATGGGAGGGAAACATTATCACACTTCAAATATTTGAAAGGATGCCATGAAGAGGGAAAATAACTGTTTGCCTTTGCCATCAAGGTCAGGATATGATGCAATGGTTTTAAATTGCAGCACAGCAGACATACTAAATCTGTGGAAAACTGTCCTTACTGTCAGATAGTAGGACAGTAGAACAGCTGCATAAGTAAGTTGCAGAATCTCCTACATTGGTGTAACACCTCCAACAAAGAAATTTCCACAGCCGAAAGGGTGTCTGCCCTTTAAGAGGCAGCAGAAATTCTGTGGTAGAGGCCTAGCGCTGAACATTAGCCACTCAAGGTAAAAACCCCAGAGAGAGAGAAGGGAGGTGAAGCAAGGGGAAGGAGCAGACCACATCCAGGAGAGGGACATCCAGATAATTTCTGTGCCAGGCAGGGCCAAGTCAAGGGCCCATCCTACTACCTAGAGAGGGGTTATCAGTTTTGGTTTGTTTAGGAAATGCCCATGATTTCATGAATCTGATCTGTTTTAATCTCTAAGTGACCACACAATTCACAGCAAAAATTGCTTGCCATATATGGCTCACCAGCCATTTACCAATCAGGACAGGGCTCGTAGGTCAGACCTCATTATGGTAGCAGAAAACTTTCTCAGTCTTCATTAGAGGCACAGGATCCAACTGCCTCCTTACTCTTATCACCTCCAATCACATTTCCTTCATCATGGGTCTTCAGCAGATCACGTTCAAAACCTCATGAATTGCTTCAGATTAAGATAATGATGCTTTGAGGCTTTTCCTATACAGTACCTAAGTCATTTACTTACTTATTTTAGGCATGTTTGGATCAAAAACTTTGAAGTTCAGGAAGAAATAATAAGGGAACAAATGCAAATGTGTTTAACTTTTAACTACATTTTAATTATGGTTGCTACCACAAGAACAAAAACAAGCTTTTTTCCCTCCTGTGTTTTAATCTTCACTTCAACAAAGCAAGCAAAATTATGACTAATGCCGAAACGGTATATTGCAAAGGTGCAAAATTATTATTTCTTTATATGTATGCCTGTCCCTGAAAATGTCATGGAAAAAGCAATTAAAAGAGGTTCTTTTTGAGCTTTTCTGTTTGATTTGAAATGTTTCTGCTGTTCTCTTGTTGTATTTTTAAACACAAGGAACAAAATTGCTGTGTGGTGTGATTGCAACATGCACCTTAAAAAAAAATCAATTGAAACTTGTGTTTGTGCTTCTCTCTCTCTCTCTCTCTCTCCTCATTCCAAAGACATTTGAGCAGGTATCACATTTCAGCATAACTGTGTAAACTCACTGGAATGGTCATAAAAAAGGAGTGTAAAGGAGTCTTTCATAACAACTAGCATGAGAAGAGAGGAGAGTGAAATACAGTAACAACTATTCTAAATAGACAGACATCCTTCTCCCAGAAGAGGTCTATCAAGGCATCTTTTCATGACAGCCACTCAATCACTTCACTAAATTTTACGATTTTAACAAAGAGGAGCTCAAACACAATATAGTCATGGTCTTCTAAAACTTCAGGAAATTAGAACCACAAGCGGAAACTGCATTGAATTCCAATGTAAAGGCCCTGTACAGACATTACACTTAGACCATTCTAAGTGATTGGAAATCTATCTAAACCCATAACCATAAAGAAGTTCAGTGCATATAGACTGATCTAAAAATGGTGCAAGTGGTCTAAAATAGACTTGATTCAAGGTACACCCAAATCTGATCAATCTAGGTTAGAGCACTGCATCAAATTTCCATACCAATTCCCTATCAATTCAAACTAGATCTCTGTTCCCCAGCAACCCAGCCACCTTTGCGGCCCCCCACTGCCCCTCCCTCAGAGAGAGGCACACTAACACTCAGTCCACTTTCAGCTGCTCTGGCTAGGTGCCCAGCTGGCCCCTTCCCCCAAGCAGAGTTGAGCCAACACAGCCCCTTTCCCCAGCCCTGACTCTATCCATCTATCAGCTGCAGGAACTATCTGCATCTCTGTGCAATCCCCTGCACCTGAATCCCCTGTCATGAAGCACCCCGTGATGTACACACAGACCTGACACTGAGCCCAGGAGAACCCTCATGGTTGGGCATAGCCGCAAAGACTCTGACCCTGGCTCCCATACACCCAGGCAGGGACCTCTGTGCCCCCACACTTAGGCACAGCCCCACAGCCCGACCCTGGCTCCCATGCACCACATCTCAAAGGCACTCTGCCACCTGGACCCCAGCATGGACTAGTGTGGGTGGCTCACCTCAAGTAGGTTGGGGCAGCAGGGGCAGAACATTGTGACTGGACCTGCACAAAGGCAACCCTGTGACCTACTGCTGGTAGATTCCCATGCCATGGACACCTGGGGTACTGCAAAGGTTTTTTGGCCTGCAGCTACAGGATCCATCCTAAATCTTCTCTCTGTCAGTTTGTGAATATTGTTCCCTGTTACCCCTTGAGGCACCTCAGTGAACAGAGTATCTCTGATCCCTTGCTCTGTTCCCCTAATGAATTTGTAGGTGGCCACAAAATCACCCCTCAGCCTTCTCACATGGGAGGCTAAAGAGGTACAGGTCCCTCAGTCCCTCCTCATAGAGCTTGTCCTGTAAGCCCCTAACTGTACAAGTGTCCCTCCTCTGGCCACCTGCTTTTTCAAGGAGGCCACCTGTGTCTCTGCAGAGCTGACAGAGTCACGGCACCAGGAGAAGGAATTTATGAATAGGGTCCTGGATTGCTTTGCATCAACCTACAACACCACTGACTGATGCCAGTGCTGCCTCCCATGGGCAGCCTGTAGTCCTCCTGAACAGGAGCAGATGGAGATGCTTCCACCCAGGCTACCCATGGCCCTGATCCAGGGACTCTTCCCAGGGCAACAAGATGGCAGGATCCTGGATGCCAGCTCAGGAGGGAATATTCCCCACTGTGCCCTGACTGGGAACTACCAAAGTGAAAGGGGGACCCAGGACAGGAGGAGCAGTGTGAGGTGACCCATGGTCCAAGGAAACAGAAAGGCCTGAGATGGGGCCCACTTTGATGGGCATCAGTGGGTGAGGGGAGCAGGACCAGGGTGTCTGGGTCCTGATGCCAGGACCACTGGGGACATTGCCCCTTTCCCAGAACCAATTCACTCCCCCCAGCCCTGGCAGCTGCCTTGTGCATGCAGGCCCTCCAAGTGGTTCCAGGACAGTTCTGAAGAGCCACAGGAGTGCTCAGAAGCAGGGGGAGAGGCAGCCCATACCCCATTGGGCCAAGTCACCACTGGGACTGCAGCTGGCAACAAAGCCTGCCAAGCCCAGCTTGAGGGGGGCCCAGGAGGAACTCTTCTGCTCCACAGGGCCCCCTCATGGCCCAGGTCCCACTGCAGGGAAGCGGTGCAGCCTTGCCAAGGATAGGCAGCCCCCAGGCTTGGTCCTACTGCATGACATGAGCCCCAGGTGTGGTCAAGTGTCATGGGGCCAGGATTGCTAAAGTGGTCCCATAAGGGAAAGCCAGGACCCCATGGCTCCTGCTGTGGCACTGCCTCCCTCCTGGCCCTGCAGTCACCTCCCCTCGCTTCACAGCTCTCCTAGATGGCCAGTAGACCTGGGATCACCCAGAACCTGTACATCTCCCACATGGAGAAGTCCTTGGTCTTCACCCCCAATTTCAGGAACTAATGTGCCAGGTCTAAAGCCTCTTAGCTCCCCATGCCTCCCTTCCAAGATTTTAGGTTTGCAGAAGCTGAACTCAGCAGCATTCCCTTTTATCACAGCACTCTCCTCCTTCCTCATCCTAATCACTCCTTCCAGATTATTTTCCCCCTTTTACAAACCACCCGCACCCCCTCCAAAGGCTTAGTGGTTTGCATCAATGGAAAGAGGGACCAAGTTCTATCATGGGCAACATTCAATATATTTTCTTTATTGAAAATGAGAAAAGTTTGGCAACTAGAACATTGTAAACTGAGGCACATCTCTTTCTTGCACCATATTCCCCCTGTATCCCAGTGTGTGCCCTTGGGGGGAGTGAGGGTAGGGGGAAGAGAGGAAGGGAAGTCATTTCAGGCAGCCTGGGTTGTGGGCAATGCTCCCTGGGATGCAAGGCCAAAGAACCTCAGGCCAGGAAATTCATGGCCCAGAGCCACAGCACAGGCACTCAAAGTCCTCTGGCCCTACTCATCCAGAGAGGGTCCCAAGTTCTCCATGGTAAGGAGATAGTCAACCAGGGCTTCAAGGATCTGGACTGTCTGCTACTGTGAAGGGCCAGTGCCCCCAGTATCAATGTGGGGGGCACACTCTCTCCCCCATCCCTGCACGACATATGCATGATCTGCCATGCCCAGTCTATGCACCATGCCTCCTCTGCCCAGTCTTTGCAGAAGACCTCCCCTCTCACCCACTCATGCAGATGCTGTGGAGGACACATGCAGTGAAGAGGAGTCATGGCAGGTTCTCCTTGTCCACCTTGAGGTTTGTGCTGAAACACCACCAGCATGCACTGAGGTGGCCAAAGGTGCACTTCACAATCGTGCAGCACTTGCTCAGGCAGTAGTTGAATTGCTCCTTCTGGCAGTCCAGCTGCCACCCCCCTACCCCACTTCGGGGCTTCATCACCCAGGGCAGGAGAAAGTAAGCCAGGTCCCCAGTGATGAGAGGAGGGACAATGATGGTACCATGACAAAACTGGGGGCTCCAAGAGCATAGCATCCATTCTCCATCATCTCAGGGAGTGGAGAGTTGCAGAAGATGATGGCATCATTGACACTGCGTGCCCAGCCAGTGAAGATATGGGTGAATCAGCCATGGTGGTCAAGGATGCCCTGCAGGATGATGAAGAAGTATTCCTTACAGTGGATGAACACCTAGGAAGCCTGTGCGGGGCAGAGGATGGGGATATGGGTGATATCCATGCCCCCACGACATTGGGGAAGCCCATGTGGAATAAGCCAGTGACCACCTCCTGTGGGTTGACGAGGCAGATGAAACAGTTGGCCAGGACATTCTAGATGGCCAGGCACACTTCTTGGATGATATCTCTGACTATAGATTTGCCCATTGCCAACTGGTTGGCAATATAGCAGAGAATGCTTGGATACATGATGGACGGTACTTCATCCATTACCATACTTCATGATGGTAATGGCCACCTGCTTCTCTGGAGTGAGGGGTGGTAATATGCTGATGTTCTGGCACCTGATGTGATGGGCCAGAAGGGTGCTGATGTCCATGAATGTAGTCCAGTGCATGCAGAAGGTCTGGACCCACTGTTCATTGTCCCAGTATCCAGGACAATCCACTCCCACCAGGCAGTGCTGGTGGTGCAGGCCTAGAACCAGCACTCAATGGTCTGGAGGTTGTGGCCTTGTCCTTGTTGGCCACACAAAAATCACATCTTGGTAAGTGTGGTAGGTGCCTCTGCATGGGACGGCCAGCTGCTGCCTCAGGGGCATGAAGCTGTGTCCCATGGTGACAAGCTTCTCCATCATGTACAGATGAGCGCACATGATGTTCTGTAGCCTCTGGTGAGATTCGCATAGGGCAACAAGCAGGATATGCTGTGGTTCCTGGGTCTTCGTGCTTGGGCATTGATGGTGGGACACTATGGCAGCATGTGGGCGGTCCGGGACACACAGTCGTGTGCAATTCATGATGGATGCAGCTGCTCTGGGGCTTTTCTGAAAGTCTAGGGCTGGGCACAGGAGAAGGCCTGAGGTAACATGGCGGGAGATTGGGCATGTCCTTGTCCACACCTGGCAGGCAATCCGGGATGGCC
>JAGPOW010001338.1:33995646-34028596 GCA_030014935.1 Caiman crocodilus | reverse complement strand
GTACTCAGCTGTGCTTGTCAGTCTCTGGCAGCCCAGGGAGCCCATGGGGCATGCTGGAAGGCAGGCAGAAGTGCCCCAAATCTGCAAGGCCTGCCTGCCCCGCCCCACCTCCAACAACCATGTATATACTGTTCACAACCAATCTAAACCAGGCCACTTACAGTTAACCACATAACTTGCATCAATTCTCTCTCAGGCTTTTTGAACATCTGTATGCAGCTAAAAGGTATAACCCCCATGAGGTACTGATACTTCCAGGTGGTCACAGTCACGTACCTCTAAACTGAAAGAATTCCACCTTTACAAAGAATTCTTGCCACAACAGAGAAGAAGCAGGATACAAGTCAGCTACTGTCATTTTAAATATTTCTTATGAAAGGAGGCAGATGCTTTAGTGCAATAAGATACCGGCAGTAGATTTGTATGAGGTGTGCTCAAGAATTAATCTCTAACATTCATCCCAATACTGCTCTCGCTGAGTCAGCTCTATTTTTCTAAGTGACCTGAATCTGTAATCCCATTATTAATATCATGAAAATGACTTTGCTCTATACTGTTCTGTGCTATCAATGGAAAGCCACAGAAGCAAAATGCATTAGCTCTCACAGGTCTCTGCTAAGATTATTTCCATCAGTATAAACTGAATTAATCATAATGACATTTAAATAATCACCAGTCATATGTTACAATCAGAACTTTGTTGGTGGCTGTGGTTCCTTCTTGTTTGTAAAAGGTTATGTTTCATTTGTGCTATAGCCTTTTGAAATGTGCATGCTTTACTGTTCTTTGTTAGGATGAGATTTAAAATTTACATTGTACTTCTTAATTCCTGCTAGAGGTTTTCTTTATATATGTAAAAGAATGTGTGTGAGAGAGAGAGAGAATACATACATATATATACATACATATATATATACGCACACATTGCATGTATACATGTGTGTATACACACACAATTTATGTTCACTGATCAGCACCCCTGTCATTGAGGGGGCAGGTGTTTAGCACTGTAAATGGGGGGGAGGGGTCCTTAAAAGAAACATGCATGAGAAATATAATAATAATAATGGTGTTTTTTCTTATCTTGTCAGATATTAAGTTTGCCATTTCTAGGTCCTACTTTAAGGTATTTTCTATAGCTGCAATTCTTAACTACAAAGAAAAGCAGCAGGTAAACGCCACCAAAGGTTAGTCTGACAGCCAATGCAAACAGCTTAACTCTTCTCACTATTCACTAAACTGTGTTACAATTAAACCTAGCTACTGTAAATATATAAATTAAAAATATAGATAGAATCATGGATCAGCTTTTAAACCTACAAACACCAATAGCTAATGGGAAGTCAACAGCTGGAGTTCCTGAATATGAGGATGACAGTCGCCCAGTAAATAGGAAGGCATGGGTAAATCCACAGATGACAGAAGATGTTGATCTGAGATCTGCATATTTGACTGCACAACGGGAAATATAACTGAAGTGAACTGATGTAAATACATGGATAGGAAAATGGATTCAGACTACTGTTGTGCAAACCAGTTAGAAATCTAAAATTCCACCAGGGTTTAAATATCTATTTCAACATATTATTAAACATATTAGTACCTCATAGCTCTGGACAACTAGGCCAAGCCCCTGACATGCAGGACACTATACAGGGTTGTGAGGGTATACTTACTTTGCAAAATAAGTAGATGGATTAAGAAGTTTCATGGAACTATCAGTGCCTAAAGCAAAAACTAAAGACAACAAGGAAAAGAAATGCAAGGATTGTAGCCAACATGGACAATGGTATATGTCAATGAAAAAATGATGGCATATCTCCCATAAAGACAAGTGCACAAGGCAGCCTCATAGCTCAATAGACATTACAGTGATGATATGAGAGTAAACAGTTAATACAGAACATTATCACAGAAAAATATACTGAGGCCACACCACAACTAAGCCAGCCTGAATAAGAATGCTACAATTATCCCAAAAGAAAATTATTCTTAGGCAAATAAATCTCAGAAAAAATATACTTCTAGAAAAATCATCTTAGACATAAACCTCCTCTAAACTATGCTGTAGAAACAAATAATAAAAGGATCATCACTTAAGAAGTTTAGAGAGACAAAAAAGGTGAAAAGAAAGGACACGTTAAGCGTAGAGAAAAGAAAATATCCTGGCAGAACAAATGCAGTGTTGCAGTGGGATAATATATTCATCCCTACCTAGAAAGGGGCAAGCCCATCATTTATAGGTAGAGCTGGGCTTTCATGAACAGATGCCAACACTTTACATGAACATTTTGCAGGACTCTACCTCATTAATTTTCTTCTCAAACATGTTTCATCTTTGTGTGGTGAAAACAATGCTTCTCAAAACTCCATATGGAGGAAAATCAACTATTTAATCCTACTGTAGTTACTGTACAATTCCAGTTACCATAACAACTTGATGTAGCTCTTCTCATAATAGGTTTATGATGGGTAGGTCTGTGAAAATATTATATAACTGTAACGAAAGACTGTAGTCTATTCCACATCCATACAGACTTTTTGCCAAGGGTGGCCCTTTTTTTCATTTCCTTTGAAAACTTAATTCATACTATTTTGAAATCTCATCCTTAAAATGGAACACCACAATAAACTTGAAAATCCACATTATTACAGCTAATAATGTAAAACAGAAGTCAATGCTTACTACAGCACTTGCTTACATTTATAACAAGACATAACTTTTATTTCAGGTACAGATCTAAAACAAGAGTCCCATGTAGTATTTTCTATATAAGGAATTAATTTTTGTCCTTGTTAATTTATCCCAATATTTCCATGCCTTAAAAGAAATGTCCTTAAAAGAAATATGCATGTGTCCTTAAAAGAAATATGCATGAGAAATATAATAATAATGGTGGTTTTTCTTATGAATCCTTTTATATTCTGTACAATTCCAGGCCAAATACCTCTTATTCCAAATCTTTGAAAGGGATGCTATATGCATTGTAAATAATTATGCTATTGGGAAACATACATATAACCATAAAACATAAACCAGAGCCTGTAACTATCATTTAAGCAAGTGGGGGTCTGATAGCTCCTGCATTCCAACTTTATATGGAAAATTGGTTTTAAATGGTTTCAAACAGTGGGAACTGATCGACATTGTTGGAATTTCCTGCTACAAAAAACAGATGAATTTGCAATTACAGTGGATTCCACCTTATAATATCACTGGTTAATACAATCAGCCACATATTTGAATAAATATCGGGAAACCAAAACCATTTGTATATTATTACATGTAAAAATCGCTCATATTAGAATCACAATTGTAAAGCAACTGGAGGCCCCCCCTGGCAGGGCAGAAGGCCAGGGGGCAAAAGGCACCAGCAGGGCTAGGGGAGGAATATCTGTGTTCTTAAAAAGAGGGTCTCCTTTTAATGGATATCAGCCAGTTAAGAGAATCAAATCACCATTTCGCAAAGTGATTGCAATAAGAGGAATCTACTGTACATAGATTTTCTTCCTGTCTTGTTATTAAAATGAGTTTTAGAGTGATGGCAGGTTCAAAGAGATGCATCTGAGCAGTGGTGATGGATTCCTTTGTAAAATAGTAATATAGACAGACCTTGACGGACAAACACAAGAGGAAAAACAAAAGGTACAATACAGAAGTCTTTCGGATCTCAGTAGCCTTTTCTTACAGATGAAATTGTGTGGTTTGGGTCATACTGTCATTGGTTTGTAGTAACCCAATACACAGGAAAAAGGGATGGGGTCCAACCTACCTTGCTACTTGAAGCCCCAGCTGAACTCCCTACAGCATAGTATAAACTTAGTGCTTCTCTCTCCAAGACATCTTCTCCAGTAGCATAACTAAGGGGTAGCAATCAGGATAGCAGCCCTGGACACTGACTAGAGGTACAAAAATAGCAGCTGCCACTGCTGCCAGATAGCTATACCACCAGTGGCAACAGCCAAGAGCCACTGCAACCAAAGCACAGAGCTGCCCTGCTATGCCACCATGAAACTAACCCAAAAGGAAATACAAATATTTGTAGGTTTTCTGATGCTCTATTTCTTCTCACGTTATGCATTCTAAAGGCTGACAATAACCCCATAGGATTAAAGCAAAAGAGAGAAAACAATCTGTGGCCTTTCTATTACCTCCTGTCCCACACCTGCTGGAAAAGCTACCTGTCTCTTCTCTGCTTCAGGATAACAAACCCCAGCTGACCTCAAGATTCAGTAACATCTCCATGAGTGCAAAAGAAAAATGGTCTTCATGGCTAATACACTTGGAAAAAGATGGGCTCTGTTTCTGCCTCTTCCCCAGACTTCTTGTATAGCTGGTCAAGTCACTCAAGCCACATTTTCCAGCATATTTTGTGGGTCTTAATTTGCAGAGATGCTAAATACCTCTACAGCTCCATTGATTGTACCTGGATCACATCACTATCACTAGGTGTCACTCAGGTTGGGTAACCAAACATAATAGAAAGCAAGGTCTGCAGAAATATGGGTAGCATTGCCCATACCTCTCCAGGACCAGACTGGGAGGGGAGTGTTGCAGCATGCAGCTGTTCATTCTTTGAGAGAAACTCTCACAGGGGAGATCTTGCAGGTGTTAACTTGGAAGATAGTTCTCCTGGAAGGGGCATGTCTTCCCCCGAGGGAAACTGAATTAATGATTGTATGCTCATAGTTTCTACTGGGAAAGCAACCACTTTCCAGATATAAATGTAATGCCTGTAGGGACAAGGGGAGCAGAATGAAAGCAATACAATTTAAGTCCTGTTAAAATGCTTTTTCTACTCCTCTTGGCATTTTTTTTGAAAATGCTAAAAGGGGTATAAAGTAATGTAATTTCAAATTCAGAATATTACAAACAATGAGAAAATGTAAATTAAACTAAAGACTACTTGAAGCTTCTTTGCAACAGTAATAGAAAAAGCAAATGTCAGATTCATGGGAAGTTATTTAGCAGATTAGCTTGTGCATCAGTTCAGACTCTTTGCTTTAACATTTCAGAATTCTCAACATACATAACTAAACAGTCTATTATGAAGAGAAATACAATGCAGCAACTCAAATCATGGATTCCTAAAATAGCATTAGTACAGACTGAAGCCTGCAGCACCTGCTTACAAGTCATCTAGCAACCTCTAATTTAAGATAATATGTATCTGAATATACAAAACCATGCACAATTTCTGTAAAAAGGAAGGTAGAGGAAAACTGCTGCTATGCCTTATGTTTAGGCAATCACAGATTTCACTGAAGTTGATAAGCATGTTAATCACCTTTCATTCAGTTTTAAATAGGGGGAAATTAAATGTCCTTTGCTTTAGAAGATGGCTGAAATAACATAAGCCAGTGCCCAAAACATTCTTCGGCATAAGATGGTCTAAGCAAGGTCTCCGAGAAAAAATACAAGAGGTTTCCCTCTCATTCATTGCAAATGCAAAAGCATGGTCATTTATCGGTGGAACTGCGTGCATCTGACATGCAGACAGGACTAGGAGTCTGAGAAATCCAGAGAACCACCGGTGAGCGTGCCACTGGAAAAAAGCCAAAATGACTGCTTTTCTGGCAGAAAGACAGCAAGCTTGGATGTGAAAGCAAGGAAACTGTTTCTTGTTTGTTCCTATTATACTCAGGAAATAATACATGGTATGTATTTTTGGCATATAAACTGCACTGTGCCAAAGAAATAGCTGATTTATATCCGTTCCCTTCCTAACAGACACAATGTAGCAAGGCCTCGAATATCAACCAGTTACTCAGTCCAAGCGGCAACAGTAATGCAGGCAGTCATATTCTGACTAGTCATAAAAAACTGTAAATGTCTACTGACAACACAGTACATGCAAAAGAGGAGAATGGAAAATGCGTGGAGAGGGTGTACTTAATTAAAGCCTACTTAAGTATTAAGTACTTTCAGATAGTCTTTCACAAGTCAACAAACTCTGAGGCTCATCTAAATAATAAAGATTTTATGCTGTATTTCTTAACAAACAGCTGGATACTGCGCCACTCCATAATACTATGAGTATCTTGCAAATTATTTCCAAGGAAATGAGTACTTAGGAATTGTCAGAGACCTGATTAGATCGTGGAATAAGTGTTAGAACTGCAATAGACTTTGATCAATTTTAAAATGGCTTGTTTGAGCATTTCAAATCATTAGCAAGGTGCAAATGGGAGTGATATAATAGTGTGTCAAGAGCAATTAGATTGGAGTTCATTTTGTAGTGTTTATTGAGTATATTATTTTTTATCTGGTTTTAAAACATTGTAAGTCTTGTTTAATAGAAGCAGCATTCCTTCACTGGACCTTATAAATGGGTTTTGAGCCAAATTAGAGAAATAAAATTGCTTCCTGAAAGATTTCTCTCTTTGGAAAAGAAAGCTGAACTTTCAGCTGATCACGAAGATGACATTCTGCCTGCTAAGTTATTGGATATTTATTTTAAGACTCACTGGCCATCCTCAGTGTGGACAGAAATAACACGCAAGACACAGATCCATACTGATATTGAGGCACATCATTCCCATACATGCACTTTACTGTGGAGTTGGCTAATTGCTCCTCCATAAAACATCACCATCTACACATGCACCAGTATTAGCACACAGTAAATTAATTAACTCCACTTTAAGACAGTACTGTAAGGGACAGGACTACCTTACGGCAAAGTACTTAACTCTACAAAAACTCACATGTAGATGGTGATGGGCTGGCTGGGGCACAGGGGTGCTAAAGTCCAGGGGCTGTCTGCTGCCTTGCCTCACACTTTAGCATCATCGTGCCCCAGCCAGCCCCTCCACCGCCCAACACCGCCACCTAGACCTGGGGCTGACCTCGAGAATCTCCTGTCAGCCTAGGAGTACTTTGCCCAGGCTCAAACTACTGCACACACGTATATGCTGTGCCTGGGAGCAGTCGACTCCAACGCAAACTGCGCTTCAACTTAATGGCATGTGTAGATGCACCCAGTTTCACTCAGGCTTAGATGTCTAAATACCTTCAAGGATCTTGGGCTAAATCCTTCAGGAATGTTAAATGTCTATTCCAAGACCTTATTAAAAATGGTACAGACCATCAATATACATACCCTCAAGGCATAAAAGGAACATGAGTGAAACAGGATTGCATCGGGGCTGAATGCAATACCCACCAAAATCAGGGTCAGGGGCATGCAAGCAGCAAATCACAGCTCTGAACCAGGCTGTCACCACCACAAGATCCCAGCCCTAGTGCAGCCCCATGCCTAGCTGGGAACCCTGCCAGCACTGCTTGGGCCAGTTTCCATGGAAACCCTGGCCCCATGCTATCATGGCCCCAACACTCCTGGGGTCTCCATGGAAACCAGCCACAGTGGTGTGAGCAGGGACTGCTGGGAAATCGAGTCCAGCTACCAGCCTGATCCACCATTTTGCCCACCACTGTCCTAGCCACTGCACAACCTAAGAATCCAAACCTGAGTTTCAAGCTGGGCTGAACACCGACCATAGCTGTCCTTCTCTCCCCCCCCCGCCTCCTTCCCAGCGTTTGAATTACCCTTTAACTCTTGGGGGTGGGGTCTACAGAAAAACCTGGGATGCCCATCACGATGCCCTAATAAAATCAGTGCCGTGCCCCGCCCCTCCCCCCCATTATGATTTTCAAATCTTATAGGGGAGCTCCCGTCTCTTATCAGGGGAATCAGCCCCTCCGAGCACCCCCATAATTTGATAATCCCTGCTCCTTCTGCCCACTCCAAGTCTGGCAGCCATCGTAGCCTGTCTTATCCAAGTTCAGATTGTTGGTAATGCATTTGCTTGCAGTATAAAAGATTTTTAGCATCACAGGGCTTACTCAGAGTTTTGCATCAAGGAGGTTAAATAACCCCTTCCTTGATTAAGAAAATGATTGTCCTTGCTTCAAAGTATTGTCTCAGCTTCCAGTATTGAGTCAACTATTTCCAGAATAGTGCTAGAACTAGACACCATACTGGCATATTAAGCAGGGGAACAGTACGTGGCTGTGGTAACAAACCAGAAGCAAGCAGCATTTAGACGGTAGCCCTCACTGTCTAACAGGATAATCCAAATCCCCTAGACTGCTGTGCAGTTTTTTTCCTTTTACTTAATCTATACAAATAATAACTGTGTTTATTATAAGGATTTAAAGAGTCAGCTTCAAGTAAATGACTTATGGCTGCCCTAATTTCATGTTTCTGCTCAGGAATTCAACTGATTGCTGGTGCGGTTGCCAAAAAGTGCTGCTCCTGTAAATCATGTTGTGCAGACAGACAACGTCTTCTTACCCCAATCAGATCCTTCTAAAGACTGCTATCTTCTGCATTGTCTCAGAAACACAAATATAGAAACAAAGCAAGCAAGAGCACATACTCCACAGCTATTCCCACCTATATTTCTCTCCATTTCCACTCTTTTACATGTCTATCCACTAGTTTTTTAGGTTTTCCTGGAAAGGATCATTTTCATTGTGTAATACACACTGTAACTAACAAATAACAATAATTAACAAAATACCCCTCAAACAGCTGGAGGTGAAGATACCGAGTACAGCTACTCAAAAACAACATTTTCCCCCTGAATTAGCATAAAATGTTAAAATAACAACATAACCCAGGACAATATTCGATTTGGAAAGTGTCATATGAAGCAATAAACTAAAACAAAAATTTCATTTCCACTCAAACATGGAACCCTCTGCCTTAACTTCCTCAGAAGGATTTTGCCTCAGGACTTAGGACTCTTTTGTGGGCTGGGTTTCCATGGGGGACAGTGTGAATCAAGTGTGCAAAGAAGTGTGCAAAGAAGGAATGAACAGCTACAATAGAACATAACCATAGCTGAACCTACATAACATAAGAAGGTTACATCAAGGAAGTATACAATACAAAAATAAACACAACAAATAAAATCTTACTTGACCACAGCCATGCTTTTATCCCACACTGGCCTGAGCCCAGGGGTATCTTGATCAGCCTCATAACTGAAAAGCCTAACCTCACCTTGTTCCATGCTACCCCAACCTCAACTCATGCCCAAACCTTCCCACCACTAGCCCCACTCTAGCACCACTGCATGGACCCCTGCGTGTTGCCTTTCTCCTAGCCCCATAGCTCTGTCCTGGCTGCACCACCAGCTCCTTATCCTGCCCAGTGCCACAGATTGCCTAGGGCCACACAGTCCTGCCTCCTTTCAAGGTGATTAGCCACGACAGGTAGGCATCAGCCGACAGAACAAAGCAGCAGCATCTGGCTGGGATTGGGGGGGCAGGGGAAGGGAGCAGGGCTATTCTGTCCCATCTTTCCAATCAATACATGCATCCAGCCTCATTTCTATGACTAATCCTCAGTCAAGCTCATAGTTTCTTAGGGGATTTTTTTGTTTTGTTGTTTTTTGTTTTTTTTAACAGGTCCATTTATTTCATGGACTTTGCATTTTTAGCCTCTTTCTTTCCTGGGTAGTTCCATAAATTTATGGACAGTTGGCAACCCTGGGGATCAGGTTGCTGCTGCCACCCCCAAGTGGGTGTTATTTTTGTATGCACATACCCAAGTCAACTCCCCACTTTCCACCCCTCACCTGAGTTAAGCTACTGCTTATAGGCATGTGGACACTGAGCTAGGGTATCTTCTATGAACCCTGAAGAAAGACATCCTTTTCCCTTTTTAGTGATCCATCAACTTATAGGAAGCAGTCTTCCTCTAGCTACAACAGCTCTGCTGCTCCTGCCTGGCTCTTTAGTCATTGCCAGGGATCCTAGTTTTCTCTGAAAAAAGTTGCACATTTTCCTACAAAAAAACACAAAATCAACAATTAAAATGAAATTCCACTATATATACATAGGTACCAGTTGAAAACAATGTTTCATTGATATATTTACAATTGTGAAGCAATTTGGAAGCCTACCAGTGCCTCAATTGCTATAATAAAATAAATTCTAAACATCTATAAATTCTGGTATTTTTTTTTTACCATAGGTGCCCCTTACTCTGCACCCACAGCCCCCCACTCCCTCCAGCCCTTCTGGAGGGGGCCCTCAGCTGGCAGGGATATGGAGCCAGGGACTCAGGTTCATAGCCCCTTGCCCCCTGCAGCAGTGCCAGAGCCCCAGCTGCTGCTTGTAGTGGCTGTTACAGTGTAGCAGAGTGCAGAGCCCAGCTTCCCCTCTCCCATGGGCAGCCTGGTCAGAGTGCAGCCTGTGGTGGGGCAGATGTAGGATGCCCGTTGTCAGCTCAGGGCTGAGGGGTCAGCTAACTGCTGCTGCACGCACTCCTGGGGGTGCAGGCAGGAGCAAGGGTGGACTGCTTGCTGAAGGATTGGGCTCCCCACTCTGCTGCCCTCTCCCAGGATCTCCACAGCCCAGCAGGCAGGACCCGGTGGGGCAGGGCAGAGATAGGCTGGGCAGGGAAGGTCTTTGCTGCTGCAAGTTCCAGGCTGTTCTGGCAATGCACCCCCTGCCTGCCCCAGAGCAGTGAGGGACACAACTCCATACCACTGCCCCCACTGCTGCCAGGGTGGCAGGGGGCTTGCAGTGGCAAGGAGCTTCCCCACCTGGCCCCACTCTGCCCTGCTACACCAGGTCTTGCCCTCTGGGCTGTGGAGGCCCCAGCGTAGGACAGCCGGGTGGAGAGCCTAGGCCCACAGCAGTAAGCCCATTCCCACCCTACACACAGATCTGGGGGGCATGGGCCCCTCTCAATCCCCACCACCTCCAAAGTACACACAGCAACAGGGAGCCAACCCCACTCCCCACCAGGGCCCTGCTGCTGCAGATTCTGTCCCCACTCCCCAAGCTCCACACACCACCCAGCTAGGCAGCAGCTCCAGCCTTGGCCCCAGCTCTTCCCAACTCACTTACTCCCTCTGTATGGGGGTCTCAATCCCCCTGCGGTTGACTTACCGATGCAGCCCAGCTCAAATGGACTTGGAAAATCTTCTTTTCAACTGGTGAAGCCCATTCCGGACCTGACTGTAGACTGAGTTCTGCAGATCCAGCAAGCCTTTGGAGGCAGTGCCTCCTGAGTAAATAAAAGGAGCCATGTGCCCAGCATGTGGCACATGCGCCAAGGGACAAAGAAGCAGGCAGGGCTAAGAAGAGCTGCCTAGTGGGCAGAAGCAGAAGAGCCCTGGAAGACCCCCTTGGTGGGATCAGAACAGTAAGTGGCTTTGGCTACAGCGGTGCACAAAGCGATGCATGCAGCAGACCCTGGGAGCTGCAGGAGGCAGCTCGGGTTCCAGGACACCCAGTACATGTGGTGGTGCATGGATCCACCAGAACCTGGGAGCTGCACATGCAACTTAAGTCTGCTACCCTCAGTGTCCAGCCAAGGACTCTGTGTATGCAGCACTGTACAGCATCCCAAACCCTGGGAGTGATGTCAAACCCTCCCTGGCGTGAGGCCAGGTACTCGTATGGCACCAACAGGGTGTGACAGAGGTCCGGCAGTCTAGGTTTCAGGGCCCACACAAGATGGCCCAAGATCCAATGGAAGGCAGAAGGCAAGGCCTGTGTGTTGGGACCCATGCAAGGAGTCCTGAGCCCCATGGAGGACAAAAGGCAGGGCAATGGGCAGCTCTGACAAGGCACCCATGGCTCCAGGAGCCCTCCCAGCCTCCTCCCTGGATCCATGAGTTCCCAGGAAATGGGTCCCCACAGGGGAAGAAACACTGAAAGGGGGTTCTGAGGGATCAGGAACCAGGTGGGCTATCTGGGGCCAGTGAGGTACTGGGACCTTCCTCCCCCTAGGAGGGTGCCAAGGTTTGGCACTCTATGGGAATGCCCAATAGTCTTGGCCAAATGGGTATCTGGAGGGGGGAAAAGACTTGCTCCTCCCATTTTGTAAATAGATAGATAGATAGATATCCTCCAATGTGCCAATGTGGCCTGGGTTATGTCAGCAAGTTGAGGTTGATCTGTATCTAATTGTTGTTATTATTCTTGCTTGAAGTTACCTGTTGATACCTGTGTATCTGCCTAGCTATATTTACCTGTTGTTGCACATATTTACTAATACTTCCTTATAAATCTGTAAGTATCTGTCAGTTGCATATTAATAGCTATCTTTTTAAGGGTCCCTGTAAAAATTAATAAGTTTGTATACAGTTAAGCTGTTCCTGGTCCTGACCTGACTCTATAGGGAATAGAGGGAACTGGCCAGTATTCTACAGATCCCTCTCACAGCACTTGTGCCTAGCTACCCTATCTCCCTATCTCTTCTATTTGGAGCAGGGAGCACATGCAGCTTGAGTCTGCTACTCTTGGCATCCAGTGCCCAGGGTTACATTTTGGGGGCTTGTGCAGGATTTGTTAGCAGGAAATTTGATATTGTAAAGTGCTGGCTGTCCCTATAAAGATCCAGAAAAAGAATCATGTCAGATCCTACTCATTCAACAATCTGGGGGAGAGAATGGGCAAGGATCCTCTGAGAAAGAAGGGGCAACAGCCTCCCCCAGTGTTACCTCTGAATGGATTGTGGCTTTACAGCAGGTCATCAGGGAAGTGGTAAATGCTACAAATGACTGAGCTGCATATAAAAAACTGAGGAACTTCTCAGGAAATCTCCTGGTCGCTATGGGAGGGCCACTCCCATGGTCAGCAGGGCAGGCCCTACAAGGAGAGGCTAAGGGACCTGAACCTGTTCAGCCTTCACAAGAGAAGGCTGAGGGGGGATCTAGTGGCCTGTTATAAACTAGTCAGAGGGGATCAGCAGGCATTGGGGGAGTCCCTATTCCCCCGAGCACTCCCAGGAGTCACTAGAAATAACGGTCACAAGCTGGCAGAGGGTAGATTCAGACTAGACATCAGGAGGCGCTACTTCACTGTCAGGACAGCTAGGATCTGGAACT
Organism: Caiman crocodilus; assembly: GCA_030014935.1. Lineage (NCBI taxonomy): Eukaryota > Metazoa > Chordata > Crocodylia > Alligatoridae > Caiman > Caiman crocodilus. The sequence goes on along the minus strand of JAGPOW010001338.1, from coordinate 34,015,741 downwards.
AACTTCCAAGTGAAGCGGTGCTGGCTTCTACCCTGGGGGTCTTTAATGGGAAGTTAGATGAACATCTTGCTGGGGTTGTTTGACCCTAGTGCTTTTTTCTGCCATGGCAGGGGATCGGACCTGATGAGCTGCTCAGGTCCCTTCCAACCCTACCAACTAAGAAACTATGAAACTATAAGAAGGTTTTGAGGCCTGGGCAGCCACATACAGGAAACTCTGATGGCATGGCAGATACTGGACAAAAAGAAGCATTGGTGTCTTCTTGGTGTACTGAGGGAGCTTGCCTTTGGAGTCATCCAGACTGCTCAGCTCCAGCATCCTGGTATTACCACACAGCAGTGCCTTCAGACCCTACAGGAAGTGTTCAGGTGGCCGCCCAGGGCAGGGGCATACTACGAACTGCTTAGCACATTCCAGCACAAAGGCAAGGCTGCATCCTCATATTTGTTATGCTTGGAGCAGGTGTTTCAAAGAGTGGTTGTGCAAGAAGCCACTAGCTGGAGCAAGGTGGATCATGCAAGGCTCCACTAGATCCAGATAGGGGCCTGATACAGCCTAGCCCTTATTAGGGATCTGAATCTGGCTGGCTGAAAAAAACAACTCTCCTGGTTTCAGCCAATCAGTGAAAAAAAATGAGGGAAGAGGAAGAGATCCTTCACTTCCAGCATAGGCAACTGGTAGGGGGTGCACAGGGGTGCACACACTCTGCTCCCTATGGCCAGCACTAATATTGTTGGTAGAGCTGGTGCCCCCTCTGACAGGGCCGCCACCATCAGCAGCTTCTGCAGGTTCCCCCCCAGATTCAGGAAGCACCAGTCATTCATGACCTCCAGGATGCCATGTGGGTCCAGGAGGGAGCCTCCTCATGTCAAGGACCCATTAGTTGGGCAATGACCCCACAAGAAGAGGAGCCCCCAAAGGGCAAAGAAGAGTCCTTCCCAGCAGTGTTGGCAGCTGTAGTCTCAAGATCTCCTCCTAGAGGGCAACCCTGGCCCTGATCCTTTGCCCCACCCCAGGCCAAGACTGAAGCTGGGACTAGGATGCTGCAGATCTGTTATACATGTGGGGAATACAGGCACTTGGCCTGAGAGTATACACAGCTGGACAACCCGGACCTAGTTTTTCAGTGGCTAAAGGCCCGATGGGAGGCAGGAAACAAAGGAGAGACAGAGGAAGGGAACTGGCTCCTCCCTGAAGCCTGCCAGACCCCTGATCTCTGTTCCCAAACTTGCTGTCCAAAGGACTAATAGGCCCTAGGATGGAGGTCGTAGTGGCGGTGAATGGCCAAAGGTATATGGCCATTCTGGACAGTTAGTCACAAGTGACCATCATATTTGAGTTGTTCTATAAAAAACACCTTCATCATGTGGTGTTGCATCCTCTGACTGGGCTGGGTCTACCTAGGCTTAGTTACAACCCATACTCATGCCATGGGTACTTGGAAACTCATAGCACATTCCCCGTGTCTGTGTCTGCAGTGGAGAAGGAGGTGAACTCCATTGCCCTAGTGTGCCCTGACCGACGCTCAATGAAAGGGGCCTCCCTCCTCATTGGGACCAACTCTAGTATATTCAAAGTCCTGGCCTGGTATTGTAGACAACAGGCTGGTCCAGGCTACTAGAAGTGGTAACCAATGCACACTCTATTCTAAGTCCTACTCCCCCTGAGAAAGAAAGGGTACAGGGAAATCCCCCCCCCCCCCGCAAATACTGTGATCTCTGCTTTTTTTTCAGGTTGGCCACCCAGAAGATCCCTGCCCAAGGCCAGTGAGCCCTACCCACTACATGCAGGTTGTGGGGGAGCCCCAGCAGCTGGGGCCTATTGTAGTAGAGACCCTCCCTGGAAAAAGGGGATTGGGAACTTTGAGAGTCCCCAGTGGAGTATGTGAGGCTCAAGACTTGGAAGGAAGTAGGTCACTGTAGTGGTGGTAAATCCTTTCCTAAGAGATGTAATGGTGTACTCAGGGCAAAAAGCGGCCACTGTACAGGAGGGGAGGTGGAGGTGGTGAATCTGGCAAAAAAGGACAATTAGGGTAGTAAATCCTCTAATTGGGGCAAATTAGGATGACTCAAATGTAAAGAGAGGAGTGTATTCTGGCTCTCCATCTTGCTTATTTAGACACAAACCAAAGACCTGATAAAAACAGAGAGGCAAGCTTTTGTTTTCTAATCCAAGAGACTGGGAACTTGTGTAATTGGTTAATTTAAAGCCTGTAATGAAAGCTGTTTTATGTTCTGACATTAAAAGATGTAAGACTTATTTAGAACCTGGAAGCAAATTCACTGTTGGTGCAAGTCACTGACTTCAGTGATATTGACCCTGCTTTTGCCAGCAGTGATCTTGGCCTGTTCATGCTTTCTGTGCAACATTCCTATCAAACAGCTCATAGCAAGCAATTTTGGGCTTTGTCTAACTATAGGCAGATCACCCATTTGCAACCAGGATTCTCTCTCTGTGCTCTCATTTGAATTTTCTCCCCCACTGTGTGTAGCTTTGATGTACCTTTATAACAGCTGCAAAACACATTTAATGCCAAGGAGCAATTTGAAGGCCCAGCGTTAGACATTTCAGAGTGTTCATGCATTTTTTTTTTTTTGGCAACCTTTCAAAATACCATCGAACTGTTGCCTGCCACAGTAACAAGTATTTTCATGCATTTGCCTTTTCTGTGAAAATAATTTTACCTCAAAAAAAGAAGCCATTCCAGCAACAATGTAGCTTTAAATCTTGTGGTTTGCTTTTAATTGTGATAATTCTAAGCAAGTACAAATGAAAGCTACCTTGACATGTAAGTAAATTAAGAGCATTTCTTGCAGGCAATAGAAAAGAAGCAACAAGAAAACCTTCATTTGTCTCTAAATGAGACATGCTGCAACTGAATGTGTAGGACCACGTTTCATAACTCAGTAGACAAAAACAAGGAAGAGATGCCTGAAAAATGCGTAAGTGGATCAGCAGACCCCTGCCTTCTGCTTTTCAATACCAAGAGTACTTTTAGTTTGGAGGGCACTTATTAGATTGAAAGGTCTTCATGACAGAGCTCTCAGCATGTCTATGCAGCTCATCCATAAATGCAACCAGTTTAATTAAACTCACAAAACAAGCTGAGACTGTACTCTTAAACATGCAGTAGATAGAACTGTGTAGGCAAAGGCTGATCCTTTGGATCATCGTGTATGCATGAGAGGTCTAGTCAGGTGCCTGATGAAGCTGCCTGTACAGAGTCCTGTAATCACCACACCGGGAGCTTCAATGCACACATATGGAGGAGTGGAAGCTGTCCAAGACCTACCATCCCTACCCCCACTTAGACCTTTGGGTGCCTATACACATGCAGCAAGGCTGCTTCAATGTGCTGTAATTACAGCACATTGGAGCAGACTCAATTGAGTCTGCTAGAATGTGGCAATTACTGTGCTCTAGAAGACTCCAGTATCTTATGTATTAGGATTTAAACATGATGGGGGCATTTTACCTAAAGCCCATTCAACAAGCTTTAAAGTGCCCCCATGACCATTTTTCAGCACAAAGACACTGATACATGAGATGCTCCGGATGCTTTAAATAGAGCAGCTCTCAGAGTACCCCTCCCCCCCCCTCCATTCCCAGAGCATGTGTACAACACCTGTTGAGACAGAATCCAAAGGCCAGACCAAGTCCAGATGTTCAGTGCCTCAATGACTGTAGCTTCTGCCAGAGACACAGATAAGAACTGCTGCTGACTGCTTTATGCCTCAGTGATGGTCCATTTCTGTCAGGGTGGTGTCCCTTAGCCTTTCGCCAACCAAGAAATACCCACAGGGCAGTGGGGGCTAGGGTTTTGAGGCACCCTATACTCACCTTACTCTGAAGGTTGCAACATTGTGGTATTTTATAAAAGCTACCTCACCACGAGCAGCCCCACCATGTTGCCACCTGGCCTTCCAGTCAGATGCAGTTTATAGTTATACCCAGAACCAGACAGAATGACTGTAAAAGGAATAGTATGAAAAAAATAAAATAAATGCATTATGATTACACATCAGAAGTTACAAACACCACCAACCAAAGCTTGTTAAACAGTAGGGACTCTTATCATTGGGAAAACCCAAAAGAAAGAACAGAATCCTAATTTCACCTCAGGCCACATGATTGCTTTTTTTTTTTTTTTTTTTTTTTTTTGTTTTTTTTTTTTTTTGTTTTTTTTGTTTTTTTGTGAGCAGTATGAAGGGGGAGTATGTTTAGCCCATGTTTTAGCGCAATAGACAAATGTTTACATCACCTGGCCCGGGATCCAGCTTCTAGATCCCCTCACATAGAGGGTATTTCAACCTTCAACTATGGCTTCCCAGAAAAGTGCCTTAACAACCAAGATGTCTGGGAGCAGTGAGGAAGTTTGTCTCCTACTGGGAGCAAGGCTACAAAGCCAGGCCCTCACCCATTCAGGGATCTGACTTGTTTCTTTCATCATGACACTTACATCTTCATCTCTTGGCTGACCAAAGAGTTAGCATCAAGAAGAGGACTGAGAGAGGTCCAGATAATGCCTAATCTGTCAGATGGTGATTAGAAAACTGTGCTGAGAAGTAGAAAGTGCTGATAAAATCTCCCTTTGGATGAAGGGAAATTAAAGCCTGGGTTTCCAGGTCCTTGGAGAAGTGCCCTATTAGGGTATTGGGCAAAAATTTGGGAGAGTCCAGTTCGTCTTGTAGTCACATGGGTGCATACTAGGCCTGTGAGAAGCAGCTAGTATTCACTTCAGATTTGGATTATTGAGGGGACAGTGATCACCCCCTCTCCCCCCCACCTGGCAGGAGCCAGTGAGTGCCAGGTTTTGTTTTTTGGGGGGGAGGGTTGGGAGGGGGGTATTTTTAAGTCCTGGGACACTAAGGCTGGACAGGGCAGCCATTGATGTGTCTGGGAGAGCAGGTGGGGGTTGGGGCACTCGGGGGCTGGGGGAGCAGGAAGGGGATGGGGTCTGGAGGGGATCTCCTATTGTTCCCTTCCCCCTCCTCCAGCCCTCGCTCCTCACCCCCTACTTCCCAGCATGGAATCCTGGTGCAGCTCCCTGCGGTGGCGAGTAGGGCTGCCCAAATCTCCAAAGCTCTCCAAATCTTTTCCGAATCAATTCAGAGAGCTTTGAATCAATTCAGACCTTTTTATTGGTCTCCCAATTCAACTTGGATTTGCAGATTTGGCCTCCAAATCAAGCCAAATCTCCTCCAGATTGAATCAGCAGCTGAAGCTTCACAAAGCCCTACGTATACTTGCCATTTAGGCACATAAAGTGAAAAGGATTCTGTACTACATGTTCAACAGGACAGTTCAGAAGTGTGATAAGATCTTAGTCCAATGTCCTGCTCCATAGAACATGTAAAAAATAATATTCCATCTAGAAATTGCATCCTTTACAAGTAAGATTCTTTAAATTCTGTTAGTAGCCAATTATTACTCATACTCCTACAGGCCATCCAGTTTAGCATACACCTTCCAGCACTTAATTCAGTAGGCACATCATTGCTTTTTCTATTCTGATTCTTTTACCATATTTATTCTTTCCATTCCTTATTCAGGAGCAAGTTTGAACTTCTTTTTCAGACCTAAAACCTATTTTAAAACTCAAATCAGACATCTCAATGAGCTTTTGGAAAACTTCCACTTTTTTTTTTTTTTAATCTCATCCACCTTGTCAAGGCTTTATTTCATTATTGACTTGTAAGTACCCCGATATTCTGGCCTTTAGAAAATTGCTAGTTCTTCCAACAATAGTAAACCAATTGTGAGAATCACCTACATTATTAGTGCTGCAGTTTCTCATGCACTCATTCACGGTATGTCATTGCTCTTTGTACTGTGTATGACTGTTCTTGTCATCATCCATCCTTGGTATCAGCAGGTCTCCATTAAATTAGACCTATCTGTGTTGTATTCTGCAAACTATTACTCTTTCTAAAAACTAAAATTCCTGTGGCTTTGTGGGACCGTATCCCAATAATTTTTCTTGCAGTTAGTGAATTTTCACCTTGCCTAACTTCACAGCTTGTCCTTTTCTTTATTCTTGAGGGGGAGGAGGGGAAGAAAGGAGTGGACAGCAGGGGAGGGTCCCTAATACCAGTAATAATAAGAATGTATATACAGTTGTGAAGGGTAACAGAATCTCATAATGGAAAACTGAGGAAACAGTGCTGACAATTTAAGTGCCTTGCTTAGCTGAAAATATATTCTCAGTTCTTTGTTCAAAACTAGATCACATTAATTCAAGTAAAGGCTTTCTTTTGTTTAAAAAAATAGCCAGTTTTTATTTACAAATATTTCATTTGATTTGCTTAAATTTAAAGCTTCCACATTTTCTGTCTCTGATATTGAAAGATTGATGCTAGACTCCCTTGTTGTTTCTGCCTGGGCTTGCTTTCTAATAAGGAATAATAATCCCTGAAATACAAACTTCTTTTTTTTTTTTTTTTTTTTTTTTTTACTTTTGATGAAAAACTGGAAACATTTGTAGGAAGATTGCATTTTGTGGAAGTTTCACACTGTAAAAAAGCTATAAAAAATGAAGACATAAATATTCATCTAGTGAATTTAAAGTTTTCAGCTGCTATCTTAGTTTTCATAGTTTTCAACTATATTAAATGTAGAAATGTTTAATAGAAAAAAGTTTGATTTCCTTGGAGTAACTTTACACAATGGCAATAACTACAGAGGTGAAAGACCTAACAAACATTTCTTGTGGTCCAATAATATTAAAGATTCCTATTTTAGAAACATTTCTGTACAGGCACAATAAAAGTGAAAGTTATATAAATACATAGCTTAGATTGGATAGGATGGTGGAAAAGGCTAGGGACAGACGTTACACACAAACTAGTTTAAGTGATCAGAATCTAGTTTAAACCTCTAACAGAACAGATGTTCAGTGCACATAAAACAGTTTGAGAATGGCTGAAACTGGTTTGAGATAAACCTGGTTGAACATAATATCAGACTTAACTGACTTGGCTCAAACCAGTTTGTTCAATGTCTGTCCCAGACCCCTTGCTTGTTTAAATTAAATCAGATTCCCCAGCATCTTGGCATGCTCTCTGGGCTGAGTGGCATTCCCTGGCTGCAGTTTTGGCAGAGACTTGCAGGCACAAGGCATCTGCCTGCTCCCCCACTCTCTGCTAAGCAGGCATTCCCCTGTTCCTCACAGACACCTCTCAGCATTAGCTAGCAGACCACATGATGGCTACCTCCAAGCTGTGACACCAGGACAAAGGCAGAATCCACACATAGCTGGTAATGTCCCTCTGTTACCTTAATGGGGTGATAAACATTCTCTGCTGGGCTGTTTGCTGGGGGGGGCAAACCCCTCCCTAATCAGAGCCTCCTGCCGGAGACTAGCCATGTCCCCCTCAGCTTAGCTGTGTGAAAGGGAAGGGAGGGATGCTCTAGTGCCCCCCAGCTTCAAGCCTGGGCCACTGCAGGCATGTGCCTGCATTTCTGGGATGTCTGTGTAGTTACGAAACTGATTTAGCCTAGCCAGGTTAGACTAACCTGCAAAAATTGAACCAATTCAGGCTGAGGCTTTTTGAATGTCCGTCCCTATCTTAAATGGTCTCCAAGTCACCATTTAGGTGGTCCATATGGCACAGGGGGATGGTCTGAAGTTGTTCATATGCACAATTTATTCTTAAGTCCGTTTTCTCATATAAAGCCCATCTCCCGTTTCTTTGCAGCCACATTCATTATATTTGCTTGGCAGCAGAAGAGGCAATGAATGTGCGTTGTCACAATATAATTGGCCAGGGGGGATGCTGAAATGAGAGGCATGTAACTTCTCCTCACTCAGCAGCTAAGGAATGAGAATCATCCTTCCAACACCCCCAACCTACAGGCAGCTCTGCAATCCAGAGCTTTTACATCTTTGATAAATCTATCAGGCCATCACGTCAGCCTAAGACATCTTAAAACATAAAATGAGCAGTCAGTAATCCCACTGGATTCCACTGTGAGGTGTAATAAATTATGTTTTACATGAGCAATACAATTAGATAATTTTGTCATGGAAGTCATATTTAGACAAACAAAAACAGTGGCATAATTCAATTTATTTTCTTAATAAAGATCCACTGTTGATCTGTGTTTTTCAAAGAAAGGCCTGTTACCTGTGTCTCTCATAAGAAGCGAAGGACATTTCTCTAACCTCATTAAGTGCATAACAAAGACCAGAAGGAATACTGTCTTCACTTTTCAAAGATGACATATGGCGTGTTCCACTGGATTGTCAGAATTAATCTCTGAAATCTTTACCCTAAAAGCTGTCTAAGCAATGTTCTGAGCTAAATTTATTTTATATTAACCTTTAAAGTGCAGACACGAAGTTTCAACAAGGTAGTAACCCTTTACTTTTCTGTTGTACCCTTACCTGGAAATCTAAAAGCATACACAGAGCTTCACAACATCCTATAAACCAGTATTAAGTCTGTTCTGAAGATGGGGAAGTATTAAGCCCATTCTGAAGATGGGGAAATGGAAATACAAAGGGGCTAAGTGGCACGTGCAGGTAGCAGGGTAATTTGGTAACACGCCTATGATTATAATTCAAGAAATTGATTTCCCAGTTCCCTTCTTTCTGTACTGGAGTCTGTCTGTCCTTCTACTAGACCAACATATCCTATAAGTTTACATGAAACTTTCCATTAAAAAACTTCTAATTTGCTGATAATTCTGACAAGCTTCAACCATTTCAGCTGAAAATTTTGAATCCAAATTTGCTCTATGCTGTTTCCAAAAACAAAGTTCAAAAGACATAGGTATTTTTTGCTAACATCATTCAGGAAAGAGAAAGAGGCTTCTACTAAAGCATTTATTCCACAGATGTTATCTTCACTTTATCTCACTCTCAGCACGTGCCTTCTCTTCCTTGCATTTACTTCTCTACAGTAGGTGTGGGGTGGCCTGTGTGAAGTTATTAAAGTGACAACAGGTTTTTGGAAAAAACAAAATTAGATGACTGAATAGTAATAAAACAATAAAAATAGTTTGACTAACAAAATTAGATGTGAAGCTAAATAAGGCAGGCTCTCATCCTTGTTACAGAACAGGAGTTGTCAACTGGGGGTACGTGTACCCTCAGGGGTACTTAGAAAGGTTGTAGGGAGTATGTAGAGGTGGGGAAGGAGCATACCCAGAGGCACGGTGGTGGCATCTCCCCTGGCGCATTTGCCTGTTACCCAGGGAAGGGGGAGGGACATGCTGGTCACCATTGGCTCTCCACACCACACCGCAGTGCCTCCCCACCCCCACCACAGCTCAGTCTCCCAATTGGCCAATACCCCCTTAGCAGAGCTGTGATGGTCTGAATGATGGGGGGTGGGGAGTGTGTTTGCCCCAGGTGGCACATGATTGGCCAGCTGCAAGGCCCATCAGCAACGCACACAGCCACAACCTGCCATGGGAAAGCAGTGCAGCACACAGCCAAGTGGGACAGTGGTGGTGGGGGTGGTGGTGGCAGTGGTAGGAGCTGCCACATGCCAGCCCCTCAACTTGCCCTCCCAACACCCCGCTATGTGCATCCCCAGAAGGATATGGGGATAGTGTTCCTCCAGACAAGCACATGAAGTGGGGCAAGCGGCAGCTGCGGGCTGGGACCAGGGCAGCACCAGGCTGTTCCCAGTGGGGGTACTGGGCTGGGCTGCACTAGGAGAGGTTGGGGAGACTACAACAAATTCGGAGGGGGCTGCAACCCCTCCCATAGCCCCAGTCCCAGTGCCACCACCATTCGCCTTGAGCAGAGCCTGGCACAGCCCCAGTCCCAGCCCACAGCCACAGCCTGCCTTGCCCTCCATGCAGATTCAGGAGGAATGTGTCCCCACGTCCTTCCAGTGGTGTGCATAGAAGCAAGAGATGACGCCTCCCCCCATGCAGCTCAGTCCTGTGCCCCACTCCAATATACAGTGCCTGCCCTGGCCCAAGTCCCACTCCCTCCTTCAACTCATCACTCACCCTCCCTCACTTTCTTTGCAACTGGACTTGAAGGGAACACAAGCAGCTCGTCCAGGGGCATGGGAGAGGGGGGCTCCCACTACTGAGCATGCTGTGGGGGAGCATGTGTCCCCCCTTGGCTTCCCCATGCTGTGCCCCTGAGTGAGCTGCTGGGCTTTGATTTTCCCATGATCCAGCCTGGCTAGAGCCCCATTCAGCTGGGCTGAGCCAGGTCTGGTCATGGGACAATCCCCACAGTGCAAGAGGGAGTGGGGCAGGGGTGAATGATTCTCCTGCACTGTGAGGGTCTTGATCCCTAGCCCCACTCCCTCCCTCACCACCATGGAGGGGGCAGATTGAGGCCTCCATGGTGATGGAGGGAGCAGGGCAGGAGCAGGGCCTGGGATGAGTGGGGCCCCAGTCAGGCCGCGCTCCCTCCATCCCTTTCTCCTGCCTTTGCCCTGCCCCGTCTCTCACTGTGGGAGCCTCAGTCTGCCTCCCCCACCCCCACACACACATAGCCTTTTCCCCTCATCCTGCGCCTTCCTCCACAAACCTATCTCCTGGGCAGGGTATGTGTGCACACATGCACACTCAGACTCCCCAAATAATTTTTTCTCCCTCTGCTTATGCAGCACCTGCCCCTGCCCCTGCCCCAGTCCCACTCCCTTCCTCACCGTAAGGGCCCCTATATCCCCCCATCCCCCTTAAAAACAAGAACAATATATAAAGGGGTACATGAGCTAAAACTTTGAGACTGAAAAGGTACACTTGTTTAAAATATTCGAAAACCCTTGTTAGAGAAAAGAAAATCTTTTATCTCAGCAAGAAATTGGTTCCTCCTCTATTCCTCTGATCAGCCCTGGCATAGCCTCCTTCAAACTCCTCCCAAAGATTTCTCTTTACCTGTTATTTTGCTTGCTTGCAAATCTGAAGTATAGGCATTTTTTACTATTTCAAGAAACAATTATATCAACATTTCATTTGGAGTACCATCTGGAGGAAACAAATATTTTTGTCTCCTTTACAAGAATTTGCCTTCCATTTGTTGTTCTCCACCTTCGTTGGTCTCCAAACCCAGCATTTCACAAGCTGCTACACTCTACACTATGGTAGACATTCTTTTACCCATCAAAGCAACTTCTGAGTTCTGTGTCCACCATTCTTGGGTATAGCTCATAAATCATTTCCCCATCCTGAAAGCAACTAACTTCTATTTTACCTACCCAGATAGAATTGCTTTTTTTTTTTTAACAAATTATTTGTCAATTTTGCTTGACCCTTAGACTGACATGCCCCAAACAATCTATCACAGCACCCAACAACTAGCTCAAATGTGACACTCACAGTTCACATCAGCAATTCAAAGTACCTTCAAGTCCACCTTGAAGTACCATTCCACCTTGTAAAACTTCCCCTCTTATGATTCACTCTTAAAAAACAAGCTTCTCTTCAAAACTTTAAGTGAGACCCATGTTCATTATGCATCAAGAATGAGCTTGGTGCTATGCAGTAAAAAAACACAGTTAAAAATTGGTCCCTGCCCTGAGGAGCTTACAACAAAGAGAAACAAAAATGACTGGAGTCCCTTCAAAATTATTAAACAAGAATGAAAGAACAGAAAACAAAGCAGATATAAACCTTCATCTGATAGTTTGTTGCCAGCTAAAGCAAAGACTTTACCTATGCTTCAGACCATCGCAAATGGAGAATAAGTAAACTTCACAGGTAAGTTTTCTTCACAAGGATTCTTGTCACAAAACTTCAAAAATCTGTGCATGTAAAATTACATGCAATGATTACCATTGGAGAGGAATAGTACTTCTTGCATCAGTGCTGGTGAAACTAAAGCAAATTGCTCCACTGGCCACCATTAGCTGTATTGTTTATATCCAGAGGTCACACTATTCAAAGGGTTAGTAATTTCTTCCTCACTTTCCCCTCTCACCCCTGAAAAAACTACTGAATCCCTAACAGTCACAAATAACATACATGCTTGGATGAGGGAGGCAAATGTATGCTCTGTTTTGCCTTTACCCAGCAAAGCTATGTCAGTTATTCTGTAGAAATTAACACTACTCTTGTTATTTGTTTAGTGAGTTGATTTAAAATTCTACTGGGAAATTTTCTGTTTTAACTCTACGGATTCCCTGAACAGCACAAACAACATCAGGATAAAACTATATACCCTTGTTTAACTCTAGCTGTAATAAGGTTTGTAATAGCAAAAAACACCCCCGACAGACGTAGCTCTGCCACTAAACTTTCTAATCCCATTGAGGGGGATTCTTAAATAATTTTGTTATTGTCAGCAAGCTACAGACTTGAATTCATTTCCAAACAAACCACAGGTTTATATTCCCAAATAGAAATGAGGCACAGACAGAAGTGACATGTTTTGTATGATCTGGCCCCTGAAAGTGCGCTACAACCATGTCCTAACACACGTGCACAGATGCAGAGCACTTTTTTAATGGAAATGATCATATGAAAAAGTAACCCTCATTCAAAAATATAATAAATGAAGGTGCTATAAATTAGAGCACTTAAGGAACTTGTATACAGTTTCCTACAAGGTTACCTTTTTTCAGGAAAATTTTTTGTCCCCCAAATCAAATCAGCCAGATAAATTCCAAATCCGCGAGTCATTCAAGAACCATACGTGGCCCTATTACCAGCAAACATCCTTCACCCCCGCCTGAGGTGTCAGATGCTTCCAAATCCTTTGGCAGGCCTCCTGTGTGCAGGCCCAAGCCTGGAGGATTGGGGCTCAGATGCCCCCGAGTTTTGCTTGCCCTCAGGCATATGGCTGCAGAAGCAAGCTAGGGAGGAGTCTCCTATTTCCATAATGTTGGCATATAACCAAGATCTTCCCACTGGAAGTGAAACTGGGAGGCTAACTATGCCTTACCTCAGTCAAGGTGCTACTCCCTGCTAAGAGGAAAATCACCTGAATGATCATGGATGGTATTTTTCCAAGGGTTACCTGTCATGCCTCTAGTCTACAACAGAGAGGAGGCAAAGAGTCTCCTCCCTGTGCAGCCAGGGAGGGAAGGGAGAGCACATCCACTGGGGGCTAGAGGGCCCTGGTTTGCATCCACACGCCAAGGAGCGGATCCCCAGTGCCCAATGGCACCATTCAAGGGTCCACCCCCTAAGAGAGCCCCTCCATATGGTGGAATCCCTGGCAGCATGGTTGGCTGCTCGTGTTTCCAGGTGGGTAGAGAAGCAAGCCCAGACACACCAGCTGGCCCAGCTACTGGGCTTCTAGAGTAGGTTTCTGTGCCCCCTGTCGCCTAGCTTCAGTTAGTGCATGGAAGTTCAGACCCACACCAAACATCTGTTTACTTTCAACAACACTGACACTTTAACCGCTTTGTGTAAAGTGCTTAAAGTTAGTGATATCAATAATTTCTATAAGCCCCCAAGGTGTCAACTCCAGTGAGGCTTTGAGAACCAGTGAAGGGAAAGAAAAAAAGAAAAGCAGGAAAGGATGATAAAAGGAGCTTAGCTGAGACCTTGTTTCCAGTCTTTATTTCTACTTTCTCCAGAGGGAGAACTGTGCATGAAAACCTCCATAAACTGCAGGGAGAAACCAGTGAGAGACTCCAGATGGCGAAGAAAATGGAGAAATAATTTCAACAAATTTCTATCGTTTGTGGGTACCAGCTGGTGGTATATTCTGATCTCCTTCTATCTAATCTCACAGTATCTTCATTTCAACCCATTCCACACCTAGCCATTATCCGCTTCTCCTCCGTACCACTCTCAGTGTCCCCCCACTAGCCAGGAGATGGCACTGGAAGGAAGAAACTGAGCACTGCCACTCTTGTCCCCAGCTGAGCCCAACTCCCCACACAGCTGCTCCCTGCAGCTCAGAGCAGAAGTGAGTCAGGGGCCTGGGACAGTAGTAGCAGCATGCACATTCATCCTTCCAGCACCCGTTCCCAGCCATTGGGAGGCACCCACAGAGGAGGAGCAGACAGGGAACAGGCGCTAGAAGGAGGAACCTTCACACCGCTGTCACTGTCCCCTGCTGAGCCTAGCAACTCACAAAGCCCAGACCACTGGAACAGGGCAGGAGTGGCTCTGGGGATCCCTGTACCAGAGTCAGCTAGGGTTAGAAGCAGCAGTGGTAGAAAGGGTACAACTGCACTGCTGCATGCCCATCCTACCCAAATCCTCCCCTGCTTGATGTCCTCTAAAATTCAGGTTCAGTTTAGGAGTTGGTCAAATCGGAATGCTCATAAATTTCAGATAAGAAACTTCACCTCAAAGCCTATTATTAAACCTAAAGAACTTATCATGGAAAAATCCATTCCCATGAGATTCTGGCCCAAGATGACAAGGAAACCAAACAAATCATCTTTTTCAAAAAATCCTCCATGTGGAACTGAGGCAACATAAGACTCTCAGATTTAAGCACTATTGGATTTACCTAGAACCTAATCTTAATTTGACCTCAAACATAAAACATGCAAGCCAGGTTTGAAATATTAGATCTTAAACATGGACTCAATGTTTTTAATCATAGTGGGGCTTGATTTTACATGAAATATACAAAAGCCTTCCTGACCCATACTTCATCAGATATTCCATACAAGGCATGGTATGCACTAATAAGATGCAAATTTCCTAGAATAGGTTATTTAATGAAAAAAGTGTTGGTGTTCCCAAATCATTATGTTTCAATTTCATTTCTAGTAGCATTATGCTTTGCTGTTTTGTCATGTTTCTTCACAAGAATAAGTATGAAAAACTTTTCTGAAAGCAAAGAAGAAACTGATAAACAAAGAGCTGATGTTTTAGTCTATGTAAATCTAAAAAATTCAGAAACTGATATGGAAATGTTGAGATAATTAAGGTGATACAGAGCATTAAATTAATCTGACAGTGTCTAAACTATTCATAATGAGAAAGGCAAGCCAATCTGTCAAAATCAGCTGTAATTGTCTGAAGTAAACAAGGAGTGATATTTCAGAAACGACTGTCTAAACTTACTGCTGATTGTGACACATTCAAAAGACACCTTAAAAGCCTGATTTTCCAGGTTACTAATTTTTGGCTTAGAAAAATAATGGGAAAAACTGTGGTGTGATACATTAGAAACATCAATGGAGAGTTCATATATCACCATACGTCATCCCATGACCTTCTGACCTCTCTTCAAAAAGTGTAAAGGCTGTATATTTCATTTGTATTTTGAGAAATTACATGGTAAAAGACCTTAAGTTTAAATATGCCTCCTTGTGTAGGTTACAACATTTTCCAACAGCCTTTTACTAGCAAGGGAAGTTCTTACAAAGAATTGTTTAATTTCTAATCTTAGAATACATTTCATAATACATGGATACCAGTAAAACAAAGATAAGATTGCATGGGCAGGCTTCTGAAGGCAGTACTTGATACTTGGCTTAATACTCTTAGCATAAGTTTTTATGTGGAATTTCCTAGTAGGTTTTTTTTCCCCTATAAATGGAGACAGGAAAAATATTAAAAAGGGACTGCAGTCTTCAGGACTTCAAAGATTCAGTGCTAATAATGAGGATTAGCTGCAGTAATCTACTGTGAATTTGATTAAAATATTAATAGCAAAAAGGTAATTTGGGTGTCGTATTCGAGAATGACATTAGCTGCAGTGTTCTAGTCTACCCATAAACCAATATACTATGAAGAATGGAGGTATTAAAGATCCTCAAACAAGTTTGCTCCCTGCCTTGTGAAACAGTTTAAGTCTTGTTAGGATTAAGACAGAATTAGATACTATTGCATGTTTCCCCTCATTTAAATGAACAGGATTTAGATGTCAAATCAAGGTATGCATACACACAGCATAAAGGCATTGGTCAAATACAATACGTCTCTTTGTAGACAGCTTAATTACTCCATCTGTCCATAAACAGAGCTAGCCCTCCAACTCAGATTTTTTTAGATTACTGAAGCAAAACACATCATGCTGCCCCTACCAAGGCCACAGTCAAAGCAATGGATTTATCAGGAATTCACTATTTCAGTCAGGATGCAGATATTTCACTAGACTTTGTCCCATTAGATCATACATACTACTGGGATTTTACTGCAAACATTTTGGGACTTTAGTAAGGATTAGTAGAAAGTCACCTTGAACAAATATCTAAGATTGGTGCAGCCATGGGATATGACCCGCTCTCAGGTGTTTAAATAGCCAGATTATTGTTCTAAAGAAGACATGAGTCTCAACTTGGTGCCTGATGCAAAAAGTTCAAAACTGTCACCACAAAAAGGCATAATATATATGAGTCCTGTTCTATAAGAAGATCCATCCAAACAAAATCCAAGATCCTTCCATTTTTCTCCCTTTTGTTTGGTGTGACACTTGCTTTTGCAGGTCTGCAGGAACCATATTTAAACCAAACAGACATCAGTTTTTCTGAAGCACTGCATCGGTGTTGTTTCATTCAGTAACTCTGTGGGGACTGGAAGAATCCACACAAGGGAAGTAATACCAAACACTAGAGAAATTTAAAGGAAAGAAACCAAAAAACTTCATATCTGAAGCTGAAGTGGGAAAAAATACAAGACAAAGTCAAAACCAATCACCAGAAGCTGGCCTTGGTGCAGCATGCTGTAACACCCTCAGATTTACACTAGGCATGCATCTGCTTAGGCCCCTAATTGCTAGACTCCAGCAGGGAAGGGAATCTCTTCTGCTCTTGGTGCTGTTGTTGCAGTTGTGTGTGACCTGGTTCTCACTCACTCACTGGTGAGTTATTGTGAACAATGTGGAGTATGTGAGGGGAGGATTTATTTGAATATGTATTTGCCAGGGGTGCATCGATAGAAATATTTGGAGCCAATACTGATAGCTGATATTTAAAGAGGCAAATCGACTGGTACTGATCCAAATTCTGATACAGCTGCCTCCAGCTGGTAAATCTGGTGTGGTGGAAGAAGAGCAGGGATGGAAGGGACATAGGGCTGGCAGATCAATGCCCCCTGTAGTGAAGGGGAGGGCAGAGGCAGGCACTGCCCAGGTGGGGTGGGTAAACAGAGCCATGGCTCATGGGGGAGGGGAGGGGGCTCCTGCCACTGCTTGCTTCCCAGAAGGGCTTGGGGGGCATGCCTCCAGGATCTGCAAGGGTTGTGGGGGAGGAAGAAGCAGGCTACGCGGGTTTCTTTTTGGTGGGGACTGGGTTTAGAGAGGCTGCCGGCAGCACTGGGAGGATGCTGCATCCACACCAAATTTTGCCACTGCTCCACTCCCGGTGCTGCTCCTGCCAGCTGCTTGGTGCAGCCTCCGCTCTTCCCAGCACGTGGGTAGAGGCAGGACATTGAGCCAGGGCCTTTACCATCCACTCTCTAGCACTGGGAAACAAAAGAACACTGAGCAAAACTGACCTGCAGTCTGGCCCAGGATAGCACTCCTTATGTTTTTACACATTTTTCAGTGGTTAAAGTTTGTTTGTTAAAGAACTGTCCAGTTCTAAATTCAAACCCAAAGGAAGTATGGGTTAAATGAATGAATTGTAAGATGGATAGAAAACTGCGTGAATCATCAGGCTCAAAGGAGAGTAATCAATTGCTTTCTGTCCAGTTGGCAGCCGGTCTCAGGTAGAGTCCTCACAGGTTGGTCCTGGGGCCAGTTTTATTCAATGTCTTCATCAACGACGTGAAAGATGGGATGGAGTGCACCTTCAGCAAGTTTGCAGATGACACCAAGCTGAGGGGAGTAGTTAGATATGCTGGAGGGCAGGGCTAGGATTCATAGTGACCTAGACAAATTGGAGGACTGGGCCAAAAGGAATCTCATGAGGTTCAACAAGGGCAAGTGCAAAGTCCTGCACTTGAGATGGATCAATCCCATGCACCAGTACAGGCTGGGGCTGACTGGCTTGGCAGCAGTTCTGCAGAAAACAACCTGGGGGTTACAGTGGACAATAAGCTGAATATGAGAGCCAGTAGTGTGCCCTTGTTGCCAAGAAGGTTAACAGCATACTGGGCTGCATTGGTAGGTGCTTTGCCAGCAGGTCAAAGGAAGTGATTATTCCCCATATTCAGCACTTATGAGGCCACATCTGGAGTACTGTGTCTAGTTTTGGGCCCTCCCACTACAAAAAAGACAAATTGGAGAGATTCCAGTGGAGGACAACAAAAATGGTGAGAGGGCTGGGGGACATGCCTTCTGAGGAAGGACTGAGGGAACTGGGCTTATTTAGTCTAGAGGACAGGAGACTGGGGGTGGGGGTGTTTAGTCGAATGCTGCTATTATCTGAAGTGAGGTTCAAAAGACAATGGAGCTAGACTGTTCTCAGTGGTAACAGATGACAAAACAAGGAGCAATGATCTCAAGTTGCAGCAAGGGAAGTTTAGGTAAGATATTAGGAAAAACTCTCACAAGGATGGTAGTAAAGCACTGGAACAGATTACCCAGAGAAATTGTGGACTCCCCATCCTTGGAGATTTTTAAGACCCAGATGGAGAAGGCCTTGGCTGGGATGATCTAGTGGGGATGGTCCTGCTTTGAGCAGGAGGTTGGACTAGATGTGACCTCCTGAGTTCCCTTCCAACCCATGATTATTTAAATAATTTTCCATGATTCTGTGACTCACTGAATTTACCTACTGGCCAGAGCTCTCCAAGGGAAGTCTCTTCCTGGTGCCAGAACTCCCCCTGGACTTGCTGAGGACTCATGGTTGCTGAACAGGGCTGGCTCAAGTAGTCTACAAAAGGAAAAAAAATAGGGGAATCTGTACTCCCTTAGTCCTTCCTCAGAGTAAAAAAGCCCACCCAAGTGCAGAGTAAAAAAGCAGATCCCCTCACTTACAGGATCCAATCCAAAGAGGGGTCCAAGTGCAGCTAACCCTGAACCAAAATAGAATAAAAAAATAAATCATTTAAGTCCTAAAAGTAACCATCAATATGTGAACATTTAATAGAAATACAAGTGGGGAATGATTACCTACACTGTGCATACTAGTATGTATAAGAGTATTCACCCTACTAAACAGCTATTAATCATTACAGTTATTAAAGACAGCAAAGAAGAGTGCCAGACACCCCCACAATTTATTAATTAATCTGACAGCAGCATTCTCTCTCCCCTAAGCTGTCAAACATTTTACCCAAGTTTAGATGAATACAGAGGTAAGCATAAAATAAACCTTCTAAGTTAAAAACACATTTGCATCTGTTCCTCAGCAAACACCGCAAACAGTTAAATTATCAAAACTGAATAAAGACTTGCATAAAATGGTATTGGACTACAGTGGCTACAACTTAAAATCCTGTATAAATTCTTGATGGAGAGAATCCAAGCCTATTGAACAAACTTTCAAAGTCCCATTCTTGTGCAGTTCTCAGAAAAATACAGTGCATCCATGCGGCCTTGTCAAAATGACTCTCTGCAGCCAGGGAAACAGCTATGATAAGGGTTTTACATGGCTTAGCATGACTTAAGATGAAATAGTCTTTTCCCATATTATCTGCTGTTCACCCAAAAAAAAAGCTTGTTTGATCTGAATATATCAAGTGAAGCTGCTTTCCCTTGAATTGTAATGATGAAAACCATGGGCTTATTTTCCCCAGCTGCTGTTAAGCGCTGCTTCCTGATTGATACATAACTAAGATCTATATAGATGCATCCCACAAACAGAAGAAAAAGTTCTCATAAGTTAAAGTTAAAAATGTGTTTTGGGAGAGTCCAGCTCACATCTGGGCTCCAACGGCACTACAGCTGCACAAAAGCCTATTACATTAGAAGCCCATAACTGGGTCTGGATAGTAATGGTTAAAGAACAGAGCCATTTTACCCCTATCAACAATCCTGCATCAGAAAACCCCCTTTTCCTCTTTTCTGATTTTGCTCTTCCCTCTTTGAATATGTTTTTCCTCTTCTACCTTTTCTTCCTTCCTCTTTCTTTCACTTTAAAATAAGGAATTGTGTTTTAAAATGTGTATGTGTGCATTTTGTATCTCCCCTTGTATTTTGGTATTTTTATCTATTTGTCCACATGGCATTTGTAGCTTATATTTTATACTCCTCACCTTTCAACTAAATGTGTTTAGTTTCATGAGTAAGTTATACATTGTAACAATGTTAACAAGGGCAGGAATCAAACTGCCCTTCTCTGTATCAGGCTGGCCCCTGAAAGAGCGAGTGAATCAGTGACTG
>JAGPOW010001338.1:33975109-33995546 GCA_030014935.1 Caiman crocodilus | reverse complement strand
CATTGTAACAATGTTAACAAGGGCAGGAATCAAACTGCCCTTCTCTGTATCAGGCTGGCCCCTGAAAGAGCGAGTGAATCAGTGACTGAATGTGTAACACGGTAGCAGGCAGTAATTAACACCTAAGAAAACTGCAGATCAACCAACAGAAGAACTCAATAGAAGACAACGTAACAACTGGGAAATCTCTAAACCTCACTGATCAAGGGCTAGAAGCCCTGGCCTGAGTTAATCAACGCCGGGGACCAACTTTTGAGCTGAATATCTGCAAATCAACTCCTAGAGCCCTATTCAAAATTCATCAATGGACTCCCAAACCTGCACGTACATGCAGACAACCTCTGGGGCTGACAGATGCCATCCAGTAGCCACTGAGGGGGGAAGTTCCACAAGGGTCAATGACCCCTGGATCAGGCAAACCTGAAAACTGGGGAGTCACTAAAGTCTGCCAAGGATAGATAAAAGGCAGTGAAAAGTGACCCTCCACAGCACCCTCTTGATCTCCAACTTGACCAGACCTGTCCAGCTAGAAGGACAGGCCGGCAACCCCCTTCTGGAGACTAACACCATGCTGAAAGAAGCCTTGACTGGCCATTGACAGCAGACTCCAGTGCTTGTAGGATAGGTATACCAGACTCTTGTAGCTTGCTACTGTGTGGGCATGTGTGTGTGTTGGGGGGGACCAGCCCCAAGGTTTATTAGTTAATTTCATTACAGTGTTTCAATCCGCCTAATAAACCAGAATTTTAAGAATCCCAAGTTGGACATTTGTAGCCAACAATCCGTATTTTAATCAGCTCCCCACCCCTGATTTACACTGCCCACCCTTTACCATCTTTTAACTGACAATATAATTGTGCTGTTGATCAATTCACAAAAATAAAATGGATGATTTGAAGTGGCAGGCTGCAATTTATCCATTGCCTCCTGACATCTTATTCAGTCCCACTTTCAGTTAGACAATTGGAATTTATCATTGTATAATCAATGAATTAGGATTGGTTCTTTTCAACCAAATGATCTTTCCCTCCAGCAAGAAAAATGAGGATACCCCTGCCTGTAAAGACTGAAGGTCTCCCTTTTCTCACTATGCCCCAAAGACTCGGAGCTAAATCCCAGCTCTCTCGCTCTCCTCTACCTCTGGGAGTTGGCGTTTTCAGTCTTTATCATCTCCCCTGGATACTCCTACCAATTAAGATGAATTAAACATTCCTAACATGAAAATAAGAATGTGTACTCCTTTTGACCTCTTCAGCCTAAATATCATAAGGCAGGCAGAAAATCCACATGGCTTACCAACTTGGCCCAGGATAGAACAAGGGGGAAGAAATCCTTCCTTATCCCAAAATGGATAGCCTAGTCAAACCAATTGGATCCTTGCAATGCAGCCTGACATCATCACAAATACACAAGAGGCAGGCCAACAGTAGTAGCTGTCAAATGTCCAATGGGACTTTAACTGCAAAAGAGATTTGGCATAAGGCAATTAACTCCCCCAAATCCCTACTTAATGGGAAGCAGAGAAATCCTGCTCTCTCTGACGTACAGAAATGGATGAGGAGAAGAAAGGGCTTCGGTGCACCTGAGCATGAGCCACCTTTCCATATGGTCCCAGGAAATGGCTGTCCCACTGTCTCTCCAATGAAATCTCTTAGTTGCTATCAAGACAATGAAGGACATTCATTTTGGATGCAAATTGTTGGGTTTAGGTATTGTAACATAAAAATTAATTGTCATGTTAACAATGTTAAATGAATTATAGTCCTGCATATTAAGTTATAGGAAATCCTGAATCTATACAAGGGGCTAGGCAGATGACCCTTGAGGTCTTTTCCAAGCATGTGATTCTATAAGTGAATAATGGAACAAGCTGCAGGATCTGTCTCTTTATTTAAACAGATTTCAATAACAGAATTAGGATTTTATTTCCACCTAAAATATTTCAATCCTTTTTCATATTTTTTTTATAAATATTTTGGGGGTAAATTTAAAATTGGAAAAGGGTTATATAAGAAGACAAGCATAAAAAAGGGTTATATGCAAGCTGAAAGTGAGAATTTTTTTAACTATTTATTTACTGATATAATAGATATTTTGGAGGGCTGCGTTTGCGGGGGGTTGCTTTGGGTTTTTTTAATCATCTAGGCTTTTTGTAAAGAAAACATGAAGTGATTTCAGCCCCAAAAAAATTTCAGAAAGTTATGAACAACTTAAAATCAGGAAGATATAAGCTGGAACTCCACCTTTATTACATCATGACCACAGATACCTACTAGGATTATATATGTATACAACAGTGCAATATACACATGAATATATGTACACCTTCAGTAAATTGGTGCACTAAAAATTATGACTGAATGTAGATGTGCCTATGATCACTGACTCATAGGCAGATTACAGCACAACCCTTCAGGGCTGTGGGCCTCTGGATACTAGGGTTCCCTTGTGAAATGGTAGGTTTCCCCTTGCAGGGAGGGAAGGGGAATGGCAGGTGGTGGCAGATTGAGGCCACCAGGCCCCACAGTGATGGAGGGAGTGGGGCAGGGGCAGGGACTGGGGGCGCTGCCCAGGCAGAGTGGTGCATGGGATCCAGGGCTGGGGCAGGGAGCAGGATGGAGTCACAGGGGGCTCATCCAGGGGACGCAGGGAAGAGGGGGCAGCTCCCTGCTGCTCTGTGCACCCCTCAGAGGAGACAGAGGGGAATATGCCCCCACCCCAGATTTGTGCATGGGGTGGATGCAGGCTGCCCACTGTGGGCTCAGGGCTCTCTGCTCTGCTGTCTTTGCCCCAGGGACGCTGTGCTGGCCATGTGCCCCCTGCCCACCCAACAGCAGGAGGTGCAACTCACCACCCACTACTACAGGGCAGGCAAGGGACATGCAGCTGGCATAGGGACCCTGGGGCAGAGGCAGCAGGGCAGAGAGCCCCGAGCTCACAGTGGGTAGCCTGCACCTGTCCTCACCCTGCTTGGCAACACTCTGGCCATAGGGTGGATGGGAGGGAAGTGGGGAACAGGGAGGTGAGGTGGGCACGTGCCAGCCTACCCCCTGCCAGGCTGCGTCACCCAGCCTCCCCCTGCAAGGCAGGAGCAGGAGCACCAGGAGGGAAAGGGCTCCCACCCCTGCTGAAGTCCCTGCTGGGGTGTGAGGGACCTCCAAATTTTCTGCTTACCCAAGGTCCCAATAAATCTTAATCCACCATTGCACTGACTGCATTGTCATCCACTTCCAATGGACATCTAGTTTTTACAAACCTCTCTGCAGTTTCAAAGAGTTGCCTTTTCTTCTCCCCTGCAAAGACTGCCAACTTTCTCTAACAGTGTAGAATTTCCCTCCCTCCCAATAAACAAATTGGTTGTAGTTGCTGTATGGGCCATAGTCAACCATGCACCAATAACAGGTTTAAAACTTCAGTAAACTTACAAAAAATAAAAAGTAAATAAAACTTAGAAATATCCCCTGCTCCACAATGGCACACAGAACTTGCTTCTAGCTTTGGATGGCCCTAAGACACCTGACCTGAAACCATGAAAGAGCACATCTTTAAGCTCTACCCCCTCTCCAGAGATTTCTGAAGATGAAGCTGCTACTTGTGCTCCCTGCAGCCCTTGCACTGTGTATAACATTTGGGCAGGAGATTACAGTCATCCTCTCAGTCCAAAAGGGCTGTGAGCTGTCTGATCAATACTTGGGGATTTTAAATTTACATTCCTGAAAATTTGGACTGGTTAAACAGCCCTATGAACAAGGCTAGGTTTTGAGAGGAAAAACTAAAAAACTCCAGATTTTCTTTGTTTTTCAGTGGAAACCTGAAGAATTTCTTTAAAAATGACATTTCCATCTTGATGGAAAAAGAAGACATCTTCCTTTCAAAAGTGTCAAGAAAACTTGAGTGAAAAGTTTTAGACAGCTCTACTCACAGAAACCAGAGCAACCTTGTCTAGCAAGTCCCCTCGGGGATCTCACCCTGGCTACTTGAGAGATGAACTGCTTGAGAGGGGATCATGACCTCCTGGAACAGCTATTGTTGGCTGGAACGGTGAAACCGCTGACCAATAGAGGGAAGCCTCTGAGCACAAGAGACAGAAGGGTTAGCCGACTTGGAACTAAATCCATTCATAGCCAAGTGCCACATTTCTTTGTCTTAGATTTTCCTTGGTGAGCTCTATTGTATGCACAAAAGAACACTATAAAATAGTTAAACATGAATTTCCCACATAAATGGGGAAAGAAAAGAACAACTCACTTGTTGCTACTTCTACTTTAAGTGCCACAGTGGTAAGGGCCAGGCAGATGACAGATAACACCAATAAAATGTTTTATTTTCTTTCCTTTATATAAAATATGAGGCATGCACAGAACACATGGTAATGTGCCACGGTATAAAGTTTTCATCAACACCTTCTGAGAAAGCAAAACTCATTGAAAGTCAAATCTTTTCCAGGTATCTTCATTAATACTGAAGGGACTGAAAACATAACCCACTCTGTCAAAGATAGAGTGCTACAGATGTAGTAAACTTCACCTCCTAAAGCAGAACAGCACTTTACATTACGTGATAGCAACCCCCTCTGGAAAACACATTATCCAATATTACAATGCACTCTCCTGCTTCATAGAAAACATAGTTTTAACACAGGGACAGGAGGAGAAAAAGCTGTCAAAAGGTGACCTCTAAATAATTTTAAAGCCAAATGGCAATTTATATTCTGTTCTTCCAGGAAGGAAAAAATATATGAACTCTAATAAGAAACAAAAAGAAACATCAAGGTTAATGGAACTATTTTACTGCTTTGAGAAAATATTTTGTTTCAAAATAAAGGTAACCACAAATTAAGAAATATGATTATGTTATGCAGAATTCATTCCTGTGTGACCTTTCCCACTGATGGTCTTGTATGAATAATCTGTAGAAACACCAGTCTTGTCATATTAAACGGTGCATGGCAGCATTAGTATTGTAGACTTTCAAGGTTTCCATAATGATAAATGGTTACATTGCAGTTGTACTAGTTAGCATGCAGAGTGTCAAAATCCCTCGAGAGTTACAATATTCCCACAACCATATATCACTGATTTTACTGTACCAAGGCAAACATGATAAGATTGTGTCCAAATAAACTGAACTACTGGAAGACAGTTTTAAATTTTATGCAGTAATGAAGGTTGCTTTATTATTTTAGATTCTATTAGAATAAAAAATTCAATAGATTTCTGGTCAATAAAAAACTGCTTTTATAGTCTCTAGAAATGCTAAAAAATTAAAACTTGCAGGCTTTTGAGGCAGTAGGCAAATATTGTGTTGTTTTAAAAATATAAAAGTTTTTATATAAATTCCAACTATAGTGAGTCAGCCTGATCATAGGGTTTACATAAATCTATCATATTTCAACTTCCCATTTTTTCTGAAGTTACTATTAAAAATTTGTATTTCATAAATCCTGCATCTGTGCAAGGAATTGGACTAGATGACCCCTGAGATCTCTCCAAGCCCTACGCAAATTTCCATTTGCTTTTCATGGCAAGCATGGTTCTCCCCTGCAAGTTGAATATTTTCAAGACTCATGCATCTTCTCTGTTTAAAGATAAAGGTCAGCAAGAAAAACTTACTTATGACTGGAAAATAATTTCTGTACCTTCTACCCCTGCTTTATCAAAGACTAGATTCCAATAGCTTTCCTCATAGGGTGAGAAGTAGCTTCACTTTAGCTGCTGGGAATTTATTCACCCTGTGAGTTGGTAAAAGGCATACAGGAAATCTGATTTTGGCTGGTAAGGTCAGGCTGAAGCAAAAGTAAACCAAAAGGCATAAAGAGGACTGAAAAGTTTCACATTTCAAGTATTTTATTAACAACTCCATTTTCTCTCCACTTTTTGTAGTGGGGGTATCGCAAAGTGTTTCAATAATTCATTGATAATATTTTGAGAAATTTTCAACCAGATCTCTAGCCGTTTCAACTTTTCCCAATGAACAGAAGAGAAAAAAAAAATAACCTCTCAAAAAAAGTACACAGCTTTAGGAAGAAAAAACTCAAACCTATTTTTTCTGCTGTCTTGCCCATCCATCTCTAATTGTGTGCAATGTTAACTTTCATCTCATTACAACTTAGTAATTAAGACAAACACAATATGCCACTGGAGACAGAGGATCTGCCTTGAAAAATTCACAGCAGAAGCTACAGTGGAGGGTTTACTGCAGTCCTGCCAACAGTCCCTTTGAGAAAGGATGGAGGTATTATTTCTAATATGGTCTCCATATAGACCCCTTGGCATCCATGTTGAGGACACTAAATATAGTGGGGGTCAATTACAGCAGTTTAGGATGAAGACAAGCAGGGGCAGGTGCAGTGGCACAGCTACACTCCCCTTTCAGAGTACACCGGGATGCGGGAGCATCTGAAAACGTTTTTCAAGTCCCCAAAGCAGATGAGAATCCCTCCTCCCTTCCCCTCAGTGCTCAGAGGCACCTGCCCTCCCCCCCTGCTCCTCTTCCCCCACCTCCTTTCTCCTGCTTTCTCCACTCTCCTGGGGTGGGGGAGCTCCTGTCCCAGGAACTTCAGATCCTCCTACCACTCCCGTCTGGCTGAACAGGGGCTGGGATCAGAAGCTTTTGGACACCAGGAAAAGCAGCAGGAGCGAGCAGGGAAAGGCAGGCCATGCCTCCTGGCTCACAAGGGAAGGTGGGGGAATTCTTAGCTGCTTTGGAGTCTTTTAAAAGTCCCCAAAGGCTCCCAGAGCACAGTCTGCCTGGACTGGTTTGGAAAAAGGGGGGTGGGGGTGCAGCCACCCCTGCTGAAGACAACTAAAAGCTAGAGAAAATAAATAGATCAATTAAACTCCACACCATCACTGAAAAACCACCAGCTCATAAATACATGCTGGATTTGAAGGAACTGAGTGAAGATTTCCACAGCTCGTGTCCTACACAATGTATCTGGAGATCTCTGTTTGGGGCAAGTCAGCTGGCGCTTTCAAACCAGAAATTTGTCCTCTCCACACCAGCTTTCAATGTGGAAAAAAAATGGAAGTTAACATTTATGTGGAGCATCCTTCACTTTAGCCTTTCTTTTTAGATGTAGGTGCTATAGTGGGGAATATTGGAGGGGAAATCTACTGCTGGGAACGAGAAAGACTGTATAGAAACATAGGTCTCATACCTGGAAGCCTGACAGTGGAGATCATTACTGCAAGTTCTGATTATGGGACTGGACAACTATAACATATGGAAGTGGTGAGGGTGACAGGCAAAATTTCTGACTTTGTCTAGAGGAAAACAAACAGAAGGACCTCAGCGTTTTCCTTTTTCCTAACCACAGTAATATGGACTTTCCCCTTTAGGTTTTCCTCTCCACTGAAAAACAATTTAATTAGAATGTTTTTCTTAAAGCTTCCTTCTCCTGTTAAAACAACCTAGTGTTTTTTCTAAAAGAAAAAAAAAACAGGAATGAAAAAAGGATCAGATGAGTGTCTAATATGTATATTTGTCATATGCCACAACAAATTAAACTCAATGTTCCAAAGTGAAAATATTTTAATTACATCCTCTACAATGGAATTGTTCATATAATGTTAATTAATCTAATTAAATATACCCAACTTACGCAGCAGTGCAAAATTTTCCTCATTTTTATAATGAAGCTGACAGATACAGCTCATATTTGCTTGACTTTTTTTAATTTGAGCAATCTCTCCTCTTAACAACTGTTTTATTTTCAGCTCCTTTGCCCCTTGCATTTTTGTGCATTGTCTATTATCTGTCACAAAATCAAGAGACTGTTCCAAATAAGAAGCATCTGACATTTTAACAGATTTGAAAACATGGTTGTTTGGGTTCTTTTTTAAACATTCCCAGTCATATATGTGGGAACATGTGCAAAACTGCTGAGAAGATACTTCAAGAACCAACGTTATCATAGCAATTATACTTTACAAAATACTTTGCAGCTTCTAATCGAGTCAGGCAGCTCTTCTAAATAAGATTGCTTTTTTTTTTGTATTTCTCTTTTAAAAGTAGCTTATGAATTCTACCTGCTTACTGATAAATCTGACACTATCGGGGGAAAAAAAGGCAGCTGATTTAAGAAACAAGCATTATTCATGTTGGGGAAGTATAGATCATTAACCATTTTTTGTTTTCAAATTCCTTACTCACAAGCTGTACACAGTGCATTTCTGCCACCCAGAGGCCAATCCAAGCACAATTTTGATAAGCACATATTAATCTGTTAGATTTATTTGGAAGTGATAATTTTCAAGCAAGGAAATTAAATGCAAATATGATTGTACATATATTTTAAGGCATGCTGCACAGTATTTAGTTTGCTCTATGTTAGCAAATCAGTTAGCAGCATATCCAGAATGGAATGAAAAATATGATATTAGATAATCACCACCTCAGCTGTGTTTAACTTATGTTCTGAATGTTACTTGCATCGGAAAGGAGGCCGTATAATTCCCAAACTACATTCAGTAGTTCTTCATTTAGCCAAACGCATTTGAAGGAATTCCTATCAACTGATTTCAGGTCATGAAAGGAATTGATTAATTTGTGCAAATTGGGACATTTGACTGATTTCCTAGAAGTGTTCCATATTATACATACACTACCACTCCAGATGCAGTCATTTCTGGGGCAAGCACCAGCAGCCATTTTGTGCATTCGAAAACTGCATAGCAATCTGGAGGGGAGATATTTTGGGTGACATCAAGAGAAGTCACAACAGCTGTACAGAGAATAAAAGGAATTTCAGGTGCGATATATGGTAGAAAAGAGCTATGAGATTGAAGTATCATCTGTGAATCCGCACAAGCTAATTTGTATAGGACTTGATCTGTCCTGCTCACTAGCAGGAAGATGCATCAAAAATATTCAGCTTTTACCAAAAAGCTAACTAGGCATTGAATGCTGAGCTCTCCAATAAAAAGGAACAGTGAGATACCAAATACTGCATTATAATGTTCTACTATTTAGAGAAGCCACCTGGTGGCTGTTCACAGCCTAGATAGAATTTAGCTGCTATGAACAATATAATGTGTGTGTGTGTGTGTGTGTGTGTGTGTGTGTATGTGTGTGTGTGTATATATATATATATATATATATATATATATATATATGTATGTATGTGTATATATACACACACACACACACACACACACACACATGTATATGTTGTAATACGTATATGTTGCTGTTATTACTGCTTCATATGCAAGAGAGTTCTACTCCGCAGTTAGTTTTAATCCTTTTAGCTGCCAACCAGCAAAAGTTTCCAAGTGCCACTTGAGAAGGTCCAGACAAGAATTCCCTTCAGAATTTTTCAAAGCTACCCTAACTCATCAGGTAAGCATCCACCCTTGTCAGCAAGAACACTTTACACTTAATTTGCCAGACACATTTCGTGTGTAGATCTCTTAATTAATGGTTGCAAACCACTTAAGATGTGCATTACTATTGTGACACACAGAAATTATTAAACCCAGTATGTATGGAAAAGGAAATTTCAGAAGGACACTGAAGTGAATCGAGAGGAAAGGAAGGAACCAGGGCTTGGGTTCTGTGTGGAACTACATATTCACACATGGAGAAACTAAAGGAAGCTGCCAAACAGCCTGTACAGACCCTCCTTGTAATGTAAAGATCTACCACTACACCCATGATATTTCAACCAAAAAGTCACATGCATGGCAAAACAGTGATCTATCTCCCCTCTCTTCTGGCCATCAACTGCTGTCTTTCCTACCATGTTTTTCATTGTTGGTATTTTTAATATATGTTTTCCTCAAGATTATTTTCTGATCTTTGACTCTCTCTTCTTCAACGAGAGCATATCTTTCCATTCCCAAAAGTCACTTGCTTCTCTTACCACTTCTTGTTCTCTCCAGTCTTCCTCTTTTCTCCTTGCTCTCTCATGTTATCCTGCTATCACTCCCATCCTCCTTTCCTTTACCTTCATCATTGCCTACACACTACTCCCTCTGCCATTAAAACATCTTTAGTCATGCTTCCCTCAATCAACCCACTCCCTCATGCTCCTCCATCCAAGTATTCCTCCAAGATGTCAATGGAACACATTCCCTTCGTCCGACCTTTTCCCATATTTTTCAGTGGAGCAAACACCATTTTTGGATTCCAGGCTCTTCTCGCTACACACACGCTCACCCCACTCCTAGAAGTGGCTTCAGGGAGCACATAGAGACATCTATCAGCTCCCCTGAGAAGAGAAGAGAGAGCTCACAGTAAAGTATATCCTTGCCTTTAGAAACAAAATCAGGTATAGAAAATTACTGTTTATGCTGTGGTAGCTTCTAAGCACTCTAAGCATGAATTGTACATACGCGCAAAATGATAATTGCCCTGCCCCAAACAGCTTACAAGCTAAGGGTGGGAAAACAGAGGACATGTGGATACAAATTCGTATTTATCCTCTCAACCTGAGCAGATGACTGGGGCTCTAACTCTGAGCTCGAATCCGAGTTCCAAACCTTTTAGGGGAGTGGTCCTCTCGTACACATGCTATGCCAATGCAGTTGAACTATAAAGTAAATACTGTTCTGTTTAAAATAATTTCATAACATTATTATGAAAGCTCCAGGACTGAGAATATGCCTTACTATAATGGGTATATATTACATGGGGAAATGTTAATATCTCAAGCTCTTTTGCAGCAATGAAGGGGGAGACCCCAAAAGCCTTCACCTCCTCTTTCTGTGTTTCTTATTAATTGAAACCGATTGTGGTGGAGTAAGCACTTTTGCAATGACTATCATAATGATATGGTAGTGTAAGAATGATGTGGTAGCTGTGATGATCCAGAAATTATGCAAGAACCAAGTAAGGCTGAAATAGGTATTAGCCAAACTAGTAAATAATGGGGTTATTCATGAAGCAGAATAAAGCGTTTGTTCTTCCTGAGAAAAAATGATAACCTAAGAAATGTTGCCTAGAAGATTCAAGGCATTACTAGACACTTTTGCTCTGATTGTTTTGTGCCAACATGCCCCACACAATAAAGCATAGGTGGAAGAGAGGCAGTCACTACAAATATGCTAATCTCTTTGCTGAGGCAAGGGTCCCCTTAAAACCATAGGGTTAGGACTGGGGAGATTTTCCAGAAAAGTTTATCAGAAAACTTAAATCCAGGTATGGGCTGGGTAAGCCAGAGAGATAAAAAAGAGCCCTCAGATCTAAAATAGCTACAGTAAGGAATAAAGCAAGCAGCTAAAGCAACGTCTGCATCTATTCACTTAAAGCCAAGCCAACTCGAGTCACTGTCCTAATATCAAATCAATTCACTAATGCCTTTCACAACCTGTTCTCAGTTATTTCTAGACTGATGATCATACCACAACAAACTTATCTTTCAGGTATCAAAGGACTAGATATCTGTTTAAACCCACATTTAGGGTGCTAGTACCATACATTTAATCTATTCAGAAAGACTTTTATTAAAAGCATGAATAAGGGAAACCATATTCTTCCTTCATTTCTTATATGAAAAAAAGGCTTTTGTTAGAAGGCTCAGACTTCCTCAATGCTTTCCTTAAAGCAGATCACAATTATCTTTATTATACACCCTGAGTCCATAGCACTGAAACAACAGATATTTGTAGCAATATACTGATGCAAGCCGTTCAAGAAGAAAGGAAAACATCTAGTATTTTCAAGGGTTTAGATGGTGATTAAGTGAAGGAGCTATTTGTTTAACTTCCAAGTCTTTCTGTTCAGATGGATGTTTGCCTTTCCCAAAGAGGGAATACAGAGAAGATTAAAAAACTCTCTTAAAAAGAACTTGGAAACCAAGCTATTTTCCTTGTTTAAATTATTTTTTGTATAGGATCTGTCAACAAATGTGCATACTAATTTCCCCTCGAGAAAAGGAACAATGGTAATAACAACTAAATTGAATGTCTGTAACCTATTTGTGACCCAGCTGTCATATCAAACCGTCAATTGCAGTGCTGCTTCCTGCATTGATGCTCAGAGTTTGTCAGACAGACATAAGCATACACGCTGCTTAAAGAAGAGGAGCAACTTTAGAAGGCAGCAAAGTAACCAGGGCAAGGTGAGTGGGGCACCAGACCCAGGTGCCAGAGTCACCACCTCAACTTCAGGAGCCTTTGCCGTGACATGCACAGCCCTGCTCTGTCCCCGCCCTGCCATAAGAGCTGTGCAGGGCAGTGTCACACCCAGCTAATGTATTCAAAAGTTCCTGAATAGAATCAGCGTAGTGCATGAGCACCCTATCAACCAGCACAGGGCAAGCAGAATAGCGCCCCCCTTTCCCAGAGAATCTTAGCTCAGAGCCCCATACTCAGTAACATATTTCGGAGACTGGGCACTCAAGGATCCTGGTCATGGGGCCATTGTCACCCAAGCTAACACTGCTATTGCAGCAGGAGCAGCAACAGCCTTTACTTTGTGGAGAACAGCAGCAGCTAAAGCAGGTAAGACTTTGCTCCCCAACTCCTTTACACTCCTCTGCTCTCCAGTGGTCAGCCATCCCCACCTCACGTCCACCCAGACACCTAAAGAACCTGGTACATCTGTTAGAGGGATATGGAATATGCATCCCCTCATTTCCTTTTGAAGCCAAAGAGGAAAATTACCATTTAGTCATGACATAACAATCACAACTTTTTTGATAATGGTTTTGTCCAGGGCTTTCCTGAAATACTAGAATATTCACAACAACAGTAGGCAATGCATCCAAAATGGCCTTCAAAATTCTAACAAGTTAATTAGTACTAAGGAAAAGCTGAAATGTGGGTATCTCCAGAAAGAAAGCCTTAGCTTAACATTGTTAAGTTAAGGTGCAGCAGGTATAAAAGAAATAGTTGGCAGAAGCCAAAGTGATGAAGATGCTTGATGAACATAAGTGCACTGCTTTTTCCTAGCTATGAAAAACAACGTTCAGGCAAGCAGAAGCAGGAGTAAAATGCAGTAACTAAAAATAACACCTCCTAGGCTAGTGGAGAAGGGTGGATTTAAAGAATCCAGATAACAAAATGAGAACATGGTCAAGAACAGGGAGGACAAGGCAACAGCAATGACTTGCTACTTCAATAGCAGGGTACTTGATAGATTAAAATACACTCAGCTGGTCCTAGGAAGAGCCAGATCCAGGGCACAAAAATATTTCTCACCCCAAATCTAGTCATCAGCCTGACTTCTGAATGAATAACCCAGGCACCCAAGAGTTATTTAGTTACTGCTAGAAGCACGATCATAACTCAGCCCCCTTCACATGTGCTCAATGCCCAGGAGAAAGAAGGGGGGAAAAAGGCCAAAAAAAGTATTTTTGTGGCAGGCATCTTCCTGATACCTACAAGCAACCAGCAAAAGCACTAAACTATGGAATTACAGGACAAGTCCAACACAGAGACAGAGTTTCTTATTCTCTCCTGTCTGTACTAAAAATACCCTGCATGATATACCTTCAATTTATGTTAGATTTTCACAGCTGCACCACACCAGCAAGTCACCGTCTGACTGATTAGCACACCCAGAAGCCTGCTCTTCTTTCATTGCCTCCAGTCCATGAGTTGCCCTCTTATAAACAAAGTTGTTGGTATAAGTCCCTAAAGGCATAGCTTTGCACTTCGTGCTATTAAATTTCATACCAGGTATGTTCTTCTACACCACACAGTTATCTAATTATCCTAAAAAGTAATCCAAATCTCCTGCATTTTGGTAATACCTCCCATCTTGCCAGTGTCCACAAATTTCATAAGCACACATCTGGTTCTTGCATCAGGTTCACTAATGAAGTGATAAATTAAAATAAATTCAGAGACTGATCACATTAGGGACCTCTCTCCAATCTGAGAGCTCTCCCTTAACACAACCTGTTGTAATCTTGATTTAATGAAGATTCATTACCCATTTTAGGATTATGCTATTAATCCCCATCTTTTCTAAATTAGCTAACAGAATTTCCCATAATTCACAGTGTCAAATGCTTTGCTTAAATCTAGGTAGATTAGGTTCATTATAGTGACCCTGTCTAAGATTAGAAGTCAATTATCCTATCGGAGGGCAATACAGAACTGATTAGACAACTCCCTTTGAATGAAAGCATGCATGTGTTGTGCCCTATTTGGTTTACTTCCATTTCCTGGATTGTGTGTTTCTTCAGTGTCTTCTCTGAGGCCTGTCAAAATCCTCAAGTCAAAGTAACAGGTTAGTAATTGCCCGAGCCACACTTTCCCTTTTTGAATAAAGCCTAAACATTTCTAGTCCCCAATACTGCACTTTGTCTAGTACTGTGTCTCAGCCATCCAAGATTATTTAGATGCTCCTGACGTTTTTCAGTTCCCTCTGGTTCAGACTAGCCCAAATTATATCAATCTGCAAATCTTTGCTATCTAGCTTCTTTAATAGATGAATCATGAATAGACCTAAAGACAGAACCTAGACTCACCCCCACCTTTTGTCATTATGAGGTTTGACTGTTTTCGCCTACTTTTTGTTTACTCTTACTCTTTGCTTGACTACTTACTCTTTGTTTGCTTGCTCTTGTTTGCTGTAAGTGCTAGGAAATTTAGGTTAAAGATTAAGAGGAATTTTCTGGCTGACAGTGGTCAAACATTGAAACAAGAGAAGTTGTGGACTCTTCTAAATTTTCAAGAGCTGGTGGAGAGGTATTTGGCTGGGATGGATTAGTCAGAGGTGATCCTGCCTTGAGCAGGTGCCTGGATTAGATGAGCTTGTGAGCTCCCTTCCAGCCCTACTTTCCTGTGATCCTATTATTAGAAATCACTGGCTCTCTGAAAGCTGCCAAACCCTCGGCTGCTTGGAAAAACTGACAGTCTTCTCAACCACTTGTATTAGCAATTCAACTGAGGAGAGCAAGAACATGTTGGAACCCAGGAGAGAAAAATGTTCAGTCACCGTTGGTTTTTCAGCAGGCCCCCCAGGAAAACAGGTCCCTTTGGAAGTTAAATCAGAGATGTTTTGTCCAAAACATTTCAGGCTCAATGACCAGGAATTCTCCAGTGAAAGTATTTCAGTGTACTTCTGCTATATAAAGAGCAATGCCACACTTTATTAGAAACTTTGAATCTATGATTTTGCTTTGACTGCTACAAAAAGAGATTAGAAACAGCAACAACAGACGCAAAAAAACATAATTGGAGTTTCAGCAGGCAGTAGAGAGTGGAGTTCTCTCTCTCAAAAGCAGGATTTCAACTCACAAATCTCTTCCTTTAGCAGGCCCCCTCCTGCACATCAAAAGCATCAGATTTCTGGTTGAGTAGCGATCAAAAAAATATCAGAAATTCTCTGAGGACTAAAAGGCCTTGCAGCCATTCCTGCACTTCAAAGAACAAACACTCCTCCTTCCCTTCCACACACTCCCAACCCTTGTTAAGTAAAAACCTTTAAAATTAGACCTTGAAAAGGGTCAAAAATATTTTGGTCTTTAGTGTTCAAACTAACTTTGTAATACCATATAATTCTGGTATCAAGGAGACGTGCGGGATTGGATCTTAACTAATTTGAATTAGTGAAAATTTCACCTTGCAGAGCTGAGTAGTAGGAGAATAGCAAGCCACTGGCAATTTGATTCTACACCCACACGAAGAGAAAGGAGAGTGTCAGCTTTTAAGATGGGTTAGTATCTGCATTCAGCTTTATAACCAAGTAGTTTAACTTACTGGCCTGAGATAAGTCGCAATTATGTAAGCACCTAGAGTGGGGAAGGGAAACAAAGCTAAGTGGATCAAAGCCAAATTACACCTAAAGTTTGTCTCCAATTTGGATAAACTTAGTGAGTAAAGAAGTGCCATTGTACAGCCTACAGCTCTAATTTGGTGGAGAAAGGGAATACAATAGACCTAATATATGCAGGCTTTAGTAAAGATTGACACAATGCCACATGGCAGTTTCATAAGATGGCTGGAAAAATAGGGGCTAGATACATACTCACCTAAGAGTAAATCTAACTGGTTGAATAACTGCAAGAAAAGAGTAACTGTACCTGGCTCAGTCTCTGGCAGGAGGTTTTAAGTGCAGCTCCATAGGGGTCTGTTCTAAGTCTGGTGCTATTTAATATTGCTATTAATGACTTGGAGGCAGGAATAAAGAGCATGCTGATAAAGTCTACCAAGAACAAATTTGGGAAGGAATGCAAACACTTTGGAGTGTAGGATTAGAATTGGAGAACCGGACTATAAAAAAAATTAAAATCAGCAAAGATGTAAGGTGCTACACAGAGGAAAGTAAAATGCATAAATATTTAATAGGGGCTCTATATACACTGGCTGAGAAGGACCTTGGGGGATGGTAGACCACAAATGCAACAGGCCAGAAATAGTGTGTGCTGGTGAGGGGGAGGAGGTGCTGTCTCACACACCCATACCTACACCCAAGCAAATACAATTTGGGGCTGTATTAACAGAAACATTGCCTTCAGAAAGGATATAACAACTCCAGTTGTTAGGCTTCAACTGAACTATTGTGTCTCCTTCTAGGAACTGTGTGTCGAGAAGGACTGGGAAAAACTGGAGAGGAACAAATGCCAAGTGACAAAAGGTGATTGAGATAGGAATGCAAATCATATGAGGAAAGGTTGATAGAATGAGATTCTCTCTCCTTTCTCCCAACTGAATAAGTGGGGACAGGATAGCTGTTGTCAAATATTTGAAATGCTGACTTTGGCCTCAGAAGGCCAGAGCTAACAGGGTTTAGCGCCCCCCCCCCCCCAAACTGGGTCAGCAACAGCACCAACACCACCACCACAGCACCCCTCTCAGCACCCCATGGACCGGCTCCAAATGGCCCTATGGGAGGGAAGGGCGGGTACACTCCGTACCGCCCAGCTCCCCCACCAGTAATATTTTCTAGCACCACTTCTGAAGCCTGATGGAGATCAGCCATTGTGCCTTACCTCGGAGCATGAGGCAATCGGTTTAAAATACAGCAAAGCAGACCTAGATTCAAATCTTATGATGAACTTCCTAACTGACCAGTAAACCAAGCTGCCAAGGCAAACTGTGAAACCACTATCATTGGAAGTTTTCAAGGAAAGGCTGAATGAATAGGCATCCTATATCTGTGCAGCAAAGTTGGACCCTTGAGGTTCCTTTCAACCTTGGGATGTTATGTCAGCTTACATCCCATCAAGGGTTTTGTTGAATAGTAATAGATTTAAATACAAATGTAAATGCTTTGTTGAATTGAGGACAAGAGAGAAAACTGGGACAGGTGTGATTAAATGGTACCATTATAAAATTGATAGAAAACAGGCTAAACAAATTGAGCACTGCTATTATTAGGGCCATCAGTGATTAGGGTCCTAGGTATTTACTTTAGAGGGTCATAGAGTTGGTGACTTCTCTGGGCTTGATTCTATTCTACCATTTTGCCCTGGCAAAATGACAGAACACTACCCAAATTCCTAGCAGTACCAAGATTTGGAGGAACTCCAACAAGTTGTCAACTTACATTTAAAAGAGCATAAATTGAATAAAGTCAGAAAGTGGGCTAAATTTAAATAATGTCAAAAATGAAGTGCTTTACATGGAAATAATAAAATACCAAGCTGAATTACTAAATCTCCATTTACCAAAACTCCTAATTAACCAAAGTTCAGTAGCAGTCCCTGGTGCTGTACTGCACTCTGCTCTATTTCTTTGGGCTTTTACCTTGAGGAGAGAAAATGCTTTATTGTTTTGCAAATCACCCTGACTAAGAGAGGCTATAACAGTCTATCTAGGCCTCCTCACTGCAGGTTCAAACCTTTTAAAATTGAGAACCATCTGTCTGAAATGGATGCATTTGGTACTGCCATGAAGTCCCCTATTTAGAAGCCAGATGGTCTGCAAACATAGCTGGTGCCCCTTGTAATAAAGAAATTTCCTGTCTGTTGTTATAGGTTTATTTCCTGTCTTTCTTCTGGTATAATGCCCCCCCCCCCCCCCCGTCCAGATTGTAAGGTACTAAAGGAAAAAAGGAAAAAAAATTAAAGCACAATACCTACAAAATGATATATAATGCGCAATATGTTGAATGTTATTGTCATAATGCTGTTCTCTAGAAGCAAGTCATCTTGGGCTGTAGTAAGTAATATGTGGGCAAAATAGTTATTCTTTCCCAAGTCACACTTTTGTCTTGACTGAGCATTGGCCATTTCATTTAAATTTAAATAAAATTTAAAATAAATAAAATTTAATTTGGGGCAGCTAACATGAAAAACTGGGCCAAGTTCAGATCAGAGGTTTTTAAGGTCCAGCTCAACAACGCTCTGGCTGGAATTATATAGTTGGGGGATGGTCCTGCTTTGAGCAAGTGTTTGGACTAGATGACCTCCTGAGGTCCCTTTCAACTCTAATTTTCTATGCTTCTATCAGAAACAACTATTTTAAACATTCAGAAAACTGGGAACAAAATCAAATGTAAACTGGACATTAAGATTAGATTTGCAATGGTACAGTACTTACATGTTTAAAGGTGCAGATAGTCAGCTAATGGGATTATAAGAAACACCAAAGTGAGTTAGGATCACGAGATTTTCTAGTTTTGTAAGTCCTACTAGTAGCTAATTTATACCCTGTAGATGTCCAAATGCTATTGGAATGCTGGCACATTGTGCAGAGAGCTAGGAAGGGAGCAAAGAGTCACTGTAACTAGGTGCACTCAGGGCAGGTGCCAGGGGACTGGAAAGGGGCCAATGTGGTCCCCATTTTCAAAAAAAGGAAGAAGGAGAATCTGAGTAACTATACACCAGTTAGTCTCACCTATATGCTTTGGAAAACCTTTGAAAAAATTTTTAAGGAATACATTTCTGTGAGGCCAGCAGGAAAAGTAATGCTGAAGGGCAACCAGCATGGATCCATAACAGGTAGATCCTGCCTGACAAACCTTGTTTCTTTTTACGACTTTTTATGATGAGGTCACAAACTGCTTAAATGCAGGAATTGAGGTGGATGTCATATACTTGGATTTTAACAAGGCCTT
Organism: Caiman crocodilus; assembly: GCA_030014935.1. Classification (NCBI taxonomy): domain Eukaryota; kingdom Metazoa; phylum Chordata; order Crocodylia; family Alligatoridae; genus Caiman; species Caiman crocodilus. Next base: position 33,976,589 of record JAGPOW010001338.1, on the reverse strand, counting down.
TGATACAATGTCACATCCCATTCTCATTAAAAAAAAACTAAGTGGTTGCAACTTAGATGATTACATAGTCAGGTGGGTGGCAAATTGGATAATGGGACACACCCAGAGAGTGCTGGTGGACAGGTCGGTATTGACCTGGAAGGATATTGGCAGTGGAGTCCCCAGGGCTCGGTCCTTGGGCCAGTGCTGTTCAACATCTTCATCAGTGACTTGGACAAGGACATAGTGAACACACTGTCCAAATTCATGGATGACACTAAATTATAGGGCACAGTAGACACACTGGAAGGCAGGGAGTGGATTCAGGCGGATTTGGACAAGCTGGAAAAGTGAGTAGAACAAAACAGGATGCAGTTTAACAAAGGATAAGTACAGAGTACTACACCTAGGAAGAAGGAATCACCAACACATATACAGATTGGGGAAAGGCTTTCTAAGCTGCACAGAAGCAGAAAAGGATCTTGGAGTCATAGTTGATTCAAAGATGAACATGAGTCGGTATTGTGACAAAATGATCAATAGACCTAACCACACTCTATCATGCATTAATAGGTGCATCACGAACAGGTCTAGGGAGGTGATACTTCCCCTCTATATAGCCTTGGTAAGACCGCAACTGGAGTACTGCGTTCAGTTTTGGGCACCACACTTCAAGAGGGATGTGGATAACCTTCAGAGATTCCAGAGGAGGGCCACTCATATGATTAGGGGCCTGCAGGATAGGTCCTATGAGAAGAGGTTTAGGGACCTAGATCTCTTCAGCCTCCATAAGAGAAGGCTGAGAGGGGATGTGGTGGCCTTCTACAAATTTGTTTGGGAGGGCGGGGGGAGGAGGGGGAAGGAGGCAGGCCAGAATGGAATAGGAGATATTCTGTTTACTAGGGAGCCCCTTAGAGTAACTAGGAACAGCAGCCACGAACTGACAGAGAGCAGATTCAGACTAGACACTAGGAAGAACTTTACAATAAGGGTTGCCAGAATCTGGAATGGGCTTCCAAGGGAAGCAGTGCTCTCCCCTACCTTGGAGGTCTTTAAGAAGAGACTAGACAAACACCTGGCTGGGGTCATCTGATGCCAGCACTCTTTCCTGCCCACGGCAGGGGGTCAGACTCAATGATCTGCTAAGGTCTCTTTCGAACCTGAAAATCTATAAAATCTATGTATGGGCAGCTGTTCCCCTGTGGTTAGGAGCCTCATCAACTGAGGGGTCCCAGCCAGAGGGGTGCACCACTCGCTGCCGGGCCCATGGCTGACTAGGCTGAGAGTGGCTGCGTTCCTGGAACTGCAACTCCCCTGCTGCAAGCCTCGCCAGCTGCAGAGCTCAGCGGGGGGGGGGGGGGGGGCCACGACAACATGCTGCCCCCACTGTGAGCCACAACAGCTGTGGAGCTCACAGCGGGGGCAGCACAGAGCCTTGTCCGCTGATAAAGCTTTAAAGCCGGGCCGCATGTAGAACGCTGCCCCCCCACAGCAACCACGC
>JAGPOW010001338.1:33959948-33972142 GCA_030014935.1 Caiman crocodilus | reverse complement strand
CCCCCCCCCAAAAAAAAAAAAAAGCAAACAAAAATGCTGGAGGTGCATGGACCAGGAGACGGAGAATCATAGACCCACACAACTCTCTACTAATTTAGATGTATTTGGTAAAAAATAGACCTGACTTTGACTCTTAATTTTCATTTCTCTCAACCCTCAATTCACTGGAAGGAAGAAGAACATCCTATTAAAAATAGCAGGACATGAGAAGTACCGGGTTCTTTTCAGCAATGCCACACAACTGGGTAGCCTGAAGAGTCATTAGATGATTCTTCATTAACCAGCCTTTAAAATTGGAGAGAACTGTACTGCAGTATAGCACAATTACATGCAGCACAGATGTGCAATTTGGCTCCTCATGTTTAAGCCGGCTGGAAAAGTGGACCCAAAATTCTTTAAAAAGGTTTCTGTTTCTCATCCACGTCTTTTTAAAGTCTTTCACAGTTTTAATGCAAATGCCTTACACAAGCTGGTGTATATAGTGAACACGCTACAAGGCAAGTTAGCTAGTGAGCCTTTTGAAAGAATTCTTCCCTTGGAAGGAGTATAAGTTGTAGTCATGTTGGTGTAAGCACATAGGCAGACAAGGTTCTTTGGGTAAGTCTGATATCTTTTATTAGACCAACTCAAATAGGTGGAAAAATTCTTCTTTGCAAGCTTTTGGGTATAGGAAGGGTATTTTTACCTGAAAGCTTACAAAGAAGAATTTTTCCAATAGGCTTTCAGGTAAAAATACCCTTCCTATACCCCAAAGCTTGCAAAGAATTTTTCCACCTATTTGAGTTGGTCTAATAAAAGATATTAGATTTACCCAAAGAACCTTGTCTCCCTGGGAAGGAAGCATATGTTGTATGTATTTTGATTCTACTGGCAAAAACTTGAATGAGGCATACAATCCATAGACACTCTCTTAATCAGCAACAGAACTGCTCACTGTCTGAGCGCAAGCTCGAGGAACAGATTTTTAGGGGAGACTGCAGAAGTGCTGCAGACCTTGCTGTATGGGATGACATTGCTGAATTGGAACTGGAACTCTAAAACTGTGGTTGCAACTTTCACCGTTCTCTATTCATCAAAGAAAAAAAATGTTTATTGTCTGTCAGTCTGGGAGCTCATCACGTGCTGGTCATAAGGATTTCTGGTATGAAACAAAAATATCTTGCCTACAAGAATCAAATCCTTTTGCAGGACCCAATTCTATCGAGAAGTCCATGAAAACATATGGGTCATGTTCAGACAAGCAAGTACGTGCCTGTTGCAGCATCTCAAAGCAGCAGAGACTTTAAATTTGATACTGGGAAATCCTGGTATCAAAAGAAAACACCTTGGAAAAAAAATGTGCTGGATGAAGTTGAAGCGGGGCAAGGCTGGCAGCAGTGGCTCAGACCCAGGCTCTATCCCCAGTAAGCAGGGATATGAGGGTGGGAGGGACTGTGGGGCTTGTGGGGGCCACCACACACCTGCCCCTCCACCCCCACTTCCCCACAGCGCTGTCGGTGGACTCATGTCCGACTGCAGGCACAGCCCTGCGGCAGTGTGGCACCACCTGAGACCTGAGGTCTGCACATGATGAATGGAGCTGGCCCGGCCTGTTGAAGCACTCCTTCACACAGCACCAGGATGGCTCCTGCCACCACACAGGGCTCCCAGCGCTGCACACAGGAGGCGCCCCAGTCCTGTCCAAAGGCATGCACCAGCAGGCCAGGCTGGCTCCATTTATCATGTGCAGCTCTCAGGTCTTAGTCACTGCCTGGCGACTGCAGGGCTGTACCTGCAGTGGGCCATGAGTGCCCTGACAGCCCAGCTGGCTACAGCTACCAGCGCCAGGGGCTGTGCACTGCAGGGAAGAGAGGGGTGGGTATATGGCAGCCCCCCAACCCCTCCCACACACACACCCCAGCCCTACACCCATGCAAGAAACCCACACTTATCTCCCCACACCCCTTCCCACCCCCCTCCTGCAAACCCCACATCCCCCCCACATCTCACACCCTGCACGCCCAGCCGCCAGGCAGGATGGGACCTACTGGTGGGAGCTGTGGCTGCAGGGGCACCTGTCCTCTCATCCTGGTTAGCAAAGGGAGCAGTGGGAGCTCTGATTTTTATATGATAAAAAACCAAGAGCAAACACAAAAGCATATAGATATTTAAAATTTATTTGATGATGATGATAGAGGCATTGGCAGGATTCCAAATTGCTTAAAACTGTAAGTATATAAATAAAACATTGCCTGAACGATCTCTCTCTCTCTATAGTGGCCTTTCATTGTAATTGTGGAAGAACACTGATCTGTGGGTATTTTAATGAGTTAGATTTTTCTTTAATCAGAGAATTTGCAATTTTTAAACAAGGAACACCAGTATGCCTGCTAGTAAGGCAAAGGGCACCAGGGATCCAGCTGTGGGGCAAAGGAGGTGGCTGATTTCCTGGCCATTTGGGGCCAGGAAGACATGCTTCAACTGTCCAAAGTGGTCCACCACAATGAGCACATCTTCTACGTGATAGCTGGCAAGATGGCAGGGTGGCGGCACATGTGGTAGCAGTGCCGCACAAAGGCCAACTATGCAGCCATGGCCTGCTGGTAGCTGGCCCAGAGGTGCAGGTGGCTTTACTGCAGTGCCCATACAGAGTCCAGGCAGTCATGCAGTCCCCATCCAGTTCTGGCAGGCACACAGCCATGGGGCGGGTGCTGTCACAGATGGCAGCTGGTCAGAGCCAGGCAGGAGCCCCCACTGCCAGACTGCTGCAGTGAACAGAGGGTGCGAGGGCCACTCTAGGTCAGGGCTGCTGCAACAGTCCAGCTGGCACAGAGAGCTAATGTCCGCAATATCAACTGGCTAGGCTCCAGAAACTCCTGAGGGCAAATAGCCCTGAGCTGCTCACCAGGGCAGCGTTTTATACTGCTAGGGCCAGCACAGGTCCTGGCCCCAGCCTCCAGCTCTCCTTGGCTGCAGATCCGGGAGCAGTTGGCCAGAGTCAGTTTGTTCCAAGAGGCACACCTGGCTCCACACCAAAGTGCATGTTTCAAGCACGTGTGCTGAAGCTTAAATCTCCAGTACAAATTTGTGCCACTGTTATTTGAGCTGCTGCAAATGAACGTGCCTGGAGGGGGTGGCTGGGGAAGCAGCAGTGGAAAGCTATTTATTTACAAAGAACAACCAATGTGTTTATATATATGAGTTGTGAGTGCATGCATCTTCCTCTGCCACTGTTTGCAGCTTGAACTTTTGACCTCTGAGCTCTTCAGGGGTGCCTCCTTCTGTAGTCCTACAAGGACCCCAAAATGGGATCAGGGCTCCTGAAAACCATTATCACGTAAATATTTAAGTAAGCCACAAATAGATGCCTCATCTCTTTCTTTAAATACTTCTGTATGAGATCATCCTTGGCAGACCATTAGTTTTGCAAGGAAGACCAGGAGTCTTTCTGACCAGAGTCCAACTTCAGGGTCCAGTGACACTTATGGAGATGTGCTGCCACTATCTTAGACCCAGGTCTCAATGAAGACCCATAAGGCCAGCTTTCTGTTTGGGCTGACTACTGACCAATACAAATAGATGAAGTAGATATATATTATTAGCACAACACAGGAAAACTTGAAGTGTTTTAAGTATGCATGTGCTACCTGTCACCCTATCTACAAGATGTTGAAATATATCCTATGTCTGTCAATAGGTAGGTTGAATTTGCTGGATTTTTCTATCTGTCAGTGAAAATCTACCCCATAAATTTAGCTCCCCTCCCCTGTCCACCACAGGAACTAGCATGTTAACCATCATACCATTGGCGAGAAGGTAACCAAGGTCCAGGCGCACCCATCTGAATTAATACACAGAAGGATTTTTAGCAGAACAGCCTCAGTAACTCATTCACTTTTTCTTTTGTTTGCTTGTTGGTTTGGTTTAAGGCCAGTCCCAGGGTTAGTCAGTTATATTGTGGATAGATTAAAAGATGGAAGGTTGCTTAGAAGTTGCATAAAAATATGAAAAAAAAATAAGTGAGCTTAATATTAAAATCCTGCATATAAGCCCCAACACACAAGATCCATTCATTTTTCTAGTCACATTAACTTTTCCTGATAATTCTAAGGTCATCTAATCTATACTGTTTTCTACATGGACTCTTGATTTATTTTTCCTCAGAAGCTAGATTAAAACATACTTTGGAAATGTATTTTATTTTGTTTAAGACTATAAGCTGTGACAAACTGTCACCTTGTCAAGAGTTATTCTAGAGGTGTCCAACTCTTCTGACTAAGTGGGCTGAATGAGTAGCATAGGGCTTGTCCCTGGACCAGTTAAATGGTGCAAGACTGACCAGCTTTTGGACTTCGCCCCCATCCACATGCCAGATTGGGCGCGTTAGGCGTTAGGCAGTAGGACCACACTACATGCAATGTCCATGCTAGGTGGGTGGCCTAGGCAGGCTCTGTGCTCCCAGCCCCATGCACAGGGCCAATCCAATGCAGGCTGAGTGCAGTATATGGCTCAGTTCAACCTGGGGCAGCACTGGAGCTCTGCAGGTCAGATTCAGCCATCCCTAAGCTATTCTGTTTCATTTCCATCAGTACTTAGAAACTGCATCCTATTTCAAAGTTGAATTTGTATAATTACAGCATCCAGCTATTAAATACCTTTGTCTGTAGGATTAAAGAAGTACCCCTTTTGCCTCTACTGCTTATCAGGTGCCTTTCCTATGTAAAACACAGATTGAAGTCAACGTTTCATCTTTCTTTTTGACAAATTGGGCTTCTTAAGCCTCAAGTCATAAAGCATATTTTCCACTTTTAAATCAGTTATGCAGTCCTTTCCATCCTGCAGCCCACCTCCCCACACCCCATGCACAGCCCTACAGCCAACCTTCCCCTGTGGTTCCTCTTGCCAGGCCTACTGAAGACATACTTAAGCTAGCTTGGCAAGCGTTAGCTCCAGAACAGCAGCAGCAGAGCTGTACTCTTGTGACAGGAACACTGGAACAGTTAGCTTTGCCGCTTAACACTGCACTAATGAGGCTGCTGCTTCCTATTTGGAAGGCGGCGTGCATACAGCCTCCCAGGGTTTCAGCATGATGCCATCTCTGCCACCCTCAATTGTCCGTTGTGGTCCATGTGTGGTACCTCTTGGGCTTACCAGGTGAGTGCTGCTGCCCTACATTGCTTTTGTGGCTTCACTTTGAACTCTCTCTGATGGTGTTCTCACATCATTCTCAAGGTACAGACACCAAAATCAGGACCAGAAAAGGTCTTTGGCAACTGCTGCAGACGGAGGCAAGGTCACTTTCCCACTTGATTTTAAAACACATTCAAGGATTGCCTTAGCCCTTTTTGCCACAGCACTGGCACCTCATTTAAGAGCCTCATATTTGTTCTCAGAAAAATTTGGTTGGATTGTGACCAGTTAACCTGTTGATTCAGTTCACAATCGAGCAGCATGCCTGTTATTTGCTACAGAACAAGTATGCATGTTATCTGGCATTTGTCTGGCACTCATAGCATCTAGACTGCTAGTAAAAATACAGCATTTAGCATGAAGACCCTCCTTTGCTAGACAGTGGAACTCTTTGGTGAACACATTAATGGAAGGCAGAAAGCAGGGCAGAGTGACACACGTATGGTAAACAGCTTCAGAGAAGCATGAGTTTTCACAGGGTGCCGACAAAGCTCACAAAAATTCATGCCCCTCTGAATGAGTTGGCATTTAAGGTGCTAACCTTCTATGCCTTCTACCTAACTTCAGACTAACATGGCTATCATATTTACTCAAATCCAAGATGATTTGAATTGAAGATGATCCCCCTCCCCAATAATTCTATATATGGAAAATTAATAAAGTTGTTATAATCATCCATGTATAGAATCTAATTATTGGAGGATCATCTTCAATTCATCCCCCACCCAGATGCAGGGAGGGCAGGCACTGGGGAGAGGTCAAGTGACTTGTCCCCTACTTGTGTCTGTTTTCCTGCCTTGCACCCCACAGCCTCCAAGCCCCACTTTTCCTCCTGCCTCTCCTCCCTGCAGCCTCTGTTTCCCACTCTCCCCCCTTATCCTTGCTCCACACAGGCAGGCTCCATCCCTGTTCTGGTCCAGGAAACTGAGCATAGCCCCAGTCCAGCACCCATAGCAGGCATGTGGGCTGCATGCTGCTACAATGGGGCTGGGCTTGGGACATGCTCATTGCTCCATGCTGCAGCATGGACAGAGCCTGCTGGCATGGAGCAAAGGTAAGGTTGGGGAGGGAGAGGGGCAGGTGGGGGAGTAGGGATTTATGAGAAGGGGAGGAGGCTGCAGAAGGAAGATGGTGGGGTGCAGAGGCAGTAGCTATGGCCCTAACTCTGGGTAAGGGCAAGAGCTTGAGCCACAGCAGCTGTCTTCCCCACTCCCTCCCTTCCCCCCATTCTCATACTTGATTCTAAGATGAGGTGATCCCCCACATGTTAAATGGAGGGGGAACTCATCTTAAAATGAAGTAAATACAGTACTTTTTCCTATAGTAATGGAATGTAGCATTTGTCAAAGATTCAGTTTTCCTTTGTTAGAGGGCTCTGTCAGTGCCCACTATACCTGATGAGGCCTTGCTTGTCACAACAACCCTTTTGTTAAGTTACAGCCATTTCTATCTGCATAATTTCATTATCTTTTGTTAACTCCCAGGGTGACAATTTAGAGTCACACCCTGAAGTCCAGAGGACCCTATGCTCAGCCCTAGACCTCTGCCCAGTCTAGGGCACACTAGATATTGGCCCCTTGACCTACTGGGCTGTCACTTTCCTTTCCACAGGAGACTAAAGCCCACAGATCCTACATACAGTAGCAAGGGACCACTCAGATGCTTTATTACAGGTCAACCAGCAGCACGAGTACCAGGAAGACAGGCAACCACTGCAAGGCATGCAGCAGTTTAGAGGGCACAGGAAGCTTAGTGGCAGACAGGGCAGAAAGCAGAGTAGCAGATCAGGTTGTTCCCTGCTGCTCTGCTGCTTCATTAGGGAAAGGCTATCCAACTTTTGGGCAGCCAGGAGCCACATGCCACGAGGGCCACAGATCCAAAAGCCGCATACCATGGAGACATACCCATCAGCCAGACCATGTGGACAGACAGGATCTCCCTCCCTCTCACCCTCTAGCCACTGCATGCATAGCATGGCCAGCACAGCTCCCTCCTTCCCAGCTAAATGCACCATGATAGCAGTCCCTCTACCCCAAAAAGCACAATGGAGCCCAACTTCCCCCCCTGCTGCATGCATAGCACCCTGGCTCCCTTCCTCGACTGTGCATACCACCCATCTGCAATGAGAAGCCTTCTTTGTTGCATGTGCAGCTCAGCACTCCAGCCCCCTCCCAGCCAAAGGGGCAACTGAAAGAGAGAGAGGTAGGAGAGGGATGGGACAACTAAATGGAAGCCTGAGGGTCACATGCTAACCTTTTGGGGGGACACCAGTGGGAAGTCCTGCACTACGGCATAGCAGATCCTTGTACTAAAGGAAGCCATCATACCATAAACATGAATAAACAAACAGAAACCCTACAGAGTGGAACCTCAATATAAAAATAAGCAGCTTTGTATCATGTCAGTTTAAATACTTGGTTAAGAGTTTTGTTGGAAGATTCCTTACCAGCAAGATGTTTCGGCAGTCAATGAATGCATTGTTTTCTACATTACAGTATGTGTGCACTGGCAAAGACTAAACCCCATGAAAGCCGGTGACAAGGCAAGTCTACTATGGTCACCAACATACCCTCCTCCCTCCCCTTCCCACTGCTACACCCCCTTCAGCCCAGTAGAGCTCAAAAGATGTAGTTACAACACTGGATACATTGCTTGTGTTCACTAGAGCAAAAGCATTTCTTTGGAATGTAACTCAGAGATAATTCTTGCTCAGCCTTAAACATTTTCAGACAAACTGAATAAAAGGCACTGTTATTCAAGAAGCATTTTTTGGCTGTAAATGTAAAAAAAAAAAAAAAGAGTGGTGCTGGTATTGAATAAATAGCCACTGTTTCCCTAAAAAGGCTTCTTTGATACTGAGGTAATTTAATACCTTATGATAAAAGCTTACTAATGTAATAACTTCTTTTGTCTGAAGCAGGTCTTGATTCTCACCTTAAGTCTTAAAATTACATTTAATTCATAACAGTCTACATGCATTATAAAATTAGACCATTTACTTCAACCAGACAAGTCTGAACAACTAACTCTTTAAACTATACAAAAATAAAGAGTATGAAATCTTACAAAAAGTAGGACATTGAGACATTAATAGCTGATCCAAAAATGATAACAATAACTTACACACTGCAATAAGCATAAGCAGCCTAAAACAGCTTTCAATGAACAGGACCTCAGAAGCAGAATATCAGCTAACGCAATCCCAAGCACAATGACGTCTCTGATTTATTATCTTTGCCACAGTACAAATTTTCACAAACTGAACATCCTTTGTCTGTCGAAGTCTGTAAACAAGTTCTGTATCCCCCCCCAGCCCTAATTTTAAGCATGTGAATGTTTAAGTCTTTCGCTCAAGTTTCATATTCATTACTTGCATAAGGAATCAAGAGCCTCTTCTCTTGTTAAATTATCTCTATATTTTATCATACAGCCTGCAATGCAGTAAAATCACAGTGAAAGCCCTTGAAAAAAAACATGATCTTTACAGCAGGACTTGAACCGCTCAAATAATAAATGCATCTAATGAAGCTTCCCATAATAAAAGCATGGAGTTTCCATTTCCAGAAATCAAGGCAATTAGAAATCTTATGTTTTTACTTAAAAACTCCAAAAGATCTAAAAGTGAAAAGACCCATCTCCTCAGTCAGTTAAGAAATCATACAGTTTCATTTGCAGAGATACTTTTCCAGTCTGAAAAACAGTAGTGCAATTTAATTAGTTTTACTTCCTTATGTTACTTCTGTCCAGTGGACAAATGTCCTAGCTCTGTGGAAAGATAAGAAGATGCTCTGGTAAACAAGAAACTTCGGCAAGCTCACACAGGCTTACTAGTCCATTAAAGCTTGCAAGTCCAAAGTGGCTTAAAAAAAAAAAAAAAAAGCTGAAACTAAAAACAAAGCAGAAATAAATAAGCAGAAATGACTGTAAACTGACTGAACATTTTAATGATCTCTGATTTGACAGCTGGCATGATCTTTGACACTGGAGTCATTTAAATAGTAAAGTTGACCTATACAGCTTTCCTGCTACGGCATCCAGTCTAGAATGCCCCAAAGAAACTACCTCCCCCTAAAGTTTTAAAAAATGAAATGTCTAATCACGCCACTGTGTGGTTTTGCCTTCCCAATTCACTTGGACTTCTTCTTAAAGAGGCTTTTTATTTTGGAGGGCTTTTTGTTTTTTTCACCATTCTGGCATAGGTCCTGTGGGATGCTACTTATTCGAGGGACAGGGGAGGCCTCATGAGCAGGTTTGCAATCGCTGCTGGCTGAGGAGCATGAGGTGTGGCGAGGCTTTGGGACTGGGATCCCACTAGACAGCTGGTTCATGCTGCAAGATTTCTCCAGGATGCCATTGTACACTTTGCTTGCAGGGCTAAATATCATGCTTTTAGTTTCTGTCATGCCTACGCAGTCAGGAGAGCCCCTTGAAATATCTGCAATAAGAGATGAGGAGTCTCCTGTGGATGATTCCTCTAGCGAGAGTTCCTCCCGGGAGATCTTTTGAGGAGAAAGCGTTTGGTGTATTTCAAGACTTGAAGGAGGAGATTGCTTCCTTCCAATGGATGAATTTAAGGAGTCACATTCTGAACTGGTATCCTGTACTTCCCTGTGTCAGAGAAAAAGAAAAGGGAGAGAGACTATAAGATAATTTTCTTAATGCAGTTGAGAGGAAAACAGGTTTAGAATATATGCCATTAGACTGCAAACTTTACTTCATTTATCCCACTATGAGTGCCAAAGGTAGATAGATAGATATGTATTAACTAGGCATCTGGACAGTTTAAACTTACAATGATACCTAGAATAACATCTGAATTGGAATAAGTTCACATATCAGATTCAGAATAGCCAATTTTATATATGCAATCTTATGGCATGGGAAATGGCCAGTTCTTCCTTGTAATTTTATTTGTCACACTACAACTAAATGGGTAAATTTTGGTATAACTTTGAAGTCCACAATAAAATGGTATTACTGATTAAAACATAGAAGTTGAATAACTTCAAACCTCAGCCAAACATGATGGGTACCTGTAGACATGCTGTGAGGCTGCTCCAATGCACTGTAATTACATTGCGTCAGAGCAGACTTAATTGATCGAGTCTGCTGGAGCATAATTACTGCGCTTCAGCCAGCCTCCGTGTCTCATGTATTAGCATACCTGTGCTTCAAAACGGCAGCAGGGGCACTTGAATTAAAGCTCATCGAACGAGCTTTAGTTCAAGCACCCCTGCTGCTATTTTGAAGCATGGGGATACTAATACACCAGATGCTACAGCACTATAATTAGAGCACTCTACTTAAAGCACCATCCCCACCCCCGGAGCACATGTAAAAGTCTTCGATCTGTTCAGAATCAGTCATTTGCATTTCAAAGTAGAAGAGCAACAATAATCCAAATAAAGTATTTCCACATTCTAAAAATATTAGTGTTCTGAAGAAATTTCCTAAGATAGGAAGAACCAAGCCAAAGTCTATTATGAAGACATCTACTTTCCTAAAATTTAAGGTCTATGAGGGAAAATGAATGTAAAGAAACAAACAAAAAAAAACTGAGAGAAGTACCAGCGAAAAAAGCAGCATTTTTTCACCCAGCTTCTTATTTATTGAAGATACTTATATGGCCTTTATTATTACAGCACTCAAAAGCCTCAATTTCTTCAGTTTATTTCTCAGTGTCAGAACAAAGACATTTGACCAAAGTCACATGAAGTATGTGACAAAGCAAGGAACACATCTATTCTAGGCCAGGACCTTATCTACTAAACTACAATTCCTTTGAATTTAAAACTTTCAATTACAAATTCACTGTACAGTATAACCATACAATTTAAAGAAGCTCCTGAAGTCTTAGAGCAGACAAATTTTCTCCTGTGAGATCCTGCTTTTACTAGCAGGTTTTTCCCTAACTAGTAATTAGACAAAAACACAGTGGACAGAAACAAATTAATTCAAGTATTTTACCTCTGGCACAAATTTGACACCAACTTTTTTTTTTTTTTAAGTTTATTTGACTAATATTAGCATCCCCTTTACTGTTAAGCAATGCCAGTGTTTAAATAATTCCAAACCTCCTCTTTAATCCTAACAGCAAAAGAATTAATTTATATTTATAATGGTGACAGGATGCTGTCTTACAAGTTATTGTGGTATGCCAATTTCTTGTGCCATTTCAGAAATGAACAGCTAAAAGACAGACTGTGAGGGAACAAGAGATCTGTGAATAAATTAAGAAAATTATGAAACCCATGCAAATGGACTTAGGGTGATTATACTTGAAAGTTTACTTGAGAATAGAAGTCCTTAACATACAATGTCAACCCATTTGTTACCCCATGAAAAGACTATGTTTTTCCTTAGAGAGAAAAGGTAGCAACAAGTGAGCAGAAAGCTCTCTACGGTATAAAGTATAAGAAAAGCATTCTGACCTCTCTTCTGACTAAGGTTTGCATTGCAGTCCACTTTCTCTCAGCCTGATAACTAAGATTGTTTTTGGTCCCCATCAGAGAAAATACAGCTAAGAACTTGAACTGATTCAGTACATCTAAGATTGTGGTAAATACCAAATTCTACCTGCTGTATTGACCATGAAAAGTCCATTTAGTGTTCCAAGCGAGTCACAATAACTGAGGTTGCCATCCTGTTGTTACTATATCTTCTAGCTCAGTTCGACTTCTAACACTACTCTAAATAGTTAAGAGCAATTCTACCAGACTTCTAACAACATGCCGGTATTCTTTATACCATTGTTTATCAGCAGTGAAGTAAATAGCTTCCTCCTCTTCCTCAGTACGGTAAAGAGCAGGGCAACTTGACACTGAAAGGATGTCAGGGTCAGGGGAGTGCAAAGTATGCGGAGTATATTGAGTATGTTGCGACTGTGGAGATGATGGCACAACACTGCGCCTCGAGCGACACAAACTACTGCTTCTTGCTAAGGTGCTGGGAGGCTTTACAATGGACCCTGGGAGGGAAAGGGGGGGAAAAAAAAATGGTGTTACTTGATGTTAACATGATTATTG
>JAGPOW010001338.1:33944687-33959548 GCA_030014935.1 Caiman crocodilus | reverse complement strand
AACCCTATAGGCAGATACTCTTTCTTGCAGGAGTGACATATTAGATAAATTATCTTCAGGATCAACGTGTCTGTGAACAGCTACAGAGTGCTCAGTTACCACTACTTAAAAAGGAGGAAAGGTGGAGCAAACTTTTGCTTTGTTGCACCCTCTCTCCCAGAGGGGTTTGTGGAAATTCGGGACCTGAATATAGCAGTTTTGTGTCACCAAACCATCCCTCTGGCTAGTTACAACCACATTCTGGCTCCTTATGTGCCCCTTACCCACCTCCCCAGGCAGCATGAAGAGGACAGATCTCAACTGAAAATCTGGTCCTGCATGTTTGTAGGTTTAAAATGGTGGTATTACATTATCATATGTTACATAATTATTCTCCTGTATTTTGCTTGCATGATAACCAACATAAAACAAGAGGAAACAGCTTTTTCAAGCACCTTTTTCAAACAAGTAAACCTAACTAAAAAAAGCATCTCAAGTAAATTAAATTTATTTAAAATCATGTATGCTACAGTTATGAACTCTGACCTATTCAAGACTTGCCAATTACTGCTGTCTCAACAGAAAATGCCAAATATATATTGAAGGAATTTTCTGCTAAATATTGAGCAGGTGCCAGATTTATCTTGTCCGGTTTTAAATGCAAGAAATTTGTATTGGTATATTTTTTTCCTCTTCGATAAGACTTCTTTTCCCCAGACCTACCACAACAGCAACGGTGATGAAGTACAGTTCCTCCCTGTCAAATAATGAAGAAGCAAACTAAGACTTTATTAAGGAACTGTCTGACAAGAGGCCACACGCAGCAGTCCGGGAAATCCTTCCAGTTTGTTTTATTTGGAAAGCAAGCCAGCCAGAACCACTCAAGTGAAAATAAACCTGTGGAATTACTCAGACTCACTGCTATGGCATTCACAATTTGTAGACTTCTTCATACTAAGATCATGGCAGCTTTGCAATACTTCACTTGGACAAGGATGGCCTTGCTCACTGAATTGAATGGTGTCAAATTTGCCTACTCTACTTAACTAAGAAAATAAGTCAGGAAATTCAGTAATTTTGCAAATCAGGCTGGATTGATACCACATGCACCTTTCCTCCTGAGAAGCCATTTTGACCTTGGATAACCTATATTGTCTCTTCCTGTGTATCAACTTATTTGCTTACATACTTATATATAGATTTGTACAATGACAAGCAAGGACAAGGCAGATAATTCCACTAGCTTGTACACTTCCTGGAATCTCACAGTAGGTTTCGTTACCTCCCTACTCTCCAAGCAGAAGGTCACTCAGGAAGTCACAGCTTACAATGCGCAGCTGCACCTGACCTCAACCTATCAGATTTTTGCACACTTTGTTGAACTGAGTAGTAACTGAGTTCAAGGACAGAATATTATATAGCATTGGCTCTCTGGAAGCCTATAAAATCTACAGTTCTTAAATTTTGCTTCATTTATTTCTAAGCTGAACACAGCTCTTGACCTGTCAATGTTACAGAAAATTACTGGTTAAAATGAGCATACACTGAATCTGACTGCAGTTTTAATAAGATGAACTGTGATAATGAAGTGAGCTTTGAAGATTAAGTTACGAGCTGGCATAACCCTGGAGTAGATATCCCTTTAAAGTGAAATAAATGTGTGTCTATACAAAATCAAAATTACTTTAATAAATCAGTGTTATGGGATAGTGATGGCTGGCTGTACCCCATCTTGACTTTTTTAGGATAAAGTATATGGTGATATCTGAGGGTATAAAATGAATAAAGTACAGCAAATTAAGGGGGAAAGGGACTTATTATGGAGCAGATGCTTTACAATAACAACCCATCTACCTGTGGTAAATAAAAGTTAAACCTGGGAAGCCTACCCTGAATAAACCCAGGACTAGGCTCCCCTAGTTCAGCATTCACTTACCACAGGGTACAAACAAGCATATATTTACTGTGGAGTAGTTGTTCAACAAAAGTCCCAGGCCCTTTTTAATTCATTGTAGTTTGTTCGGTTTCGAGTTTCAGGTTTGTAAGCTTCTATACATACATCACACCAGGAGTGGATGGAGGAGAAGAGCAGTGATGCAGATGCACCTGCCTTTGATTCCTGCTCCTAAGGAACAGGAATCCTGTTTGATTCCTGCTCCTAAGGAACAGCTCATTGAATGAGCTTTAGTTAAAGCACCCTGTGGCCATTTGGGGCTTAATACACGTGACGCTGCAGCATTTTAATTAGAGAGGCTCTCCAGAAACTGCTCTAATTAAAATGCATACCCACCCCAGCATATGTATAGGCAGCTCTAGAAACTATGACAGGTAGGAGGGGCTCATTATTTGAAATCTAAGCACAAGTCTCCACATATGATTTAGATGCCTGATTTTCAGCAATTTTAAGCCAAGGAATTGGTTTATTAGCTTATAAGCAAACCTTTGGTAGGAAAGGCACACCAGTTTCAAATTTTTAAACTGCTGTTAACAGATAACTGACGCTTAACAGTATGTAGAAGAGTGTGGAAGATAACACTCTGAGATCAGTCTTCAAAAGCTGAAATAAGCTGAGTGTCCAAAAACCATTACAGGCTCCTAACTCCCTGAGAATCCTTAAAAAGGTATCTAAACAGACCATCAGAGAAGACATTCTAGTTTTCTGCTACTCTGTCCTCTATTGATTCAAGATCTGACGCCTTTATGTCCTCTATTTTTCTCTTCAAGAAAAAAAATAGAGGACATAAAGGAGTTGGGTTTTGTATTAATAGAGGACAGAGGACAACCAGACTGTCCTCTTTGGTGGCCACCCTATATCTAAAAGAAAATAGAATCAATAGAAAATTGTGACAATAACTGCCAGAAATTTTCATCCCTTAGGCTTTACACCTTGAGAATTTTTTTTTGTCTTCAGCAGCCAAGTGTGAAGTCATCTTCACTGTCTAGGTAATCACAATTTTAACAGCCTGGTGGCTAGTGATGATGCAATGACTACATCATCAGGGTGGACTGAATCCCTAAAGTATATTTTTCAACTAAAATTTAATTTAAGATAGAAGATTTTCCACTGTTGACTTACCACCCTCTTGCAAATAACCAGTTGGATCCCACACAAATATTTTGTCTGAAAACTTCTCTGGACAATAGCACTAATTTGTTTCACATGACATATGTCTGGAAAGCTACGTAACATCCTCACAAAAATATTAAGGGACAATTTCCTACTTTTTACCTGCTAGTCTGTTTTTCAATATGGGAAAGAAATGGATTCAAATTTAACTATATAGGAATGTGAACGTTCTGGATTTTATAAACAAATTTCTCATTCAATTTGCATGGCCAGATTTACAAAAATATTATTTTTAAGATTCTCTCTCTTTTTTTTTTTTTTTTTGGCTTAGCGTCAACAGCAACAGGAAGTATTTTTCAATCTTTACTCTTAGAACCAGCCCATTTATTAGGCTTCTAATTTTTGTAGTTCCAAAAAAATATTCTTTAAAAAATTTCCCCCATTAAGATATGGGCATCATACATTACCACAAAGCAAGATAGGGTGTGAATTTAGCATAATCTATTCTGCATTTAAGAGTGCACTTACAGATATACTCTATCCTGTGATAAATACCAAGCTTTACTTAGCCACCTATGAAGATCCATAGCATAAGTTATCACACATTTACAGGGGCAGCGAAAGCAAGCACATCAGCAAGTAACAGAGTACGCTGTGAATTTACACCCTTGCCTCTTGTTGCCTCTGGCAACTTGTTTGAGCACCAACACCTTAGGTCCTACCTTTTTTTAAAACTTGTTTCTATTTCCTGTCAAAAATGGCCCACAGATTTTTTTTTTTTTTAGATCTACTTTGTTTGATCCTCTTCCAAAGCTCCTGTTCATTTCTTTTCACCACATTATTTCTCACTACTCTTGCTACACTTCCTTAATGTCTCCCTTTGCGGGGACATACCATGAAACTGTGAAATTATTGGAGGAGTGTCTTCATCTAAGTCATCAACTCCCCCAGCTATTGGGTAAGGCGGAATGGAGACTCGGGGCATCACTACCCAACTGTGATCAGAGTAAAGAGAAGAGGTCAGGCTTGGTAATCCTGAGTTGTGCGCTATCTGAAAGCCACAGATCTTCTCAATCTGCTGCCATCGATAAAGACGCTCTCGCAAACTTGTTGTCAGTTCAGAGAGTGCTTTTCTAAAAAAAACAAAAACAAAAACACACAGTTATTTGCTTTGTCATAAGCACTGACAATAGTACACCATCTGACAATTGTACAGAACAGCAGAACAGAGTAATCCCTGCTATCTCATATGCAACGATAACCTTTGACACTAGCTCACATTAAACTTTTCAGAAGATACTGTACTTAAAAGTAAAATCAAATTCAAATTCAAATAATCTGTAGTGACCCTCCATGATTTTTGATCAAAAATTGATAATACATATCTAGTTAATACTCTTACTTGGCTTCAAGGATTTTATGGTCCACCTCATCTAAGGAAGAGCTGTGTGCAACATGCAATGTCCCAAAGACAGTGCTTCTCTTCTTTTTTATTTTTTCTGCCTGAAATGCAGAATAAAACATGAAACCAAGGGCTGTATATTTAATGCAGATGACAAAAACATTGTTTTGAAAAAACAAAGGCAGTAGGTATTTGTGAAGAAGAGAACCTTTATATTTTAACTGCAGAAAACATGACCGGACAACATTCTATCCCATTAAAATGTTTACATCCACTAGTTCATTTATCTAGTAAAACTGGCCAGGTCAACAAGGCTTTTGCTTCTAAAGTTTTGCAAAACCGCAAGCGTGAATACAGTGTCTGTACCTCATCTTTAGCAATAGATAGCTGCATTTCTGCATTTTGTCTTTTAATATTGTAGTACTGCACTTCCACTTCATGTGTTAACTGGAGCCATTTCTGCAGAGCATCGGGAACAGACCAGTTGCTTCGCAGTTCAAATTCTTTTTCAGCTTTCTTCAAAGCCATTCGAACCTAAAAATGTAAAAATCACCACAAATTCTGTTAATATTGAAGGTAAATGTAAGTCAATCATTAATGCCATAGGCCATGGACAGCCGTTTATTTCTAGCACTAAATTTCTGCGAAATTCTTAATGCTAGAAAAATATCCCAGGGGTTGCAGCATAAATGTGTAAGTCCCTAGCCAGGGGGCTTAAACACAAGTGAGCTCTCCAGCTACAAGGCATTAAAAGACTGATTCCTGAGTCACTCTGGACCTTATGCAAGCCCACTGATTGTCTACCTGCTCTCTCCCCTGCCTGGGAATAGAGCAGACTGTCAAAAAAGCAGCAGATGCCACAGAGAGCCTGGGGACGGTTCCAGCCCCACCAATTAGCTGGTCCCAAAGGAATACTGGGGACCATTCTCCCACAGTAGCAACACTCCTAAAACCCCAGGATGATTGCTGCTGCAGGCCCAGCTACTTCCCACCTCCCACATTCCTCCAGGTCAACCCAGGGAAGTGCAGGGGGCCACTTTCTCATGATGGCAACCCTCCTGTCACAAATGTAACACCTGTCCATGACCACTGTCATCATCCTAAGACTCCTCCTTCAGGACATCTGACGTAGTCTGGATTTTCAAAGCTACTGCATGTGGCACTGACTGTGTTCAAGCAAAACAGCGAGACATTTCTAAAATTCAGAATGCAAATCTATGTAATACTGCATCAGACCTCAGAACTCCTCTTTATTAGCTTTGTGAACTCGTCGTTCTGTTACAATTTGATCTTGGCATTTTTTAGTCCACAGGAGTTATGAACAAGGGGCATAAATTGATGTTTATTCACGTACTCAAGGGGGGTGCTTTAAGTAGAGCAGCTCAAAGAACTGCTCCAACTAAAGCACCTGGAGTGTCAGATGTATCAGCATCCCTGCACTGAAAAATAGCAGCTGAAAAGTGCCCCTACTGCCATTTTTCAACGTGGAGATGCTGATACATGTGACACTGAAGCATGATAATTAATATGCTCCAGCAGACTTGAGTCTGCTCCAACATGATGCAATAACAATGCATCAGACCAGCCTTGTTGCACATGTATAGGTGCCCAAATATGAGGAACTGTTTTTCATTATACTTGAGTAAAATTTTGTTATACAATTTATCTATATGTGTCTGCATAATTAGGTTACTACCGCATACTGCTTCTGTGGCTATGAAGCAATGAAACATGTTCAGATTAGAAAATGCCTCCAAGACCACAAGCCTAATGAGAGAAAAATAATTTTAAAGAACAAAGTTCATTAAACAAAGCCCCAATCAGGAAATCTATGAAAACTAAAGTGACCCTTAATTTAGATACCTGTACTAGTTCTTCCTCTGCATACTTGAGCCTGCTCAGTTCACATTCAGCTCCCTCCCTCAGTTCCCTCAGGCGCTGTGCTTCCCGTTTTGCATCACTGATTTCATCCATCATTTTGCGCTCCAAGTTTTGCTTTTCTACAGCAACATTTCTATTTTCTTCCTGTGCCTTTATGAGCCTTTGAAATTGAACAAAAATAAGTCTCAGAGAAAAGATTGAAAATCCCAATATTCCACTGAACAATGAAAAACCAAGAGACATTTTAATATGTAGATGCCATTCAATCATCACAACTAATAATTCAAATCTCAACAAAAATCCCATATCTGGCACACCAATCTGAATTACTGTACTTTGTATGTACTTAAAGACAGAAGTACAATCTGGTTTACTATAAGAACTTTAATTACAGCTTCTATATGAAAAAAGTATTGTCTTATTCATAACCCCCAAAAAACAGTAAGCAGTTTTCAGGAAAGTCTTGCCTGAATGTAACAAGCTATAAAGAAGGGAAGAAAATGCATAAGAAACAGGTTAAGTTCTTTTGCTATCAGTGGATAACATAACACTTTTATTTAGTCTTTTTTTGAAATCACCTTCTCTGGTCAAATTTAAAATATCACAGAGAGATTGCAATATGTCAGGCATATTGAACAATTGCAGCTGAACTGGTAGAACCTTGCCCCCCCTCCCCCACTCCAAAACCCCAAACAAGCCCAAAGGGTGCACAAATCTAGTGTTCTCTCTAATCAATTCTTCCCCCAGTTTACAGCTCTAAATAAGAAATGAAAATATTCATACCTCAAAATAACACGTTAAGACAAATAACTAAGACTTAAATCTTTTCTGGTTGACATACCTCTCTTGCAAGTCAAGAAGGCTTTGTTCTGCATTTTGGAGGCTTTCTAAGTCTTTCATCATTTTTATGATGTGTTCTCTTGAGGTCCTGTTCTGAGTATATGCAAACCAGCAGCCTCCAAAACCAATTACTATAGAAATTATTAGTGCAAAATCCTTTATCCAGTTGTGAGGGGGGCCTGTACAAATAGTTATACAAATTATTTAGTACAGATTTAAAAGGTATGCTATGGAAATTACTTCACTTCAGTCATAAAAGTGGTGGAATCTGGCAGTCACCAAGTGGGTTCTAACTTAAATAACTCATAAGCTCTCTCCAATGTGCCCTTCTGAAATTCTTTTGGGGGCATTTTCCAAAAGGAGATTTGTTGCTAAACTTCATTTATAGTAGATTAACAATGCACACTGTATATTGGAAAGTTAACAAATCTTTTGTGCTACACTGACACTGGAGTCTTCATTAACTATTTCTATTTCATGAACTATAGAATAATTCATCAGTAACCAAACTGTGTAACTGGGAAGAATGTCAGGTTCAATTTCAAAGTCCCTCCCCTCCATATACAATGCAGTCATTGAGATTAACAGGAACACCATAAATGAATGAGGGAAAGGATCAGGTTCAGATGAGCATAAAGTTCTAGGTGACTTGTATAAGGACAATATGAATTTAAAAATTTGGCTGTCCAGCTAAAGATATATAGCTGTTAATCTCTCTTGTATTAAAAAATGATCAAATTAAAGTAATTAACCAGACTAAATTTCTGTAGAAATATAAGAGGTTTGATCTGAATTTTAAAAAGGCATAATTTGTTTATATACTATTACAAAATATAAGATATCTAGCCAAGGATTCAGTGATATAAAATAGATTATTCCTTTTACATGTAGATATGGCAATATTTAAACTGCTGCATAAAAATATCCATCAAGATGCACTTAAAAATATTCCAGGGGCACTATGTACCCACTTTAAGGCCAAAAATGACAAGCGGGCTCCTGCTCATGAAGAGGCACTGACATCTCACACTGCCCTTAAGAGACTGTACAATGCAACTGGGCCCCTTGAATTCTGAGTTACACAAAAGGGTGCAGCTGCCTCAGGATTCCAAAAGAAGAAATTTAGTGAAGTAACATTATGGGACAGCAAATCCTTTCCTAAATATGGCTAAAGAACAAGTGGATACAAGTTTTCAAATGCCATCTTACTCAATTCACCCAAAATAGAAATGCAGTTTAACAGTTTACTTATTCAACTGAAAACAAGTAAAGTTCATATACTTTAACTGAATTCTTCTATAAAGGAACAGCAAGAAGGTTTCTCGCCTGAAAAGGTCTTGGGTTTATGGAGTCAGATTGCAGAGAGTACGTAAATATCCATGCATGGCATTCCTAATTAACAGCAGTAATATTGTGCGGGAAGGACAATGTAGCTGAACACCTGAGCATCAATACATTACACACTCAAAAGATGCCAAAGTCTCTCAATAATTAAGCAAGCAGATATTACTTCAATATGCACATTCATTATCTAACACAAATTGGTTCTGGTAGGCTGACAGTCCTGATGAATTTTAGCCATCCTAACCGCAAACAGCACAGGGGTAAGTCACATTACTCCATCCGCTGACATTTTGTATCAAGATGTAATGTATACTGAAAAGTGTGGTCTGTTAATAAAACAGGACTAAGACATACAACAGTGAGGCGCATGCTAGAAAGGGCATTTTTGTAAGCTTTTTTTCTGATAATTTTTGTTATGCAGGCTTGATGACTAGAAAATGATATTTAGAAATTTGCTTTTAGGAACTGGCTTGTAAGTAAACTAGATATGCATTAGAATAATGGTCCAGGGGAACAACAAGGGTTAATTAGTTTCTAAAAGCCTGTTTGTGACAAAGTTTCCTTCAAGGCCCACTGTGTCATTAGCAAGCAGGCATACACATCCTGGGAAACAAAAAACATTCAGACAGTGTTCCATAACATGAGATAGGTTTGCTGCATTGGTGTCAGGTCACAGTGACCAGCTGCAGAGCCCTTGGGATTTCTGATTTTGGTAGACAGATGAAACTAAGATGTGTGCATGTGATGAGTTTAGGAAACAAAGCAGTATGCTGACAGGGCAGAATGTGGACAATATGATGACCACGGGGAAACCAATCAACGGTAGCTGGAGATGAAGAGTCATCAGGAGGAGGAAAAAGAATACAAAAGGAGGGATTTCAGAGCAAAGAGTCCTTGAGGGTTGAACCTGAGGCCACCATGGACAGAGGGTGCTTTACCAGCCCATCTTGCTGACCTCACTGGAGTGGGAGGGAGGCCTTGGCCCTTGACCTTCAGGCTCCTGACATCTGACACACAAGAACGAACCACAGGGTGAAGCTCACATACTGGTGACACACATCTTCCCTCTGTGACAACCCTAGGACTGGTAGATATAGAATGGAGGGGGACACAGGACTTTGTCCGTCTCACCTGTATTATTCAAATCTGCTATCACTGTGTATCAATAACATTCGCCTATTATTAAATGGAGAAGTCGTGGTCAGTCTGAGGGTTTGGGTCTGCCCAGAACAAGGTGTCTGGGTCAGCACCAACAGGCTGATCCCTCTGATCTCATTCTGAAAAATAGGTATATATGAGTCCTTTAGCCCTAGGTTTCTAACATGTCCATCTAACAGCTGTATCAGATATTTCAGAATATGAAAAGAAATACTTCAGCACTAACAAGATTTTTGGAATCCCTGAATCAATGGATGGCATCAGAACAAGTTATAAATTACAGAAGCCCCAGACAGAGTCAAATTTCAGGTTTCAGATAACAGCTCCTAAATCTGACACTTAGAGAAGTTCCAATAAAAAGTGTGCACTTGGGTATTAAAGACAAAAATAAAACTATTCCTCCTCCCCCATCATAAAATGTTTTTGAAAGTGAGTACTATATCAATAGAGAGAGTTTTTTAGAGAAACCCTTTGTTATAAGTCCATTGTATTTAATATTCAAGCATTTCTTGCTTAGCATTTCCCATGATTTACTAAAAGTTTGTAAAGCAAAAGTTTGTTTTACACGCAATATTTCTAACTTCTTTTAAAATGCCCATTTAGCAGCATCTCAGCCTTCAGTTTTTCATCCATTATCTTTTCAAGCCTACTTGTCTGTTACATCGGTGTTCAAGATGCTGGTCTTGGCCAAGGGAAAAAAAGACAATTAAGGTGAAATGAGCTAGGTCTGATGGTTTTCCTGGTGCAAATTCAGCAAACAGTTTTAGCTCAGTTTAACTCTTAGTTAAACTAAGCTAGTTTTTACTCTGACCACATCTCAGTAATGAGGTCAGTTTAGTTAAATTTTTTTTAGTACATATTATCTAAGGCCTCATACAGACATTCATTTTTTCCTGGGGGAGTCATTTCTCTTGCAGGTGAAACCACAAGTATACAGATGTTTAGGCTTCTTCCAGGGTAAAAAGTGGCCGCTCTAGAAGAAAAGTAACCTGGGAATAACAAGGGTTACATCACTCCCAGAAGTCTCTCTCCTGAGACAGTAAATGCCTGAATATGCCGTGGCTTCTCTTAGAAGAGAACACAGTCCTTCAGCTTCTACCTCCCACCTCCCCCAGGAGACAGTGTGTCACTCTCTGGACTCTGCTGCTCCAGAACCACCCCCCCACCATTCCCACATTGTGCTGCAGGTAAATGCAAGTTGGCCATAGGCAGTCTGGATGAGTTAATCATGGCTGCCCTATCAACTGCTGCAATCTGTCACCAAGCAGATTAAGGAAGCCTACTGACCACATAATGTATGAACAGTCTGCCCCCATCTCTGGCTGCAGTGTCAGCACTGCAAGCTCTCAACTCTTCAGGGCTTCAATGTTTGAATGTCTGTACACAAATCTCTGGGTGAGTTTTTCTATCCAGAGAGCAACCTTGGGAGAGTTCTCCCAGGTTAATGGAATGTGTGTATGCAGCCTAAGAACAGCTTTAACTCACCCAGGAAGATGTATAACACTATCACTAAAGCAGCCTAACAAACCCCTGTAAAATTTGTACTGCAAACAGCCAGATCAAAAATAGTGTTCTGATAGTGTAATTCTACAAACCAATTTTCCCAGGTCTCACAATGCACTAATATATTCACAATGGAGAGAGCTGTCTAATCTACAGTATACAACCTCAGTTGAAATCAAGACAAATATCCTCACTGAGATCTTAGTCACAAGATAAAACCCCTAGATATACTAACGTGTGAGAGGTCCAAATAAAACAACGTCCAAGGCTTTTAGCTGAAGTTTCTGCCTGTGGCTCCGATCAGTTATTTTCAGATGAGAGATCATAAAAGCAGGTTCGTTTACTGCTATCCTGTTGACAATAAATCAAATGTTACATACCAGGTTTTCACATGAGCTACAAAGAACTATACTGTGAAAACACAATACTAGAGCATATTGATCTTTTTGTCAGTTTTACTGATTATATTTACAGTTAAACCAGAGACCAGGAGATAATTTGTTAAATTATCATCAGGAGGTTATTTTTACAAGAGATAAATGAAATGTAGACATGGGACTGCTGGCTGGAAACAGATGACATTCAAGCACATTATGGCAGCAATAAATAGAACTTCTGGTTCCAGAATTCCATGTGTGCCTCGGTTTTATTTGGGCAAGGATAAAAGAGTAGATTGAAATACATGTCCTCTAGCAGAAAAAAGTAGTTAGAGGCAGCAGATCATTAGAAAACATGAACAACATGTATTATAAGCTAATTCAGAAGGGAAAAAAAATCACCTGGGAAGCGTTGTTCCTTTGACATTACTGTCTCTGAAATTTCTCTCATACTGAGGAAGTTCAACAAAGTCTATCAACCACTGAAGAGTCTCCTCCTGAGTCCAGTTGTGAACTGTGAGATAAAAGATTGCCTTTGTCAAATGATGCTGAGTTTCAAAAACCATCAGGGCTACAATTGAAAGTAGAATAAAGATGGCAAGGTGGGCAAGTTACATAGTCAGGAAAGAAATGGAATCACACAGTAGTACTCACATCTACTAACAATGTGTTCCTGGCAATTTGCCTTTTTTCATTATATGCTCTTTAGAGACAAAGCTGAAGCAAATTACAAGTAAACACATACTTAACCAACAGAAACATTTCTTCATTAAAAATTCCATAGCATAAGTTAGAATTTCTCATCTTGAGACCTGCAACAAATGTTCTCAAAGTCAATCTCTTTGCTCTTTGTATCTTACAAAGCTGAATGTATACCAGCAGGCGCTGATTCCATTTAAGGTAATATGCAGAGACCTTAGTGCACAGGCCATGGAGAGGACTCCTTTTTCACTGGAATCTTCATACAAACACATACCATTTGAACATGTTGGGGGAGTGGGGCAACAAGGAAGAGAGAGAGAGCGGGAAAATGAGAGAAGAAATGGGAAAATATGGGGTTAGGAACGCCAAGGGCATTACAAAAAATTTTAAAAATGCCTGAAGCACCTTGTAGTGATGTATAAAGCCTGCAGTAATGCTCTCTACCCCATACTTTAGTTCAGAGCTGTTCAACTCATGGCCTACCAGATGCCTATTTAGAGTCAGCCCAGGCACCACTCCTCCCACCATTCTTGCTGCTGCTGTTGCTGGAGCCTGCAGGCTTCTCCCATTCTCCTCCAGCTCCTGCTTCTGGCCCATGGGAACTGGGCAATGAAGTCCATGTGGCCCAGGGAGCCCACAGGTCAGGGAGGCAAACCTAGGGCCTGCCTATGGTGGGGAAAAGGGTTTGTGCTAGGCATGTGGCCTGCAAACACTCCAGAATTGGACAGCTGAGTCTTGAATATAGACAAAAGCTGAGAAAATCTTAGCCATTACATTTCTCTATCCACCATTACTCTACTAAAGATTACAGCCAACAGTATGCATGCCCTTCTGTTATGGTGAACCATAACCTCAATATAAGCCAACAGTGTGCTCTTGTTGCAAAAAAGTCAACAGTGCCAACAGCATCCTGGGCTGTATGAACAAGAATGTCACTTGCAAATAAAGAAGTGATTTTTCCACTCCATTCAGCACTGGTGACACTACACCTGGAGTACCATGTCCAGTTTTGGGCCCCACACTTCTAGAAGGATGTGGAGAATTTGGAAAAAGTATAGCACAGGGCAGTAAAAACAGCCAGGAGTCTGGGAGGCAAGACGAAGGAAAAATCGAAAGAACTAGGGTTATTTTGAGTAGAGAACACTGGGGGGAGGGGGAAGGTGCAGTTGGTAATAGTCAAACTACCTGAAAGGTTTTATAGAGAGGGTGGAGATGAACTTATCTCTGTGCTGTACGGGACAGGGCCAGGAACAATGGCCTCAAGCTGCTTTCTGACTATGAGGGTGGTCAAGCACTGAAAAGGCTACCTAGAGAAGTTGTGGAATTTCTATCCTTGGAAACTTTCAAGAGCAGGTTAGACAGACCCTTTGGTGGGATCACTTAGCTGGGGACGATCCTGCCTTGTGCAAAAGGTTGGACTAGATGATCTTCTGAGGTCCCCATACTTTTGTAGGATCCTACAAAACGCAAAAACCTCTCAGTTTAAAAACAAACAACCAAACAAAATTTGCTCCCTACTGAAGATTTGAAAAAGTCTCAGCCTACAGCTTCAGGTATTACAGGTATGTCAGTATAGCTCAAGGCTATACGCAAGCTTTCAGACTTGGAAGCAATATAGTCATGTTGATGCAGCACAGTCCCAGGTTATGAATCCTGGATCAGTATAGCTATAATTGCTTCTGGTTCTGCCTTAAACGTACCAATACTCCCAAAAGGCCATGGACAGACACTCTTGCAACTTCAAGGGCAATTGTTTTACCTAACTATAAATGCAAACTTTCAGAGTGCTTGCAAACTTTAAGATCCTCTGCATTATAAAGAATTCAAGTACTGGCTTGAACTATCCATCACGAGCTTTGTGTTTCTCCAAGAACTGAACCTGCATAAGTGGAGGTCCAGTAAAGTGTTGAGACTCCTTTGAAAAGTTGACCTTAAGGTATCCTCTCAATAGAGAAATTTGACAGGTATCCTTTACCAAAAAAGGATTCTGACAGGCATTTGTAGCCTTTTATTTACACTGGAGACAGCAGGATGGTTTATAGTTTAAACCACTGCTATCCAACTTCTAAGTATTCATGAGCCACGTGCCCTACAGGCCGCACCAGTGCAAGCTTGGACCACCTGCCATGAAGCCTGACTTTCCAATACTGCTGCACCACATGCCTACAAGGGCTACACCCTGCCACTGAACCATGCAGGCACCCCTCCTCATCACCCTCTTCCCCCCCAGTCATGCACAGCTGCACTGTATGCTCAGAGGCCTGGTCTCACCCTCAGCTCCCCACACAACCTTCTTCAGCTCCCCACATCACCTGCCAAGGTGGGGACAGGCAGTGGAAGTTTGAGGAAAAAGGAGGAGCCCAGAAACTCTGACTGCTTTTGCAGCCAGAGCAATAGGGAGGTGGAAAAGGCAGAATGGCAGCTGGGTAGGAGCCACAACAAACTCCTCATGGCCTACATTCAGCTTGTGGGTCAGTAGTTGGATAACCCTGGTTTAAACTACAAAGCTTAGTTTCATAGTATCTAGGGTCAGAAGGGGCCTAAGCAGGCCATCTAGTCTAACCCCCTGCCAGTGGCAGGATCGAGTGCCAGGGTCACAGGACCCCAG
>JAGPOW010001338.1:33921324-33944587 GCA_030014935.1 Caiman crocodilus | reverse complement strand
GTTCCTTGTCACCCCCAGGTGGTGCTGGGGAGAAAAGGGCTCTGCCTATTTGCTGTTGATCTCCCCTGATGAGCTTGTAGGCAGCCACCAGGTCCCCCCCAGCCTCCTCTTGCTGAGGCTGAACAGGTTCAGGTCCTTCAGTGTCTCCTCGTAGAGCCTGTCCTGCTGCCCTCTCACCAAGCAGGTTGCCCTCCTCTGAACCCTCTCCAGGCTGACCACATCCCTTTTGAAGTATGGCACCCAGTACTGGATGCAGTACTCCAACTGCGGCCTGATCAAAGTCGCATAGAGGAGGAGTATCACCTCTCTGGACTTGCTTGAGATGCATATTTGGATGCATGTCAAGGTATGGCTGGCTTTGCCGGCTGCAGTCTGCCATTGGTGGCTCATGTTCCTCTAGGAGTCAATAATGACTCCAAGATCCCTTTCCACCTCTGTGCTTTCAAGGAGGAAACTCCCCAGGCCTGTATGTATGCTGTGGATTCCTTCTCCTAAGGTGCAGTACCCTGCATTTGTTGAACCCCATCCTATTCTCATCTGCCCACTTTTGTAGTCTGCCTAAATCTAGTTGCAGCCTCTCTCTCCCTTCAAGTGTGTCCACCCCCTCGTCCAAGTCGCTGATGAAGATATTAAACAGTGCAGACCTGAGGACCGAGCCCTGGGGGACCCCACTGCTCACATCTCGCCAGGTTGAGTACAACCTGACCACCACTACTTTCTGGGTGCGCCCCATCAGCCAATTTTTTACCCATCCAACTCTGTAGGCATTAATACCACAGTCGCTTAATTTATTGATGAGGATGGGGTGAGAGACAGTGTCAAAGACCTTCTTAAAGTCTAGAAAGACTACATCCACGACAACACCATCATCCAAGGATTTAGTTACTTGGTCATAAACGGCAATCAAGTTGGTCAGGCAGGACCTGCCTTAGGAGCAATCAGCATGGGTTCATCAGAGCATGATCTCCCCTGCTGGCCCCCCACAGATGTGCTCCTTGATGATTCTCACCAAGATCTTCCTGAGCATTGAGGTGAGACTTACAGGCCTATAGTTGCTTGGGTCCTCCTTCCTCCCCTTCTTGAAAATTAGGATCACATTAGCCAGTTTCTAATCCCAGAGCACCTGGCCAGATGACCACGAATGCTCGTACAGCCGGGCCAAGGGCTCTGAGATGACCCCTGCCAGCTCCCTCAACACCCTTGAGTGGAGGGCATCTGGACCTGCAGATTTAAAACTGTCTAGCCCTTTCAGAAGATCCCTAACTACATCTGCACTGACTGAAGGCATGACAGATCTATCCCCGAGATTGTCCCTACCTCTGGTAGGTGGGATATCCCAGTCCCTGTTCAAGAAAACAGAGACAAAGAAACTGTTAAAAATATCAGCTTTCTTGTCTGGCATAGCCACAAGATTACTGTTTGTGTCTTGCAGGGGCCCTACATTGCCTGGTGCCCTCTTCTTGCTCCCAACGTACTTGAAAAAGGACTTTTTGTTGCCCTTAATCCTGGACGCTAGCCTGAGTTCCATCTCTATCTTGGCCTTCCTAACAGACCTCCTATACTCACGGGCCAAGGAGGAGTACTCCTCCTTGGTGATCACTCTTCTCTTCCACTGGTTGTACACCTCCCCCTTTAGTCCTCAGGCATTCCTGAATGCCCTTGCTGAGCCAAGGGGGTTTCTGAGCACTCTTACCGACCTTTCTTCT
Organism: Caiman crocodilus; assembly: GCA_030014935.1. Classification (NCBI taxonomy): domain Eukaryota; kingdom Metazoa; phylum Chordata; order Crocodylia; family Alligatoridae; genus Caiman; species Caiman crocodilus. The sequence continues at coordinate 33,942,881 of JAGPOW010001338.1, read as the reverse complement.
CTCAGGGATTGTTGTCCTTTGGGCCTGGAGGATCACCCCCTTAAGGTATGACCAACCCTGGTGGACTCCCATCTCCTCTACCTTCTGGGCCCTCAGTGCTTCCCCCGCTAGTCCCTAAGGTCACTGAAGTTGGCCCTTCTCAAGTCAAGGGCTTCTGCCCTGGTGTAAGCCCTTGACACCCTCCGTTGGATAGTGAAATCCAGCAGATGACGATCGCTATTGCCCAGGTGGTCAAGGACCTGCAGTCCCCTCACCAGGTTATCCCCCATGGCCACGGCCAGGTCCATAGTATCATAGTATCTAGGGTCAGAAGGGGCTGTCTCTTTTATATAGGGTGTATCCCCAAATGCCCATTGTGGCCCCCTACTCTTACCTGGGCTTATCATACCTGTTAAAATGAATAGTTTGTCCCCAATGTATTCCAATATGTTCCAGTTCAGCCAACATGCATAAAAGCTACAGAATAAAAAGGTGACCAAACACCAGACAAGAGAGCAACTTATGCTCACAGCATGGGGGAAGCAGCGGGCGCAGCCGCGCGATCAGTGCATGCAGCAGAATCCCCAGCTCATGCAATCTGCTCAGCGCGCCAAAAAGGTCCTAATCCTATTGGCTATTGGGGCAAAGCCCCAATAAAAAGCAAAGCCCGCAAAAAAGAAGGCGGGACCCACACAACATCGGAGAGGCTTGATCACCCTCACCGGAGGTCCTGCATCCACGGTACCCTTTCCCCGCTGGATGCTCCCATCACAGCTGTGATTGTGGCCTGCTACTCTTACCTGGGCTTATCATACCTGTTAAAATGAATAGTTTGTCCCCAATGTATTCCAATATGTTCCAGTTCAGCCAACATGCATAAAAGCTACAGATGTCATCAAGACACATTAACACTCAATGAGAAAAAAATGAGGTTTCAGGAATCTAGACGGTTCCTGTAGGAATGTTTGTTAAAGACACACACATTAATACACACACACACACACATATTAGTTCATTCAGATAAGATAGGTCATTAGGTACAAATTTTATATATGCAAAGGCTGACCCCACTAGGTCCCCTGCCAACCCAGGGCTCCTCCAGCTGGGCTCCATGTGCTGCAGGGGGGCTGGCTGAGGCACTAGGGTACTTCAGCATGGTGGCTGTTTGTGCCTCAGCCAGCTGATTCGCAGCATATGGAGCCCAATCAGAGGAGCTCAGAACTTATTATTATTTATTTATTTACTCCAGACTTTATTTGTGGTTATTAATTGCACATGTAGACATGCCCAGTGAAATCCAACCATTTTCAAGGCTTCCATATTACTAGTGAGCAGACTGATAAAAATAAGTCAGCAATGCTCCTTTTCCTGCCTCAGCTGCTAATTCACTTCAGAGCCTGTTAACCTCTGTTTCTTACTTGATACTACAAAGTTCCTTTGTATTGTCAAGGTATTGTGAAGTTTAAATCATATGTTTTAGCAATTTCCTTATCAAAACATATTAAATTGGCAAGAGGTTCCAATTTACAAGGTCCTAGTTAAAAGGTATTTGTATACTGAACACACGGTAAATAAATCAATGAGTGCAGAACCTTAAACTCCATTTTAGTCTTTTTTTGGTTTGGTTTGGTTTTGTGATTAGAAGCATAGAAAAATATCACCAGGGATCCAGGTTTTCCGTTTCTCATGGAAAAATGGAGTAAACCACAGATGTTAACTTTTACCAGGAGGTAAACGCAGATTTCTTGTTTTACAAGAGAAACTAGTGGATTTTGTCATTTTGAAATGAGCTTCCTGCAGGCTGGCAGAGTCAAGCCTGTGGGGACCTGCGAGGGAGCAGAAGGAAGGCAGAGACACAGGGCACCACATGCATGGACATGCACATGGTCCCAGGCAGCCTGCAGACCAGCTCCAGCAGGTAAGTGGGGGGGAGCTGGTCAGGGCTGAGGCTACTGCCCAGCCAGGCAGGGCTTGGGGCTGCAATGCACGGGTGCAGGGCCCCGGCGGGGAGCAGGACAGGGCTTGTCTGGGGGAGGGAGAGGGCTGGCTCCCCACTGCCACGCATACTCCTGGGGGCAAGGGAAACCCACACCCCACAGATCTGTACCTAGGGCAGGTGCAGACACAGGCTGCGGGCTTGGGCTCGTACCCTGTTTCCCTCCTCCTGGGCCTCCAAATCCCAGCAGGCACGGCCCAGTGCAACTGGGAACAGCGGGGCAGTGCAGAGATCTTGCCAGAGCTGGTCTGCCCAAGCCCACAGCAGGGGGGAGAGGAGGCAGGGGGCTGTGAACCCAGGTCTAGAGCCTTGGTAGCTGGGTCCTCTCTGAGCAAGACTGGGGAAGCGGAGGCTGTGGGTGGGGGGCAAGTGGCACCAGAAAGGCTGTGGGGGCTGTGGGTGCACCAGCAGAACCAGGCCTGTAAGGAGGGCTTTAATTTTAGTCATGTATTTTGTGTTTTTGAGCAGAGATTTTGGATTTTTTTTATCAGAGAAAACCAGGATCCCTGAATATCATGCACAAAAGAACCCTCCTTGATGCATTTACTTAAAATATATCTACCAAAATAAAATTAAAAAAAAGCAAACAGTAAAGCCAGTACAGAATGCCCAAGTCAATCATTAAACAGCTTCTCTTGAGCTGGTTAATTAATTAATCTGGTTAGCTTTAAATCTGACTACCTTAAAATGATATTTACGCTCCAGGCTCCTATGCTCAGTTATGTAATTTGCAATGAGCAGGGATGGTTGAACTACTGAAGGCATCTCAGTACTCTCTAAAACCTTTAGATTTTCTCACTCACATACTTGAACATTAGTAGTATATCCCTTTTGGGCCTGTTTCAAGACACAGCTGCTCCAGGGGTTTCATTTTAGTTTGAACTTGTAGTGGGAGGGGGGAAGGGGGCCATTTAAATATTATTCATCAGTTAAAAGACGGGGAAAGAGCTTCATTGATGAGTATAATGGGCATTTCCAATTCTCAATATTTTCTTGTTCTCTATAAATGCAACAAATTTACCATTAGATGCATCCTAACCATTCAAAAAGAAAGGTAAAGCCTTATGATTCCTGAGCAATTATGGTCAGCAAAAATGTACGCTATTTGATCAGGCAGCAATAGCAGTCAAAGCATGAGTGGGAACTTGTGACCTCCTCTTGATACAAACTTTCTATACAACATTCATCACCTCAACACAAGGCTACTTCAAAGGACATTTTATGAAGCAATTGTTTAAATCCAATAAAAAAAAGCCAGCCAGCCAGCACAGAATGTACTGCTCTGCTTATTAAATACCTCTTAGCATAAGCATGATGCCAGCCATCATGTGCCTGAACTGTTCACCTTCTGAATTCATGTAAAAGTCCTACAAGATTTATAGTTAAAAAAGCACTACACCTGTTGATCACAGACAAAAAAAATATAGGGGGGAAATACAGCAAATGAATGCAAACAAACTCTGACTCTGGGTCCAGACAAATTTTACAATTGTTTGGTTTTATGCTTTCTCTGTAAAATATTTTAACGTATGCATGGGCAAAGTTTCAAAGAAATAATTTGAGGTTTGGCAAATAAAACAAGGTAACATGCAAATGCAACCGTTTCATTTTTATGTAGTTCAGGCCTCACCATTACAGTAAAGTATTTTTGAGAAATTGTGTCTAATAGACTATCTATTGAATTCTAGAACAGAATATCTAAATGCTTCAGAAACTAAATGATTTCATAGATATTAGGGCTGGAAGGGACCTCAGAAGATCATTGAGTCCAGCCCCCTGCCCGAGTGGCAGGAAGTCAGCAGGGGTCATGGGATCCCAGCAAGATAAGCATCCAATTTTCTCTTGAAGGTGTTCGGTGTAGGTGCTTGAACCACCTCTGATGGCAGGCTGTTCCAGACCTTGGGGGCGCGGACAGTAAAGAAATTCTTCCTTATGTCCAGCCTGAAACAATCTTGCAGTAGTTTATAACTGTTCGACCTCGTCATCCCTTGGGGCACTCTGGTGAACAAGTGTTCCCCCAGATATTGGTGGTCACCCCTGATAAACTTATAGGTGGCCACCAGATCACCCCTGAGCCTGCACTTTTCCAGGCTAAAGAGTTATAACATTTGTCTTTTGATTAGATAAATGGTAACTGTAGCAGGTACTGTATACTTAAAGCCCCAAGGCAGAATTTGGAAGAAGGTTTGCAACCTGTGATCTGATCATGCAATGAGATTCTTTAACTCTACTCTTAATTCTGTACTCATGCTGCGTTGCTGGTATGCCTCTCTCATCTCCAATCAAAACCAAGGTTACCAGTAAACAAAGCCAATGCCCGGTCCCAGCCCTGAACCAAGACTGCCCTGGACTGGCCCTGCATGCTGCACACACCCCCAAACTGGCCCCAGTGTGTCGGCCCAATCTGGCCTGCGGACGGACCATCCTGATGCCACTCGTTCAGCCTGTGGGACCTCATAAATGTGATAACCCTGATCTAATGAATAAACCAATGCTTAATGTGACAACAAGGTTAAATAACAGAAGTTTTAAGATGAAGTTGGTTGATAAAATCACTCAGATTTGATGGATTAAAAAAACCCCTTAAAATGGCCAAACTAGAAGTGCCAGTTCTGTTGGCCCAAATTTGAGTGCAATCACATTCAAAGTCTCTGTGTGGTCTCATAAACCTCCAACACTGTGTGAATAATCAACATATTCTACCTCTGCTGAATAGAGTGAGACTCATCACTGCTCAAAACCAGCTAAAGAAATTACCTATGTCTTCGTTCAGCTGCTCCAGTTCATTCAACAACCAGTGCCTTCCAAGGTGCACTTTGCACTCTGGCACCAGAGGTTGAGGTAGAGCCATCAGAACTACATGGGCATGCACATGCTCAGACAACGCAGTGGTAGCACCTGCCATCTACTAGACAGCGCCAAGTACAGATCCGGCATTGAAAATGAAACAAGATGTTTTCTGTCTGTCTCCAGGTGACCTTAAGAAGGGGTGTAGTTGTGGAGAATGATCTTATGGGGTTTTCCTCCCTTGAAAATTAATTTTCTGTAGTTATCTACCATAGGCATGTCTACTATAAACCAGAAAGTGTTTTCTTTATACCTGCTTTAGCTATTTATTAGAGGGTCATAGAGTTTATTTTCTTAGAAGCAACCTTTAAGCAGTCCAACACAAAAATTCAAATCAGATTACATAGCTATCCATCATGCCAAGCAACTTAAGGCAAGTTAAAGTAAAGTTGCACAAAAGGAGTTTATTAATCAGTAAAACACTGCAGGCTCTATTTACCACAGAATTAATTTTCTGTGGAATCCGTTGGAGATTTCCCAAGGATTACCCACTCCGGGATTCATGGCAACTAATTCTGCATCAGAAGAATTCTCAAGTCAAGTGCTAAAAATCAGTTTTTCTAGCTGAGGAAACACCCCTTTCCTTGAAGAGCCTCTTGCTCAGCTTACAAACATGATCTCTTGTAAGCCCCACTCTAGAACTGAGTAAATTTTCCACAAAGCTTTTCTAACAAACCAACCCCTCCTCCTAAAACGTCCATTATTAATGCCCTATTAACAATGCCCCAAACATATATGAAATATTGTACCCAAGACAGATATTCATTGTAACACCTCTCACTGTTTTCCACGCTTCTTAAAAATGACAACCTCAAAAGAGAGCCAAACACACTGCAGTAGGCTATGCAAGTGATAAGTGATGTACCCAGTTCTGTCCTAAAGTCATAATATAGATGTTATTATTAATTTAAAAATTCATGGACAGTTATCATATCACTATGATATGGGTGTTCCCCATTTCAAAGCCTAGAGAAACAGTGTGATTTTTCATTTAATCTTTTAACAGCTGGTAAACATTTATATTTGAAAGGCAATTTCTATAAGAAATTAGACCAGGGCTCACAGAACTGAACAAAACTCTGTGCATACAATAAAATGAGGAAAATGGGGCAAAAATAAGCAACCTGCCTAGAACCAAACAGCAAGCAAGGAGGAGGCAGAAATCATTAAGTACTCAACTCCCAATACAGTGCTCTAGCTCCCAGATCATGCCATCTCTTTTTTGAATCCTATCTTTGGCCATAGCTATGATGCTGACATGCCTAACAGGTGGGAAGGGAGGAAGAGGGGTATTATTGAGAAGTACTAATTGTACAAACATATGAAAAAGATGCAGACCAATGCTAATCACTTGTTAGGATGCCGCATGCCAACATGGTTGACAATGGTGCCTGTAGGATGAAGTAACGCTGCTGCCTTCATCATTTTTTGCTTCTTTACATATCTTGGCTCACATCAATTTACTGCATTAGGCAGCAATTTTCTTAGCAGCAAAACAAAATGCTTTTGTGCCATTAACATCAGTGTTTCCAGTCCAACCTGATTCCTTTCCAGACAAAAGTGCAAGCTGGATGGTGCTGCTCGGTAGGAAGAAAGGAATAAGACCAGGACACTAGGTCAAAAGCACTCAGAACAGTTCACTTTTGAATCACAAAGTGTGCAGAGAAGCAGACGTTACAGTATAGTATTATTTCGTAAACACAACAGGACCTCTAGTAGAATTTGAACAGTGGTGCCAGAAGAAAACACCAGTATAAAAGATGCAACTGCCACTAATATACATCCCGATACCAAGAACACAAAGGAAACTAAACTGAGAATTGAAAGACTTAAGCAACTTTGTAATATTAAACTGTTGAATGTATGAGATCAAAGTATAGCCATTTCCTCTTCCAGAGAAAGAAGGGTTTATGAGACTGTACTAGTCCCATCTGGAATGGAATTCAATGTTATGTAATGCATCCGCAACCATGCTTGGCGTGCTCGCATTTCCACTGTCTGGATATTTAAAACCTGAGATTGCCATTGATCAAGAATGTGCAATGGAACCATAACATCTCTTTATGGTATGTAGTTATTCCCAGTTGCTGAAAGAACATCTGTTGTGCAATGCTAACCCAAAATAAGACAGCCCATCATAAATAGTGATATGTAGCCAGCCCCCATCTTTATCCACTGACAAAAAAAACTCTAAACTTGAAGTCATGTTTTCCTTTCAACAGAGAAGAGAAGAACTAAAGCAAGACAGAAGAGAACTCATATTTACAAAAATAGAACACTACTTTAATTCATAGTTTCAAGGTCAGATTCCCCAGCGAATTTGGCTATGGTGGTAAAGAATGCCCACCTCCATCTGCCACTAGCTAAAAGAATGTGGTTCCAATAGGATTAGACATAATTCAGCAACTCTGATCCACATGCTTGTGCGTTCTAGGCCTAAGTGTTTCAACTCCCAGGGGGGACGGGACGACTACATGACATGTTTACTGAGGAGTTGACTAACTAGCTCCTCAGTAAAACATCAGCATCTAGCAGAGCTATTCAGCAAGAATAAACTAATTAACTCTGCCTCAGCATAGCTGTGACAGATACTAGTACTATCCTGTGGCAGAGTACTTCACTCCACCACTACACCCATGTTGACAGGGACCCTATAGCAGCAACGCTCAACCTTTCAAGTGTATGCCCTGAATAAGGCCCACAAACTGCCTCTGTGTGCCACATCTGACTTGCAAACTGCCCCCGTGGGCAGCATGACAAGTCCAAGGCTACAAACCAACTCTGTGCTTTGAGTCTGGGGCCTCAGACTAGCCCAATCCATCCCACAGGGCCATGGCATCCAGTTTGAGGAGCTCCAAATAGGACCAAAAATTCAGCAACAGGAGAGCAGTGGCAGCATTAATTATGACAGGGCATGTGCATGTACACAGAGGCACACACAGTTAATATTGAGTGCAATATAAATAATTAAGGGCAAAACAAATTATTAAGATGTTACATTTATCACAAAGTACAAATCCAAGAAAACCAGTTAAGGTTACATACCTGACTGTTTGGATATGGACACTTAAGAAAAACAACTATTTTTCTTCAGGAAGAGCATAAAGATGAGGAAAAATCTGAAGTAGCTTTTACAGTCAAATTTAAATTAAAATTCGGGAATTATGGAATGCTGCAACATCTTACAATGTGTGTGCACACGTGCATAAATACACTTCAATGCTAATAGCATAATGCTTGCATATTGCTCTTGACTGCTTATTGATCTAAAATATCTATCTTTTTACTCAAATCTTTAAAAAAAAACCAAACAAACAAACCCGTCTTTCAGGATTACATCAGAGTAAGGCTGGGAGAGACCCCACAAGGTCATTTAGTCCAGTCGCCTGTTGAAGGCAAGAGCGCATCCTTAGCAAAATCACCCCAGCCTATTGTCTTCCTAACCAGATCTTGAATATTTCTAAGAATGGAGATTCCACAACTTCTCTACATAGCCTGTTCCAATGCTTGACCACGCTCATAACAGAAATTTCCACCTAATCTCCAACCTAAAATTCCCTCTGCTGCAGCTTGAGGATGTTGCTTCTAGCCCTGTCCGCTATAGTCACAGAGAATACTCTTTTTTCACCCTCTCTTTAATAACCCATCAAGTATTTTGAAGGTTTATCAAATCCACTCTCAACATTCTCTTCTTCAGATTAAGTAACCCTACTTCTTTAGCCTTTATTCATAAACCTCATCTTCCAGGCCTCTGATCTCTCAATGGAGAGAACCTTTAAAACATTAAGTTAGCTCTTTACATCACAAACCAATTATATTTAAAAAAAACAAAAAGAGAATACATTTTTCTTCCCATATTAGGAAATGGGTCACAAAAGTTTACACAGTTTAAGATGACTAATTTAAACCTCAGACCAAGTTTTGCAATGAAAGTCACATACAGGCGATGCAATAAAGCTAGTACAAATTGTGTGAAGTATTTACTTATATTAGAACTCTCTGGTTTCATTTACATAAAACCGAGTCCAAAATGAGGGTCATAACTAGCAGAATTTAACAAAAAGTATACAGGTTAACTAGTAAACAAAAGATACCACAAAGTACCACCAGTCATTTGATGTCAATATTTGCACTATTTTTTCAAGATCAACTTTACTTGGCTTTTTTTTTTTTTAAACGGTTAGGCCACATGAAAACCAGGGCATGGATCTTGAAAACTTTACCTACCTTCAGAGGTTTTCCAGCGTTTCCACAGATCCTCAACCGTGATATGTTTGTCTTCTCTATGCAGATGACTGTGTTTATTAGTTGCATCCTTATATTTCATATCTTCCCTGATAAACTGAGAAGAAAGCACAAATATTACATTTTGACATAAATGAGAAAACAGCACCAATTCCTAACAGGTAAATCTGGAAGTGGATCATCTGACAGAATAGCTTTATTGCTTCTGCTCTGTGAAAAGGCACACTTTGGGCAAGCCCCAGAAGCAGTCAACCTATAACACAGAATTCACCATTCTTACAAAATGTTCATTGCCAATTAATCGTGAAGAAACAAAATCACATTTGAGAGACCGGCTGGTAAACTAAAGATATAACCGGAGGATCATCTATCTTGGATCTTGTCCTAACAAACCTGGAAGAAATGGTAGAGGCTGTGAAGGGGATGGGAAATGTGGGAGGAATTAATGATAGAATTCATAATCCTGTGCCAGAGAAAGCATGAGATCAGAAGAACTAATGGTGCAGACAGAAGCAACAATTTTCACCCAATATGGCCAGAGAAAGCAGTTTATAGCTGTGACCAAACATAAGTGCACAGCAGCAGACAGCTTCAAAAAACAGCCAATTGGTTAAAAATCTGAACCCTCATTGCATGAGGTATCAAATAAAGACATTTCAAAATGTAGCATCTTCTGTAACTTGTGTCAGCGCTGGCCCCCAGTCTGTTGCTGTTTTCAGGATGGGAGTGGGGAAAAGGAGTGGGGGGAGTTCAGTCTGGGTTCTTTTTAGTCCACCCTAGAGGGTGGAGCAGGTGTATTTGAGTGCCCCTCCTCCCTGCCCCAAGGTGGGGGGGCAATTCAGCCACTCCACCCTTCAGCACTAGCTGGAGACCCCTCCACTGCCTTTCCTCCTCCTGTTCTGAAAAGAATGAGCACTGGCAGAAAGACTGGCCATTGCTATAGGAACCTGACTGCAGGCTGCTGCCAGAAGTTAGATTCCTCTGCCCCCTGGAACCAATAGTGAACTTCTGTCTGGTCCAGGGTAACACTGTAACTCAGAATGCTTTGCACAAATCATTCAGAGTTACAGCTGGAAGCTGCCCTTTTTCTTGCACCCTAAGACACTAGATTTCAAAAACACCAATTTTAACCTATTCAAGGAGATGATAGGCATGGTGCCAAGATATGAGAACTGAAGGATAAAGGTGCCCAGGAGAGCTGGAAGCTTCTAAAGGGCATAGTGTTGGAAAAGCAACAAGAAACTGTTCTGACATGATGGAAGCAAAAGAATGGTAAGAGATCAATGAGGCTTCAAAAGGAGCTTCCAGGATGCCTCCAATGCAAAAGAAAAGCAAGAAGGCAATGAAAGATGGGTGGGTAACCAAGGAAGCATGCCAGAAAATAGCAAGAACCTACAGGGACAAAAATCAGGAAGGCAGAAGAAAAAAGTGCACTACACCTGGCCAAGGATGTTAATGATGATTAGAAAAAGCTTCTATAATCATGTTGCTCAGAAAAGAAAAACTAAGGAAGCTGCAGGTCCACTGTTAACTAGTCAGAATGTGCTGTTAAGAGAAGATGCAAAGAAGGCAGAGCTACTCAACAGGTACTTTGCCTCAGTCTTCACAAAAAAGTTAAGCTGTAACCAGACACCCAATAAGGTTTATTTTGATAATGAAGGGGACAATCTGAGGGACGAGATAAGGGAAACAGGGAGCTTTTGATGTGTTTGAATTAATTCAAAAAAATCAGCAGGGTCTGATAGCTTCATTCCAGGTACTGAAGCAACTGGCATGGGTGGAGATCTCCAAGTCCTTGGCAATGATCTTCATGAAGTCATGGGCGATGGGCAAGGTACAAGAGGAATGGAAAAGGGCCAACGTAGTGCCCTTACTTGAAAAGGCAAAAAGGAGGACCCAGGGAACTACAAAAAGGTTAGCCTTGTACCACAATACTCAGGGTGTTACTGGATCATATAATAGGGAAGTCCATTTGCAAGCATCTGGAGGAAGGGTTAACCGCAAGCAGCCAGCATGGATTTGCTAAGAACAAGTTGTGTCAAACAAACTTGATCTTCTTCTGACAAGAAAACTAGCTGGGTGGATGAAGGGTACGGAATGGATTCAGTCTATCTAGACTGCAACAAGGCTTTTGACAAGACCCCACATGACTGTCTCACATATAGATTGGAGAAGGGTGAGCAAGACAAGCCTACTACAAGGGGGATAAACAACTAGCTTTGTAACTGCTAGCAAAAGGTAATTATAAATGGATCCATATCTGAATAGCAGAAGGTTGAGTGGAGTCACACAGGAGTATGTTCTGGGCCCAGTGCTGCTCAGTGTATTTACTGATGATCTGGATGCTGGACGGAGAGCTTCTTCAGGGTATATGCCACAAAATGAAAATGGGTAGGATTGTGGATATTCATAGACATCAGGGCTAGAAGGGACCTCAGAAGATCATCAAGTCTAACCCCCTCCCAAAGGGCAGGAAGTCATCAGGGGTCAAAGGATCCCAGTAAGATAGACATCCAAATGTCTCTTGAAGGCATGCAAAGTAGGTGCTTGAACCACCTACGGCGGCAATCTATTCCAAACCTTGGGGGACAAGAGTACAATTCAGTAAGATCCTGATAGACTGGAAAGCTGGGTTGGAACTTACAAGCTGAAGTTCAGTGCTGGTAAATAGAAGGTACTATAACTCAGAAAGAATCATCAAAAAGATAAATACAAAATGGGTGGAACCTTGCTGGATGGCACCGCTACAGAGAAGGATCTGGGAGTCTTAGTGCATCACAGATTCAGCATGTGTCTGCAGCGTGATATAGTTGCTTAAAAGACAAATGCAGTTTTGGAATGCATCAGCAGAAGCATTAGCTGCAAGACATGAAAGGCAATAGTGCCTCTACTCAGCACTGGTTAGGCTTTATCTAGAGCAGAGGTTCCTAAACTTTTGCTTGTTGCGTACCCCTTTTCAGATTTACCAGCTGCCCGTGTACCCCTACCAGCATACATTTTATATTTTAAACCCCTTAAATGCCAATTGTTATAATGTAAATTCAATCCACAATTACACAATTTCTCCCACATACCTCCCAGAGATGTCTTGTGTACCTCTGGGGTACAAGTACCAGCTTGGAAACCCCGGATCTAAAGTACTATGTGCAGTTTTAGGCTCCACATTATAAGGACATGGAGAAGTCAGAGAGAGTCTAGAGGCAGGCAACAAAAATGACAATGGGCTTTGAAGGCAAGTCATGCAAGAACAAGATGAAGGAACTAGGTATGTTAACTTTGCATAAAAGGTGCTTGAGGGGACACAATAGCAGTCTTCTAGTATCTGTATGACTGGCAGAAAGAAGAGGGACAAACAACACCTTTTGTCTTCGCGTAGAGAACAGGAGACAGATCAACGGCTTGAACTTCAGCAAAGTAGGTTTGGAATGGGTATTCAGAAAACTCATTCATGGTTAATGCAAACTGCCTAGGGAAATTGTGGAATCCCTATCATTGGAGGTCCTCATGAAGGTGGTAGACAAGCAATGGTTGGGGATGATCTAGGCATAGCTATGTTTATGTTCTACTATGGATATTTCCCATGCTTCTGGATTTTGTTGGTTGCCATATGGAATCGGGAAGGATTTTTTTCTCTTGCTGCTGCATGTATAAGGTGTGTGTGGGTGAAGGGGGGTATAAGGTATGTGGGAGGCAAAAGCAGGGAGGGGATCTTCCTCAGAGGCATCAGGGGTTTGTTGGCTATAGCCAAGGCTAGGGATTTTGACTAGGGTCTGTCAGTGCTACTACTAGGACTTAAAGCTAGAGGTTCCTTGCTAAAGGGTCTTGCCCCTCCACTCAGGGTCAGACTAATCACCATATTTGAGGTCAGGAATTGATGTTAATTCCATGGTCAGATTGATACTGACCAGGGGTAGGGGAGGGAAAGGGGGGGTGGGGGAGTTACCCTACTCTGTAGCATGGGGCATGGCCTTCTTCCTTGGATTTCTCAAGAACGTTTTAACAATCTTCACAACAGCAGGATTTAATTGCTGTTGTTTCCTGCTGTGGCAGGTTAGGGTGTTATGCCTTGTGGTAGCGGCAGGGTTGACTATGTAGTTTTACTAAGAGGTTACACACTGAATCTAGGTAAGATAAGTTTGGATAGGGATGACCCTGCCTCTAGTGGGGAGTTGAACTAGATGATCTCTGGCGATCCCTTCCAACCCTCCTTTTCTATGATTCTATGGACAGTATAAGCAATATACTCTATAGATAAAAAACTACTCATCAAGAGTATGCCAAACAAGGTGTACCTCATGCTTCTATACTCTATGTATATTTATGCTACTTCCCTATCCTGAGGGCAAACCCACATGATGGATTGAAAGCAGCGGGAAAAACAAGTGTACTACGTGCTTTATAGATCAGCAGTTAGTTACCCTTCTTGAATCTTGATATATCTTTACAGAAACTTGCTGAAGAGGTAGAAGAAAGGTGATGACAACTAATTATTGCTAAAGATGTCTGACTACGCAACAAAAGGTCACTCTGTTTCATTAAGTCTAGCTATTGCTTAATGTAGTATTCAAGTCAGCCCTGGTATTTACACTCTTTCCTATGTAGTGATGCTTTATCAACATTGTTACATGTCACATCGAGAAATACCAGTGAATGCATCCAACTTGCAGTAGTGTATGGGAAGCCTATTGCAAAATATAAAACGTTACATTTCAGAATGCAACTAAATTAAGTAGGAACCTGCATGTACTTTGCCCATTTTTTCTACATTTAGTTTCAATCACAATACTTCAAGGTCCTTCAAAAATATATATCAAGTACATTAAAAGACACAGAAATGAGGGGGAAAAAATTAAAGGTAGATGACAGTATCAAAATTTAATAAAAATCTCTAGGGAGTCCAACACACTGTGTTCTTCAGAATGAAGGTGGACCATAGCCACTAAACGTCTCAAGTTGCAGGACAAAGGACTAAGTTAGGAAGGGACTTCCTGTGAAACTGAAGTCAACTGATGCATCTCACTGGAGACAGAAACAAGCATTGATGCCCACCTTACTTCAGGACAACTATCACACTAGAATAATCAAGACCCTCATAGTTCTTCTGCACTTGTTTCAAATTGAATCAGAGCCACCATCTTTGGTTTACTATTGGCCTACAGTGGTTCATTACTGGCCACTTCTTTCTCTTGCCCATCTAACCCCTTTGGTTGCACAATCCATTTTGTTTGTAAGACACCATTTCCTGAAAAAAACCCTTTCACTCCTGTTAGAGTTCCACTCTGCCTAAGCCACAGGCTAGCAACCTTTTCAAGACACAGCTAGAACAATTCCAGTCTGGCACAGGATGCATGACTTTGGTGGCATGTCAGCAGTGAGGGGGGTGGGGAAGTTCACCTGCACCCATGCTGGGGCCAGGCAATTGGGAGCTGCAGCAGCACCACTTCTCTCATGCCTCTGCTAAGGCAGCCTCTACCTGGAGGGGAGCTGACCCTACATTGGTACCACTACCTCCCCAACTGCAAAGTGGGTACAGTATCCACCTTGTCGTCGCAGCTGGAAGATGCTCATGCCCCAGCTCAGTTGCCCACCTAGTTTTGGAAAAGGGCCTGGATCCTTTACCAGTTTTGTCCAGTGCAACAGCTAAATTAGTCTTTTATATAAAACCTGCAAGAAGGGTCCAAATCCACTCCTATCATCCAATCCTCTACATCTCTTCACTTGGGCTACTGGAAATAAGATATTCTTTGTTACAACTATTTCCAGATGAAAAAGACACATCTTTGTAGCTGTATTTAGCTAACACCAACTGATTCTCAGCAAATGGAGCCTGATATCCTTCACATTTTAACAGATGTGTCACCTTGGCATCACTTCCCCACGTTTCCCCTTGAAATCCACATGCACAGGACTTTTTTCTTCTTCTAAGGGCAGCAATAAAAGTGAAGCACCACAAAACAGTGCTAAACAGTTCTGGCTAAAGCCCAAATCAAAATTCTTAATTACTTCAATTCATAACTATAAATTTTCTATTTAATAAGTGGTATATCTAGAAATAAGTAAAAAAATGTTTAAACAAATATCAATATACATGTTACTTATTTTAGTGTTATAGAGGCAGAAAGTACACAAGTGAAATTGCATTCAGGTCGGATGCCTCAGCCTGAACCTTCCCTAACTTTACTGACTGAGCCTTTGAACCCAAATATCAAACTATCTTTCCATGACACCTTAGTTTGGAAAGCAATGCTTCTAGGGGCTTCTTCCTCCCCAGCCTTCTAGTTCCCACCCAAGGATTCCTTTAACCAAGTGCAGGACTTATGACAAAAATGTAATTTGTTCCACTACTAAACAGAAGATGACAGTAAGCTTGCCTTAAATGTGAAAGGTGTGGCTTGTTAAAGATATGCTCAATTTTCCATCTGCACAGTATACTACTGTGGAGGTTAAAGGACTTCACATTGACACCAAGTCCTACAGCATGCACTTCCCTGCACCTCCCTTCACTTTTATCTTTTGGTAGCTTACTTCTGTCTGCATTCACTTACTATCACTTATCCAATTTCGGGGTCACCCATAATACATTACCAGTTGACCTAAAAGCAACAACATGCTATCTGAAGTACAGGCCTGTTAGGTTATAAGGAGTTTATTGTCAAAGGATGATTGATTGAGAAGAGAGGGGCAGATATGAAGAATAGTTTAAAAACTTCTGTTTAGAAAAACAGGGGTGTAGAGAGATTATATGCATGTTTTCAATTTTTTTTTTAATTTAAAAAGGCATCTCTGCTCATTAAGCATGCTATAAAAATACAACTATTTTTTTTTTTTTTTTAAATCGACTGTCCCTTTCTGCAACTACCAGTTTACTCAATTTACTGAGATTACACATCCAGCATTACTTAGCTATAAAACCCAGGTAGGACTCGTCACGGACACTGCTTTATAAAGAACAGCAGAAATCAAATAGAAGTCTCTCATATCCTAGCTGTGCAAGGCAGAATGGCCCCACTATTACTTGAAGCTAAACAGCTGTGAGAACAACTGAAGAGATTTCTGTGCCACCACTATGCACAGGATATCCTCAGTGGGTCTTTTTTTCTTCAGTGCTCAGAAGAGGAAGTTCTGGTTTGCTGCACTCTAATCCCAAACCAATTACTAGCAAAACTAAAGCTTTATTCTGCACTGCCTCTTTCATACAAACTTTTACTCCAAACTACTTTATTTGTATTCTTCTCTGGTTATTTAACTTTAATTTGAGGGAAGGAGGGCAGAAGGAATCTAAGATAACTGCAAGGAGAAGTCATGTGTTCTAAGCTTTTATTTGAAATGATATGATAAATGATTGGGTGAAGGGAGTTAGTAAAAACTGTGGAGAGAAACTGTTAGCTGAAGAGAGGGAAGACAATAGAAATCGGAAACATGCACCATCAGTTAAAGTTCAATGAATTTAAAAGTTCATGCACAATCAACTTCCACAAAAGAACAGCTTGCTAATAGAGATGTTTACAGAGGGAAGAATGATACTATTTCACACTTGCTGAAATTCAGGTTTAAAGAGACCTTACAGAAGGAGGTTGCAGTAGACAAACGGGGAAAATTATATTACATGTGAGGGTGTTTCTTTAATTACAATTTGATTTAATCCCTGTGTTTGCAGTAAAACAGACTTGTATAATGTTGCTAATGCAAAATTAGTGGTGCACTCCTAACTTTACTGATCTCTGCATTTCTGTGCTCAGTAAGTTACTCCCACGCACATTTCTCTGGGAAATTCCTTATACCATGGAAGAGGCAACACTTTTTATTTTAACCAATAGTCATAATTTTAGAACTCCTATCCATCTGGGAAAACGTTACATTTTTCTACAGATCCATTTAGTCCTTATCACTGCAAATGACAGACTCCCACTCAGAGAAAATGCTCTGGTAGCAGCAGCAAGAATGGCTGTAACAAATTCAGCAGCTGGAAACCAGAGTGATAAGAACCTTAAAAATATATAAGAGCATAACAGGCATTAGTTGACTGCTGGACCAGGTGCACCTTCAGAGCATTTTCTTCAGTACCAGTGCCCAATCATCAGGACTGAGGAAGTTAACTCATTTCTTTATTTCTATGAATTTATATCTACACATACAAGACCTCTTCCATGATCTAGACTACTACTGCAAGTCTGCCTGAACATACTAAATCTACCACCCCTCAGGCAACAACCAGAACTAAAGGTTGAGTCAGCACTACAAGCTTGCTGGATTCCAGAACAACAAAAACACAACAAACATGAAGTATTTAAGGCTTGGTTCTGCAAGGAGAGAATAGGGAAATTTGTCCCTCCCCTCCTGCCATTGAGTGAAGTTGACCTACCAGTAGAAGCTTTCCTACGCTTGGTCATCATTAGAAATGTCTAACAATGTACTGTTCCTACCACCTCTTACAAGAGTCACTGCAACTACCTGACCCTGCCAGGCACCAAATGCCACAGGTGTGAGGCCAAGTGATCTAGACAAAGTAGATCCAGAAGGGGCAAGTAACAGCAAGAAAAGATCACGCAAATCTCTCAATTTAAATAAGGCCATAGCAGAAAGCTAGGTAAGAACATTTTAGTTACTATAGTTGAAAGGGCTTGAAGTTTTAGTAATTTTTCAGGAAAACCATTACATTCCTATGAAAGTATGGCTAGATGGGACCTCATGAGATCCACTAGTTCATCCCCCTGAAGCTGGTGGGTTCATCCCTAGTAAACCATCCCATTCAGATCTCTCTGTAATTTGCTTTTTAAAATTTCCAGGAATGGAGAGGAATTCACAGCTTCTCTAAGGAGTCTGTTCCAGTACTTGGCAACCTGCATAGTCAGAAAGTTCTTCTTATTTCCACTCTAAATTTCCTCTGTTACAGCTTGAAACCATCACTCCTTGCCCTGTCCTTTATCACCATACAGAAGAGTCTATTTCTAAAACCACCCCTCAAGTATTTGAAGACTTATCAAATCCCACCTTTGGTCTTCTCTTCTCTAGACCAGTGGTTTTCGACTTCTGGTCTGTGGACCCTGGGGGTCTACAGACTCTAAAGGGTCCACCACAAAAGATGAACCCTTAGAGTCTGTGATCAAAAGTATGTGAATACCCCCACTTACAATTCAAAGGGGTCCAGATTTCCATTCAACATTTCCAAAGGGGTCTGCACCTGAATTCAAAAAATTGTAGGGGCCCCCTATAGTCTGCTGTATCCCCCAGGTCCTTCTCTGCAGCATTGCAGCCTAGCCAGTCATTCCCCAGTCTGCATTTGTGATGGCAATTCTTTCATCCCAAGGATGTTATGTGGCTGATTGTGAATAATTTTTCCAGTTTATACAGGTGATTCTGGATTCTTGCCCTACCCTCTAGAGCAGAGGTTGTCAACTGGTGGTACACATATCCCTGGGTGCATTATGGACAGCCCAAGGGGGTACACACAAGCGGGGCCAGAGGGTTGCCACCTACCACCCCATCCTGTCGCCTCCTAAGGGAGGGGTGGGGGGAAGGGAGAGGGCAGTGGCATCAGGCTGCACAGGTGCTGCCCAGCCAGCCAAATGTGGAAGGGGGCACAGGGGAGGGAACAGTTTGCATGTGGCAGTCGCTGCCACCCGCCACTGCTGCTCCTCCGTGTCGTAGCTGCACGCCACCTTTCCTCGCCCTCCCTCTCCCCTGCATCCAGCTGCCAAAAGGTTGAAAACCCCTGATCTAGGGAGTGGGCAGATCCACTCAATTTGGTGTCATCTGCAACAGAAATGGTTCTGTGTCCTCAATTCAAGTTACAGTGGAATTAAGACAAAATACATACAAAAGTTTAAAGGTTTCTGATCTTCTACAAGGGGAACAAGCTCACCTTTCTTTTCTAAAGGCTGTGGCTATTTCATTGCACATTTTTGGTAGGTCATCCTAGTTTGAAGAAGTAAGATAATCTACAAAACCGCTATAGCTCTCAGTTTCAGCATAGCAAACCTCAATGGAAATAGTATATCTGGGCTGGCATCTTGTTTCTGATAAATTGAATACTGTATGTTCTTCCTTCTCAAAGTAGTCCAAAACAACCATAAAATTATAGTTATAAATGTGCCTATTCAATGCAAGCAATAAAATCTCAATTTTCATTTTGCTTTTCCTAACACATTTTAAATAGTCTGAAGTGAATACATGCCATTTAGCTTTCCCTAACTTGTTTTCCAAGTGTAATTTAAACAAAAAGCAAAAAGTTAAGTACATGCTTAAATTTACCATTGCTCAAATGTGTACAAAGATAGAATTACCTTCCAATCCTTAGAGACTTACTCCCTAAAAACTGTTGGTTCAAGTGAAAGCCCATTAATGAACAGTTTTAAATGTGCATACACCTGCTTGCAGCTAATAACTCCCCTTCATTTTCTTTGTACACCATGTACTACTAGTTAATTTTGAAATTTTTACTATCAAAATTCTCTTCACTGAGGGCAGATACACTGTGACACATAATAAATTGACCTATCAATATTTCAGAATCAGTAAGCATTTTAAACTTGTATATTGAAATCTATACCAACAAATATTGTGTATTTTAGGCTCTTCTAGTTAGGCTCTTCTAGTTCTTTTCAGTCCCCAGCACTGGGTACTTCTATTCTCTTGAAGGTGTAAGGTAGAGCATACCTTAAGACCAATGAACTCAGGCATTTAGTCAAGGACGCACTGCAGAGTAAGAGTTTTGAAGAGATTGGAGCCCAGGAAGGGTGGCTGTGCCTTAAGGAAATGAGCACAGAGGGAGATGATCCCAATGCAGGGAAAAAGTGGAAAAGGGGCCAAGAGGCTTCCCTGGCTGACCAGAGAAATCCAGAGCAGCCTACGGGCAAAAAGGGGGGCATATAAAACGTAGAAATGGGGAGAGATTACTAAAGAGGAGGATACCGCCTCTGCTCACGCTTGCAGGGAGGCAGTTAGACGGGCCAAAAGCTACCATGAAGCTGAGGATGGCATCCCAAGTTAAGGATAACAAAAAATTATTTTTCAGCTATATAGGGAGTAAAAGGAAGGCCCAAGGTGGAATAGGACCTCTACTAAATGGGCATAAGCAACTGGTGACGGACAGGGGGACAAAGCTGAACTCCTCAATGAGTTCTTTGCCTCAGTGTTCCTGAGCAAGGAGCAAGACAAGCCTCTCACTGGGATTGTAGAGAGGCAGCAGCACGGCACCAGACTACCAAGCATAGATCCTGAGATGGTGCAGAGGCACTTGGAGGAACTGGATGCATTTAAGTCGGTAGGCCCAGATGAGCTCCATTTGAGGGTACTGAAGACACTGGCTGACGTCACTGCACAGCCACTGGCAGGAATATTTGAACAATCATGGTGAACGGGCCAGGTCCTGGAGGACTGGAAAAGGGTCAATGTGGTCCCCATTTTCAAGAAAGCAAGAAAGGAGGACCCAGGCAACTATAGGCATCAGTCTCACCTCCATCCTTGGCAAAATCTTTGAAAAAATTATCAAGGCTCACATTTGCGAGAGCCCAGCAGGACAAATTATGCTGACTGGAAACCAGCATGGATTCGTAGCAGGTAGATCATGCCTGACCAATCTAGTCTCTTTTTATGACCAGGTTACAAAACACCTGGACACAGGAGTAGGGGTTGACGTCATTTACATAGATTTCAGGAAGGCCTTCGATACAGTATCCCACACCATACTGGTGAACAAGTTAAGAAGCTGTGACTTGGATGACTATGCAGTCCAGTGGCTCGGTCCTTGGATCGATACTCTTCAATGTCTTCATCAGCGACTTGGGAGTGAAGTGTACTCTCTCCAAGTTTGTGGATGACAAAACTGTGGGGAGAAGTGGACACACTGGGGGGGCAGGAAACAGCTGCAAGCAGACCTGCACAGGTTGGACAAGTGGGAAGAAAACAACAGAATGCAATTCAACAAGGAGAAATGCAAAGTGCTGCACCTAGGGAGGAAAAATGTCCAGCAAACCTACTGCCTAGGAAATGACCTGCTTGGTGGCACGGAGTCATCAGTGTGATGAAGTCATCAGAAAAGCTAATGGCACTTTATCGTGCATCAGCAGATGCACAACGAACAGAACCAATGAGGTGATACTTCCCCTCTATCGGGTGCTGGTGAGACCGCAGTTGGAATACTGCGTGCAATTTTAGGCACCACATTTCAGGAGGGATGTGGATAACCTGGAGAGGGTCCAGAGAAAGGTCACTTGTATGGTTAAGGGCTTGCAGGCCAAGCCCTATGAGGAGAGACTAGGGTACCTGGACCTCTTCAGCCTCTGCAAGGGAAGGTTGAGAGGCAACCTTGTGGCTGCCTATAAGTTCATCATGGGGGCACAGAAGGGAATTGGTGAGGCTTTACTCATGATGGCACCCCTGGGGGTTACAGGAAATAATGGCCATAAGCTAGCAGAAAGCAGATTTAGACTGGACATTAGGAAGAACTTCTTCACAGTTAGAGTGGCCAAGGTCTGGAATGGGCTCCCAA
>JAGPOW010001338.1:33835354-33912626 GCA_030014935.1 Caiman crocodilus | reverse complement strand
ACTTGGCTGGGGTCCTGTGACCCCAGCACTCGTTCCTGCCACTGGCGGGGTGTCAGACTAGATGGCCTGCTCTAGGCCCCTTCTGACCCTAGATACTATGATATTATGTATAATTAAGGACCTACATAATTACTTCATTGGCATGAAGAGCCAATTTTGCTGGCATTTCCTGATGGCCCTGCCGCCCACCCTGACTGGCAAAGAGACACTAGGGGGGAAGGGGGGGGGGAGGAAAGGGAGTGGCCACTGTCTTGGTTGCTGGCTGCCCTTCATGCCACCCCACTAGCTGGTGTCTTCCCTTTCCAGGCAGGTTGCAAGGCAACAAGAACCACTAGCTTCCACTAGGAAGCCAACATTTTGATTTTCTTTTTCCAGTTGATTTCATGGACAGTAAGTAGGACCTAGGTATAACAGAACAAAAATGGTGTCTAAACCAGGC
The DNA here is from genome assembly GCA_030014935.1 of Caiman crocodilus. NCBI lineage: Eukaryota > Metazoa > Chordata > Crocodylia > Alligatoridae > Caiman > Caiman crocodilus. The sequence goes on along the minus strand of JAGPOW010001338.1, from coordinate 33,912,187 downwards.
TCTATTTTCAGTCTTAGATTTGATTCATCTTTTTTAAAATGTAACTTTTGCTTATAAATCTAGGTATCACTTTTCTGCATTTCTTGTTTTTGTGTCAAGTGTGAAACAGTCACTTAACACATTTGAATATATGTACTGTAATCAAACTGCTCCCTATTTTTATGTTTATTAATTCAAACAGAGCCTTTCCTCACTCACTGCACAATCTCACACAGCAATCTAAGAACGCTGCTCTAGGAAAACAACTCAGCCAAACACTGGTCATTGCCTAATTCAGGGGTGCTCAACCTCTAACACACAGAGTGCTGGAATCCAACCCACATGGCTTCCCAGGTGTTGCAAAATTCAGCGACAGGGGAACAGTGGTGGTCAATACCACCACTCTCCCCACTTCCAAAATCCCAAACCTCACATGATGAGTTCATAGATTTCACAGACATTAGCAGCTGGAGCCAGGTGATGTACTTACTCCCCACATAGCCATCTGGGGCAGGCCACATACTTTTCTATGCATGCAGTCTCATTGGGGCTGGCCTATACCCACCTTTCCCCATAGAGCCAGGCCATACCACCTCCCCCTTGCCTTGTGGCTGGGCCATGCTCCCGCCCCTGCACAGCTGGTTTGGGTATGGGCCACAGCCCTTTGCCCCACAGAGAATGGGGTCCTGTCCCCTTTCTCCCTGCCCAGTCCAGCTGGGACTGAGCCACAGTCCCTCCCCTACAGGGCTAGATCAGGACTGAGCCATGTCACCTCCACCCCTGCTAAGCTGGGTTGAGACCAGGCTAAGGCAAGCCCCCTTTCCCCATATGGATAGATCAGGGCTAGGCTGCCCCCCCCAGCCCCCTCCACACAGCCAGATGGGGCTCCACTGCACGTGCTCCAGGCACCAGATTGGGTCCACAAGCTGGATCAGGCACTGCCTATTTGCCCCGGCAGAGAAAAAGGGTGTGCACCACTGGTCTAACCCACCATTCTGTACAAGGAATTGTTATATTTACAATTCAACTAAAAATATTCAATTCTGATGAATAGAAGGATCATAAATGCTCCTAAAATTAAGCACCAATTTTAAAACTCCTCTATTACTTAACAGAATATTTAAGCATGGGTAATAAATAAAAGTATTAAAAACAGAAGTAGAAGTAGAAACATGGTAGTTGTAGATAGTTAAACTTCTATACACGGGATAAAAGCAAGCTGCTAAGTTAGAACATTACCAAAAGTGTGCAGGGAAAAACTACTGTAACTACAAGGCTAACAAAATAATTTCAATCATATGCTTATCAAGATACTATACTGCATCACAAAGAGGCAAATACAAAGAGTTTTGAAGAAGATATAATAATTGATGCACAAGGCAGCTATGGAAAAGCTTGCCCCTTAGAAGCTGCCTTATACCCTGAAGCATAAGACTTTATATCCTTTCCAAAACATATTTGAATCATTACTATAACAACTCTGGATATTCTGGTTAGCCATGTGAATAAAATCAACCAACCACACAATGGTCTGTAAAACCATAAACAAGCAAGTGGATGCCGCATTAAAAAAAATTTCATAAGAAGTTATTTTGGAAGGAAGCATTGTATAATTAGAGATTAGTTTCTAGTTTCAACTGAAAGCTACCACCTAAAGTTATTTTGTAATTCTTTAAATATAAATAAATAAATAGTTATTTAAATGAGTATGAACCTTATCTTTTTCTTCTTAACTTAGTGGAGAAAATACATTTCTTGTTCACTCTTAAAACAGGCACAAGAAAGCACAGTTGAGAATATTCTAATGATAATGGCTGTTTAAATGATTTACCATTTAATAAATGATGCCAGCATTATTACCTCAAAGCAGATAAAAGTTACTACTAGAGCAAGTAGTAACCCAATGCAAATGCAGTTTTGCAAAGCAATGCAAAACTGTGCCACAAATTTAAAAAAAACTTCAGCATTCATTTTTCTATATCAAGAAAACAGATTTTATTAAAAGAAAAATATAAAATAGAAACCAAAGTGTAAAGCAATGGATAAAATCATAATAGGAGTTCAGAAAGTGAAACCATAAATAGTATGAAACATCATAAATACATGATCAAGGAATAAGAAGTGGTAATTATGCTATTAGATAGTAAAACTGCAAAGTAAGGTGTAACTACACTTTACCGCTTGTACATTTTATATATAAATAGCCTCTGAGTTCTCTTTACTGTAACTTAAAAAACACCCCGAAAACAAATATTCAGGTCTCATGTCCTAATTCTCTGTTGGAAAAATGGAGGCATTTCAGCAACATTTTAGCAGGATATGAATGGTCATTTTTAAAAGACTTTATAATCCCCATTTGTTGTCAGCATCCAAGCACTTAACTTGAAACCAATGGGAGAGTCTCAGTACTCAGTGCCCTTGAAAAAAATCAGGCACCTGTGCCTTTGTATAAATGTAAGTTAGCTCCTAAAATGTAAACATGCAGGCAAAACTTAATAAATAGAATAAGGCAAGAGAACCAAAAGTAGTTTTTAACACTTATGCTTCATCGCAGGGACTTAGTGAGGAGCCTTTTTTGGATACATTACCCTTTGTGCACTCAACTTGTGGACTGTGTTGAATAGTTCTCAAATTGACTCAGCTGCTATAATGATGGCAAACAGTCACAACTGTGTGCAAAGTGCACACAGGCTTAGGCCAGCTCTCTCATTCCCACTTTTAGTAAACATTCGAGAAAAGGAAGAGCGGGTGGGGAGAGAGAGAGAAAAGAAAAAGAAACAGGAAATCTACTTTTTATAACAAGCAGTGCCTCAAATCCTGCTTTTAGAAATAATTTAAGATGGTGTCAAACGTAAGTAATGTTGTCTTGTCTGGCAAGCATCTTCCCGGGCCCCAAAGTCTGCCTTCCTCCTTTTGACAGATATCCTCCCCTCCTACCCCCTCAATATCCTTTGGAGACAATACTAGAGAATCCTTTTCTGTACAACCACCAAAAGTAATTACTGTAAACATACATCAACTACCTTGTAATGTCATGGAAATTCTGATCAAAGACATCAGGTATTATACATAATCCAATATGTTCTAATACTTGAAATTCCTAAATCCTTATATGACTGACTGTGACAACCTTCCAAACATGGAGCCAATGCAAGTGAGAGTCACATTCCTGGATACACCTCTGAAGATAGGGAGTCTGCAACCTATGGTCCATGGGCCAAATCCAACCCTTGAAGTGACTGGTTCTAGCCTATAGTAACCCAGGGAATCTGCAGCTTCCTCCAGCTACAGCAGCAGAGGAGGAGCCCTAAGTGTCCTACTGCCCACCAGTTTGTTTAATTCTCTCTGCTACAGTACGGGCAACAACCCTAGGGTCCTGGCACTTGCCTTTTTCTCACTATTCCCTTTGCAGCATCTGCTGATTGCCAGGGAGGTGCAGAGTGTGCAGCCCACACAGGGACTGAGTCATATGCAGCAGCTTGCAGCAGCAAAAGGTTGACAACCCCTATTCTAGGATGGATGCTGCAGCTTGCAGCTGTCACAAACACAATCAGAGTTAAACAAGACTTGGATCAGCCACTGGTGCTACTCAGAAACTTATGGATAGCCAATATTTTATTATGATGGTACCTGAAAAAGTTAAGGAACAGCCAGAGAGGTGTCAGTGGAGCTATTTATAGGAAAACTTTAGGAAGGCTAAAAAACTTCCTTCCGCCCCAGAAGACAGGACTCTCAGTAAAAGGAGAAACAAAACCAAATTCCACTACCTTCAGATATACAAGAAAACTGATATATATGTTCTTGGGGATACCAAAGTTGCTATAACTATAAGCCTGTGCTCTGGAATTACTTTTAGCTTCATCAGCAGTCAGACACAAAAGCTTGCACAGAACATAAGGTCTGCTTCTTGACTACACAAGCCACTATGCTCAAGACAGAAGAACCTAAACAGTGGAGCAGCCTTAAACTAATTTGAAAATACATGATGTATATGCTCATCAGGATGGATACAGAACTAACCAAAAGGAAATAAAAAAAGCAACTCTCTCTGTTGCACCCTTGGAGTTCCCAGTCTCTGAAGATTTAATTTTAAAAGAGCTGCTGAATTAAAGAAAAACAGAAGCCTTGGCTTGAAAGTTTTATAATACCTGACATTGTTACAAGGGAATGCTTTCCCAATCTTATTGCACTTCCAGTACTCTACCTGTGCCAAACAGCTGAAAGAGTGTTATTGTTTATGCAGGCTTTGCAGTGTTTAGTGCTTGGCTACTGCAGAGCCACCAGAGGGAGTAGCAGTTAACATCCAGATTATGTTTCCACAACTTTGCAGAGAACGTAAGCAATGCTGGCACAAAGGAGGAAACAAGCATTCTGAGACAGATCTTCAGGTGAACACACAGAATACAATCATTTTTAAAAAATGCTACAATATCTTCCATTCTGAAAAGGCCATTTCCATTATAAATGTATAATTTCCTTGTTTGACAAGTGGATAAGGATTTAAAAGTGGGGAAAAATCTAGTTTAGCTTGAGAAGCTGTTGAACAATTAGAACAAGTATTTGACTGTATCTCTTTAAATCAGAAATGGCATACTACCAGGCAGAAGACTTTTGAAAAGCTTTATTAGGTTAATTTACTTCTTGCATCTCTAGAAATTAACATAATTCATTAAGTGGGACTATTCATATTTAAATCAGCATGTTATTCATATGTAAACCTCCTTCTTATTTGTTTGTATATGTTATCCTCATTGTCTGTGCATCTTCCATGTCACAAATCTAAAGACAAGACTCATAACTGCATAGTAAATCAAAGGGTGCTTAGGCTAGAAAGGAGAAAGGCAAAGTGCTTTCACTCGTAATCACAGAAAAGTATTCATAATAAAGTAAATGGGCCAGCGTACTTCCTTTTGTTTAAAAAATTTTCATTTCAAAATTGGCTCCGATGTAGAAGTTATCCTTTAGGAAAGAATCGTCAGCATTTTAAAACAGCTCTGATACAAGAAGCAAGAATCATCTTTACCAGTCCCCAGAAAAATCATGGAGCAGGTCCTTCAAGCATCTATTTCTAAGTACTTGGAGGAGAAAAAAAAAAAGTGATTAGGAACAGTCATCATGGATTCACCAAGGGCAAGTCACGCCTGGCCAACTTGATTGCCTTCTGAGATGAGATGACTGGCTCTGTGGATGCAGGGAAAGCAATGGACAATAATATACCTTGACTTTAGCAAGGCACTTGATACAGTCTCCCACCACATTTTTGTAAGCAAGCTGAGGAAGTACAAGTTGAACAAATGGACTGTAAGGTGGACAGAAAGCTATTCTGGATTATGGGGCTCAACGGGTACTGATCAACAGCTCACTGTCTAGCTCACAGCTCGTATCAAGTGGAATGCCCTAGGGGTCAGTCTTGGGGCCAGTTTTGTTCAATATCTCCATTAACTATCTGGAAGATGATATGGATGGCACCCTCAGGAAGTTTGCGGCTGACACCCAGCTGGGGAGTATAGTAAATAAACTGGAGGGTAGAGCTAGGATTCAGTGACAAACTGGAAGATTGGGCCAAAAGAAATCTCATGAGGTTCAAAGACAAATGCAAAGTCCTGGACTTAGGACAGAAGAATCATATCCACCACTATAGCTTGGGGACTGACTGGGTAAGCAGCAGCTCTGCTGAAAAGGACCTGGGAGTTGCACTGGATAATACACTGGATGAGTCAGCAGGGTTCCCTTGTTGCCAAGAAGGCTGACAGCATACTGGACTGCATTAGCATGAGTGTCACCAGAAGATTAAGGGAAGTAATTACTGAATTCTACTCTGCATTGGTGAGGCCACATTGGGAGTACTGTATCCAGTTTTGGGCCCCCCACTACAGAAATGACGTGAACCAACTGAAGAGAGTCCAGCAGAGGGCAACAAAATGGTGAGGGGGTTGGAGACACGACTTCTGAGGAGAGGCTGATGGAACTGGGTTTAGTTAGCCTGCAGAATAGAAGACAAAGGGGATTTGATAGCAGCCTTTAACTACCTGAAAGGGGGTTCCAAAGAGGATGGAACTGGACTGTTCACAGTGGTGGCAGATGACAGAACAAGGAACAGTGGTGTCAAGTCGTAGCAGTGGAGGTTTAGGTTGGATATTCAAAAAAACTCTCTTACTAGGAAGTGGTGAAGCACTAGAAAAAGTTACCTAGAGAGGTGATGGAATCTCTATTCTTGGAGATTTTTAAGGTTTGACAAAGCTTTGGGTGGGATGATCTAGTTGGGGATGGTCCCACTTTGACCACGGCATTGGACTAGATGACCTCCTGAGGTCCCTTCCAACCCTAAATTGCTATTATTCTATTTTGTGTTCTTTACCATGGTAGCTAATCTCTTTCTTCTGTCGCCTTGGTCTTTAAGCATATGTAGAAGAGGTTAAGAAAATAACTCTTAAAAACAGAGGTGGAGACAGAGTAAGCTTTAAGACAACTGATGTAATTGCTCAATAGTGGTAGCCCTTTTATAACCATGAATTTGGGACACACACAAAAAATAGCAAGTGACAACTCACTTTAAAAATTCCATTTGAAAACCAAACTAGAATACAATAGTTGAACTGGGCACAGCAAACAAAGATCAAGAACTGCTGGTTCTCAAGACATAGGTACATTAAAAACCAATTTTGAATTCTGAGACAAAAAATGCTCTTGAATAATACATATCAGAAATCCTAGGCTGATGCTTGCGACAGGGAAGACAAAGTATTCCCCAACAAGCAGACAGAGGGGATCAGGTGAACACAATTTCATCCATTTTATGGAATACCACAAAACTTTCCTCTCTGAAAAACCTTTCCACTCTGACATTCACTAGAACTTCTTTTACCCAGTAAGTCTTGACTAAGCAAAAGTCCTGAAATAAAAAACACATGGCTTGCATTTGAAAGTTTGTCTAACGCTACTACTCTTTTGTATAAAAAGAGTTTTATTTACTACAAATAAAAAAAATCTCTCCCTAAAAAATCTTTTGTGTCTTCCATACTTTTTGGATCAGAGTACAACATCCCTCTTACTCTACCATATCGTAGAAAGGCAGTTGACAATAATAAGATTTTCTATGCATGTACTAACTTCTATCTTTAAATATTTTCTCTAAACAGTATTATATTCTTTGTAGTAGTCTATTTCTTTAAATAGAAAGACAGCAACATGAATTTAACTATAGTTCCTATTCTTATGAACTCTGTAAGCATATGCATCTAGGCAAAACTACAGCAGTCACCCACAAAAAATCATTATTTGCCAAAAGTTGCCTTCCATTGGTGTCAGAGATCAGTCGCACGTATTTATGTAAAAAATAAATAACTGTGGCAACTTATCTGTTGGCATGTGCACCGTGTCAGGCGATAGTCTATGCGTAAAACAAAAAAAGACTTTTAAATTATTTCTACTTTAATTACACTGTATGTTTTCAGAAGCAACACACTGGTACGTTCAGAAGACATACAAAAAGGGAAGCTCTCACAAGGCATGCCAGTGCATTCAGTATCTCTTTAAAGAAGTGATTTTGAGGGATGCCACATGCTCAAATAAGACAGTATTTAGATGCATTACAAGAGGTGTTACTAGAAAATGTAAATGGCTGTAAAAGTGGTGCCAGAAACACTCTCTGAAGCAGCCTAAACATTCTACTATTTTGAAAGAATGGGTTAGTGTGGCACAATACAAAATGTTTCTCTCTAAATCTGGCCTGCTCCACACAAGATAGTGTGTTACTGGATAACTTAATTTGGTAGAATGTAGAAAGTTTCTTAGTCTGGGCCAGACAGCATAAAGGGAACACCTTGGTAACTTCTTAACTGCTGGAAATATGGGTTAAAGCATCAGTGTCAAACTCACCCCATCCTCCAGGCCAGATCTGGACCACAGGGCTCCTCATTGGCTAGTTCTATATGGCAAGTAGTGGCTATACTGGGCCCCATCCTGGCTAGCCATGCCCACCAGTAGGCTAATGGGTCCTGAAGAACCAGCACCACAAGATGGATCCAGTGCATGGGCCTTATGTTTGACACCCCTACTTTAAAGTATTTATGTGCACATTTTAGTGCAGTACCAAGCTCTAAAAATGCTGAGAATAAGCATCCACAATTCCTATAACTAGCGCCATCCTTCACTTATGTGACTATCACAAATACAACTTTCCATAAAAGTGTTTTCATAGACCAAAATAAACTACAGTTCTATTTTGACTACAACATGGCATTTGGAGCCAAGAGCTCTGCCCATACTTACTGTTTGACTTTAGGCAGGGCGGGTAAGACAGTATTTCATTAGAATGCTGATGACTGATCACAATGTCATACTGTTGGCTATCATTACCCAATACTAATTGCTTCTTACAACCATTCATCTTTTATACTAAAAGTTAACTTATCCAATGGCATAAAATAACTTTGTATCACCAAAACAAATTCCTGTAACATCTGATATTTATGACAGCTATGAGTAATATCTGAATAACTCAGAATCGTCACATAAGCACCCTTGTATTTGCCACCTGTCTGTCCCATGCAACATGTATTATATATTATACTTCAAAAACGAGGGAAAGCAGATATATTAGTCAGTTAAGTGGAGGTAAGTAAACCCTGAATTAGAAATGGAAGTCAGGTATTTGAATCCATCAGTGTGATCCATAAATACAGACATAGCCAGATAGATCAGCTAAACAAGGTTCATTAGGAACATTAAGCTGCTTTGTGGAATAGACAGGTGTTCATTGCTAATGCTGGGAAACTCCTAAGAGCAGAATCTGTTGAGAGGCCGTATATACAGGCAGTCCAGCCTGCAGCTGTCCCTTCTCTGCTGCCTTAGCAGAAAGATGCCCCCATACCTTCCCCAGATTGGGAAGTTGAATGGGAAGTTTTGGTCAATTTCTCATGATCCTGTACCTCAGGACCAGCAGGACCTGCCAATATCACAAGGAATATCCTTTTCCCAAGCTCCAAACTTATGGAAGTTCTGACTTTATTTTAGGGACATAACATTTGAAGCAAACAGGGGTATAATGCCTTTCCTAGGGTTCTAAAAACAAAATGTACGGATCTAGACAAAGGGATTCCTGTACATATTTCCAGGCCTTAGTTTCCTCACTACTCAAGTACAACTTAAACCCAAAGAAGTTTCCTCTTAGTTTAAAATCATCTCTCTTCTGCACAGCATCTGCTCCACATCAGTCTGTCCATCTCCAAACTTCACAGTTGGTGACGTTCCACTCTCCCACCCCAGCTCCCTCTAATGACTGCAGAGAACCCAATAAAATGTTAGCCACCTCTGTGAGGCACCTCCCTGATCAGCCTCTTTGGGTGATCTACTGCTTGGTTACAGAGACCTGGAATTCAGGTTTTAAAAAATTGTGTAAAACAGATCTTTAAAGAAAATGTCAACAATTAGTAATTTCTCTTTCCAGTAATGAAAACAAAACACTAAACCAGACGTCTCAGGAGCACAGCGAGGAAGTACACATTATCCTGTCCATATGCCTGCAGAACTGCATTGTCTTCTTCAACATGCTAACCAGCATCATCTCCTGCTCTCATTTAAACTCACTAACACCCCACTTCAAAGAACTTTGTCAAGAAAAACATAAAGGTCTCTATCCTCTAGATCTAGGCCAACCACACATCCTTGATACCTTTTTATAAACAAATCTGAGAGTGCCTTTTACTCTATACTAGAGAAATTAAAAACACATAGATAGTTACTAAAATAGCAGCTTTTTGAATAAAAATTCTGAGAGAATTTTAAGATTTTTAAAACCAGAAAGAATCACAACGAGTAAGTCCAACTTCCTTCATATCAGACCAAAGACTAGCTCCTAGGGAAGACTAATTCAACAACTTGTGATTGAACTAGATGCAATGTTTTAGAAAATCATCTAACCTCAACATGAAGAATATCAGCAATGGGAAAATTACTGCATATCTTGATCATGTGTTCCAATAATACTCACTATTAAAACACCTGCATCTTATTTTTAGCATAAGATTGAAACACTGGATCTTGTTGTATGCTCAAGTGTGCCAGCTTGAAAAGCCTTGTAGGATCTAACAGCCTCTTCCTGTACTAAGGAAAACAAATGCTTCAGAAAGGCTATGAACTTCAGTGTTTTAGTAATCTTAAAATAATTTAGAACCCTGGAAAAAAATTAAATGAATACACTGAAAGATATTTAGCTATCTGTAGTGTTAAAGAAATATTAAGCTTTTTTTCAAACTAGTAAGAAAAATAATAGTCACAAATACAAGAACATTTCCTGAACAGTGATATCTGCAAGTGAGACTTGGTGTAAATAAAGAAAGAAAGCTACAGCAGGAAATAGGGCAGGCAAGCAGGAGATAACTAATAATCACTAAAATATTTGTGATTAATGAGAAATCTTCACCTTTATCTCCCCTTACCTCACAATCCTGGAAAATAACCTCACTCAAATCCTAAATGGCAATGTTTTATGGTAAAAAAAAACTTTTAACTTTGTAAATTGCTTGCTGTGATTAACTCTGAAAGCTGTGGCTGCCAAAAAAAGTTACAATTCATTGTTAAATTTTACACTTACTGATGAAAGCCACAGAATGTTTTCTGGTCCTGCAAGGAGTCTTTTTGTATGCGGAAACAAAGCAGATCAAAATCATTTTTTTGCCTATTCAGTAAGATCCATTTCTTGAAAGCTTCTAAGTTGATCACAAGCATTGTTTCTGACATTGAACCTCTTAAAATATCAATCCCATGGTTACTCACTATAGAAAATACTAAGCAGCAAAAGGGAATGTTTTCTGCATCTATCAGTATGGATAAAATATTCAGGGTAGATTGTACCTACAGATTAACCAAAAAAGCCGCATCTACTGAGCGCACCTGAGAAAAATATCTATTTTGGTTAGTCTATGAGATGAAAATCTACCCTGCCTTCAATTTGACTTCAAACTAACACTGCTAACTGCTTCCCTAAATATTTCAAGCATTTTTAAATCCCCTGAGAATTCAACTTTAGTTAAACCAGTCATTTGGCTCACATTTAAGAAATGAACATTGCTAAAAATCAGACTGAAAGATTGAACAGATTTTACATCATTCTTCACTGCTAGTACTAACCATAGTATTTTTGTTTAGTTACCATTTTCCATATTGTTTTACTCAGACATTTTTCCTTTTTCTTCCCTGTACAATTAGTTAACGTCTCAGAAGGAACTGGTTATACAACCAAATATTTGCACAGGTGCATTTTATCCAGTCTCCTATGTAAAGAAAAAGCTCAAAAGAGAAAACGACTTTTTTTAAACATCTACTATAGTAAAAATGTTTAGATCATCAAAGCTGAAGTCTGAAAGGACAACTATTATTTCCAAGTTTGTGCATTTGACAGCACTTCCTGTATAGTACATTTAACTTCTGCATGAATAATTTTTCTTCCTATTCCCAAACCATTGCTGTCATGACAAAATTATGCCTTTATTCGTTGTTCTGGAGAGACCTCATGTATTCTCTTCTTCAAAGATTTCAACAACAGGGATAACAGAGAAGTTGCTTCTATTTAAGTTTGGTTTGTTATTTCAAACAGCAAGAAGTTATCTGAATTTATAAAACTTGGACAGAATTAAAATTCTCCAGCAGATCCAAGGATGCAGCTCAAGTACTTATGCTGTAAAGGATTCTACTTTCTTTCATCCAGATACTTCTGTATTTTCTTTATTCTCCTGAAACTTTATGTATGACAAATACAGCTGAAGTCAATACAGCATCATATAGTACCTGAATGCAGCATAAAAGATTCAAACCATGACAAACGCTTGGGTTCACATTACAGGACTTGGGGTAGATTTACTACACATAATGCAATCAACATAGATATGTCCTTAAAACTATCTAACAAACATGAAGTACAATTCTACAGTGCTACTATGTCTTTCACTGTACTGTATGGTCTTTTAAAAAAAAGACAGTCCTACTACAAGTACTAGTCCTCAACAGCATTCTTTACAGGCTGCTTGCAGACATGGAAAAAAACAGCACTTTAAACTCAGCATGCTCCTGCAGTGAATCCAGCACATGCCCAGAAGAGGCAGCACCTTAGTTGCACCTGTTTTTTCCCCAACACCTGTAGAGACTGGTGCTTTAGTGGGGCTTTTTTGGGGCTTTTATCTGAAGCACCTGATCTACACCAACACTGCAGAGCCAGATCAAACTATTACAGCGCTGCTTCTGGTAACGTGTTGGGTTTTGTTTTTTTCACATCTGTCAGCACCCTTAATGTCTGAATACCCATTTTGTGAAATTACTAACTTGAAGGCTGTAACATTTTCAATGAAAATGATTGCCGTGGCCAATTTGTATCCTCAAGAAGTTAATCAAAAATGAAGGATTGTCAAGCAAGGTGAAAGAAGTTGGAGCTAAGAAATCAGGCACATTTCCCCATCTGCCCCAGGTACATTGTAAGAGTGAGAAGGAAGACAGCTCTATGTATCAGCCACTAATCACTACCCACTTTCCCCTGGCCCTGGAGCTTAGATGGTGAGTGCTGCCACTGTCCCTTCTCCCTACCTCCCTGAATTCAGCAGCAGGTGTCAAAAAAAGGGACAAATAGCAGTGGTGCTAGGCTTTGCAGGCTCCAAAACCATGCAAAAGGAGGCTCTTCAGCCAGACTCTGTGCTGACGAGCTGGTAAGCTCAGAGCTCATAGCACATGCAAAGCTCTGGCAGGCAAAGGGGAAGGATCCACACCTGATCTGCTACACCCTGCCTGGAACTATCCCTGCACTCAAGGTTCATCAGAGATGGCAAGGGAGGTGGAAAAAAAAATAAGGGTATCAGACAGGAAGAAGATACTTTGAACAGACACTTAGCCCATCTTTAGCAAATATAGCAAATGGCTTCTTCACTAGTCATTCACAAACATGGAAGAAAAGACGCACTGGTACTTGGTGGTAGGTGACAATTTCTTAGACCTCAGTATGAGATCAGTACGTTTTCACTTCAAGAAACATAGTTCATGGAACTGATACGGGGAGTTAAATTCTTAATTTCCTGAGGCCCAGTTTAAAAAGCTAGTGTTCTGAAGCAGGATAAGTGGGAAAGGAAAACAACTGAATGTCCTTCAACAGCAAATAAAGTTTGTACCAAGACTAAGCATCCACAGATTTCACTGAAAACAGGATTAAAACAGTTTGTCTACCTCCTTGTAACAATGCAGATATTCCTTTAACTTTGTGCTGGCACATAAAAAGGTTGATAATCTATAAAAGAAACAAGACTAGAACCAAGACTTTGTTTTCAAACCAGGTCAAACAACATTCTAGCCAAAGATGCTCCTTCTAGTCCTTTTAAAATGAAGACAACACATTAATGGAAAGAACTGAGTTCTTTTCCCCACTTACCTCATCACTCTCATCTACTTCAATACCACCGTCTTTGTCATCATCCATTTGCTTATGGATTGTGCGGAGAGCTTCCAGACTGAATCGGTCCTCTTCAGTAAAGCATGGTGGGGTCAATGAATTGCAATGATCTGGAGGACAAAGAGCACACAAATCCTAGTTATTAGTGCCTTGAAATGTAAAATTTCTAACCACAAATCTCTTTTTTCCTCTTGGGGGCAAAGTGGCTCCTTCAATTTCAAAATAAACTAAATATCATTTTGTAATTTAGTGAAGAAATTCTTCATACCTTGACTGTAGGTAACCATGGCTATTGCTACCAAGTTCTAGGAAGCTTTTTGGGTGACATTCCTTGCAGAGAAGTTGTGGAGGGGTGGGAAGGGGATTGGGAAGGGTTGGTTTGTTCCTTGATCTTTGGGCAGGACCCACCGGGAAGACAGAGAAGGAAGAGATACGCTTCCCCCTGGAGAAAAAGGTGTTTGCTCCCTTCCTGTAATCCACTTTGCCTAATCATGAGACCACATGATTTCCCTCCTTTCAGCCTCAAGTAAATATTGTAACAGCCTGTAAATTTCTCCCACTTCCTCAATCAATTTTTCTGCCAGCCAGCCCAGCAGAAAGGGACAATGAGTAGAAAGAAAAAAGAGGAAAAAGAACAAGCAGGTCCTGGTATTTACTATGGGTTCTTAAGTGTCCACAGTCCTACTGATGTGGAATATTCCACAGAAGCTGCAAGGAAAGGAAACATAACATTGACAGGTCAAACAGAACTCATGAATGTCTGCATGACATAGGAGACACTACTCTAACAATGGTTTCACAATAATTGACCAAAATGTTAGGAGGGCATGTAGTACTAGATCCATTAGGAACATCTTCAAACATTTTAACGAACCCATCAGGATAATGCCCAGGCACTTAAGTATATGGGAAGGAAAAGCAGACTCATGGAAAACTCCACTGAAAAGACAAAGATGGTGAAGAACACAGTCATAGCTCAACAGGATATGTTGGGCTGAAGGTTAAAGAGTAACCTTTTACAGAGTAAATGTGTACCCATTACCTTGAACAACATTAAGGATAAGGACTAGGCCAAATGGGTCAACATATAAACACACTTTTTGAACACAGTGTTTTTTAAAAACAACTAACAGGTTTTATGTACTTACCAAAAACCATTAGAGATAACTCTGCCAATGTTAAGGAAATTACATCAACAGAGCCAGAGTTGACAAGAACCCCATAAAGAAAAGAATTATCTAGGCTTGGTAACTTCCATACAGAAATGTTATATTATGAATTTATTTTCCCAATCCCAGTGGTAACACTGTTAGACAAGAAACCCACAACAGAAGTTGCTAAAAAAGCCTGGCTGACCCTGCAGCTACAAAACAAGAGGAAAGAAGATATTAAAAGGGATCCAAAAGGTTATGTTATCAGCATTGCAGCTAAGCAAGCATCAATACCGTCTCTTTGCAGATTAAGCTTCCAAACTAAGATATACCCCATTAAACCTACACCAAGTAATTATGCACCACTATTCTGAAGTTCTAGATATAAAATTTCTATCAGTTATGTGCTGACCTCACAATGGTAAATAAAGAGGATCTCTTTATTCTCACTAAAATACATTAACTAGTCCTTGACTGCAAGCACACTGTTTAACAAATTTTAGAGCTATGAGAAATTATTAAGTGCCTGACCAGGCTAGCTATTCAGAGCTTTCATTTTCGAAGTATAACTGCAGCATATACTTAGGAAATTAAATGGTGGCCACAACAGCCTGCTCCTTTATTGATTTTTACTTGCCTGCCTTTGTCTCATTCAAGAATAGTTTTAGTTTATACAACAGTAGTTGGATTTTAAACCTTCACCTTGCAATGAAAGAAAACTAACACAAGAATATTTAAGAACTAAAAAGTGCAGTGCAAAGGGCTTGAAAATAGGGCTTACCTTCTGAGACATTATAAACCATCCTGGAAAATTCTGTTACACATTCTAACAGAATACATCCTACACTTCACTTCCTAACTTCCCAAGTTCCTTTCTGTAGCAGAATCAGCAATCACGGCACATTAGTTAGCAAATCAGAGAAGGCTGCTTTTTCTGCAAATACACTGTGGTTTCTTTTACCTCTCAAAAGATGCACAGTACAAAAAAAAGCTGTTTTTGCTCTTCATTACATCTAAGATCTAACTCTCTGGCTAAAAGCAAGATAAAAATATCCAAAACAGATGAAAAACTAAAACAAGTACAGAAGTGTACAGAGGAAACAATTTTTATTTATTTTTGTGCGCCAAAATGAACAAGTCTGCTCCATTAGTTCAGGGCTCTTCAGTTTCAAATAGGCTGGGGCTGGACCCCCAATAGATGCATATATGGGCGGGCACTTCCCCCGCCCCATCCTACTGCACCACATACAGGCTGGTGTTCCCCTGCCCCTCTGTACCATGGGCACTCCACCTCATTTTCTGCTCGCTATAGGCTCCTCTATGATACTACGCAGCACAGATGCTCCAGGCTGTCAGCTCCTGCACACCCTGGGTGAGGGCGTGCAGCAGAAGTTGGAAATAGGAAGGGGTGCCGTGTAACCCTGACCGGAGCAACAGGGCCAGCAGCAGCTGGGTGGGAGCCTAGGGGCTGCATGTTAACCCCTCAGACCACCAGGTGAATAGCCCTGCCATAGGTAATAGGAATCCACTTCCAAATCGCTTTTGCATTTTGTTCAGTACATTTAAAAAAAAAAAAAAAAAAAAAAAAGCTTTCTTCGAAGGACAAAGGGTATTTTACTCCTGTGTTGTTTAGCTTTGTAATCTATGAGAATGCAAAACAAATGCAATTTCTCCATTTTATTGGCCTAAAAAGTCTATTTTTAAAAAGTTACTGCTTTTATTAAGAAGAAAACAGACAGACCACTTGTGCTTCAGATGTCCTGAACTCATTAAGGGAACATTTGATACCTCCCTTAAAGAACAGATCAAGTTCCTGACTGCTTTTGGGAGTGAGGAATATGGGATAGGACCATGTCTAGACTGAAATAAAAACAAGCAAAATCCAGACTGATCTCTAGCCTTATTTTTTATGGAAATATTAGGGAATGTTACTCCTAACCAACATCACATCTTAGTCTAGAGTTCAGAGACAATTCTCTTACCAAAAGACTATTCTTGCCAAGAATAAAAGGATATTCTAGAAAGAAACTTTAAGAGAAAAATTCAGAAATTGGTTCAGACCTTGTAAATCTGATCATCTGGGAGAATTAATATCAATATAAGTACATTTTTAGACTATATACAGTTAAGTACCACCTTAGTCCATGTTTGTTAAACAAAAGTTTAACCACAAATTACTAGAGGAACTTTTTATTACCAGGAACTTATCAAACTTCTATTTTCTTCCTCATATCCAAAAATGTGGAAGAAGTCCTTAGAAAGATATTGGGGGCTGTAATTATGACCCTGAAAAACTGCCCTGATTTTAACCATTTCACTAATAGGCCAACAGTCAGAAGTGTAACCTTCCATTATACCTAAATTATACTTAAATGATAAAACTGTATTTGGACTTGTACTAATTGCTCTGGCCTATACTGAAGTCAAGTCATGTTTCTGCGGTAACAGCTTTAATTCTTCACTTTCTTCAGGTTTAAAACTAAGGGGACCGAATCAATTATTTCAAGCAATAAAATACAGCCAACTTTGAAGTTGACTTTTTATAAATGCAAACCAGTAAAATTATATGCATGTGTCATACAAACTGCAGCATATATTCAAGCTTACTAATGGTGTGCTTAGGAA
Source organism: Caiman crocodilus (assembly GCA_030014935.1). NCBI lineage: Eukaryota > Metazoa > Chordata > Crocodylia > Alligatoridae > Caiman > Caiman crocodilus. The sequence goes on along the minus strand of JAGPOW010001338.1, from coordinate 33,895,003 downwards.
CCATCATGGAGCAATAGCATTTTCTTGTACCAGTCAGAAGTAGGGAAATTTAAACACAAACATATGGCTTTAATCATAAGGAAATTTGTCATTGGAAGATTAAATTTTTAAACTATAGAATTATAGCTCAACATACTCAAAGGTTTTTTAAATGATTCTTCCATATGATTCATGCAACCAAGTAACTATGCTTCCTTACTGTTTCTATAGCCTCCAAGACACAAGACTGTGCTTGTCCAACTATGGGACTGCTAACAGCCATTTACAAAGTAAGAGATCTGATAATAAAATTGGGATAGGGATGTTGAATCAAATATTTGAATTTGTTCCCAAAAACAGCAGCCAGCAGAACTTATTGGACATTCAAATTGTTTCAGTATTTACTGCAATTTACACAAACTTTATTTTTCCAAGAGTTAACTAAAACAACAGAAGCTGCTTTTCATTAGAAATTCTCTGCCTCTGTGCTCCTTTTCTTCCTAAAGGCAAATTCTGAAGCTACAGTGCTGCTGCAAATTACAAATTAAACAGAATGACTATACCTGCTTAGTATCAGTTTCAAGTATTTGTAATAACTGTTATTGTATGTACCTCCATGGTCCCACTCACCACAGCATCTGAGTACCTCAATGTTTTTAAAATTGTGGTGTTGGAAATGACCTCAAGGATCGTCTAAGCCAGGGGTTCTCAACCTTCTCAGATTCCAGACATCAGACACCGCTCTGTAACTTTTGTGAATCAAGCAGCATCCCATTTTGAAAACAAAATTGTATTTCCTCAACACACAGGACAAGGTTAGAAGGGAGAATATAATCAGGTAAGCATGTGCTTACCTCTGCATTACACAGGGACTAAGCAATGGGAGGGGAAGGAAGGGAGGAAAGAGCAGCTGGGCCAGAGTAGACTGTGCAACCTCACTCCCTGAAGTGCTCTTCAAAAGATCTTGCATCATCCCATTAAAAAATCCCTGATCTCATCTAACCCACTGAACAGAGGAGGTATCTTGTATTTTTTTCCTGCCCCCCACCCCTGCAGGCCAATGAGAGGCTAACAACCAGTACAGGAGAACACTGAACATCTATAAATACAGGCACTCTTCAATTTTCAATGTTTTGAGCTACAACGTTTCACACTTACGTTTATAAATTGACACCCTGTTTCAACTTTATGACATCAGTTTTGACTTACAATACTTGATCCAATGCGATGCCACGCCAGCGAACAAGTTCACTGCATCGCTCATCTCACTGGAGAACATCTTTCCAAACTTCCTTGGACACTCAATTTAAGAAAGCAAACAAGACTCCAGAAAAACCTGCAGCCAAGACTCCTGAGAAGGCTCCAGCCAAGAACCCTTCAAAAAGCCCAACCAAGAGCCTTTCAAAAAGTCCAGCAAAGTCATCTCAAAGAAGTCCTTCCAAATCAATATGATTGCTATTTACAATATACAATACATTCATGTAGCTATATTACCCATCTATAATTGATCAAGTACAACATTCTGGGGTATTTTTGGTGAAAACAGGGTATAGGACCTTGGTTCAGGAACCAATCTCCCATTTATAACATTATTTCTTATGAGAAAATTGGTTTTGAGTTGCAATATTTTGACTTAAGACGCGGTTTTCAGGAACCAACTGTATCCTAAGTCTGAGGGCTGCCTCTACTTTAGCGATAGGATTGTTCAGGTAGGCAGGAGACATTCACCACACAAGACAGGGAAGTGGTATTATCTTAACCTTACAGATGGGAACTAGAGCACAGACAGGCTATGACTTGATCAAAAGCACAATTGAGGTCTAGAACAAAGCAGGGGATTGCATCCATGTCCCATAAGTCCCAGTCTAGCACTTTAGCCACTGAAACATCTTTCTTCAGTGATTCAAAAAACTGAAGAGTATGTACACATACCACCTGATCTTCATGGGTTTCTATTTCTAGTACCAACACAGACTCTGTATTACTGAGGCTCCCTAAAATATTTTTAATGTGTGAAAAACATGCCTTTGATATTTGGCTTTTGGTTTACCAGATTAGGGTAAACTTCAGCTTCCTCTGGGTTTCTGGAGAAATACAAACCCCTGCTCCAGACTGAATCAGCTTCTGTTAGAGAAGACTGTGTAGAGTCTCCCTTAATGGAACAGTTTTTGTTTAAAGCCTTTGAAAAACTTCAGTGAAAAGCAATCAGGCCTCAGGAACCACAGTCCAATGGAAATGCACTGAGTGCTGAAGTTTTCTATAGAGAAGCAACTCTATATAAAGCTGGGCTTGTAGTAATTGTTCAGTTTTAATGCTTCCCCCAAGCAACAGGACAACTTTAAAGGGTGCAGTAAGACTGCCAGTCAGGCACTCCAACCCCTCTTCCTTTTGCTGCCGCTGAAGGCCTCCAGTTTAAGCAAGAGTCTTTATCCATCAGATACTTACAATCATAACTCAAGGGTAAAGTATCTTGGGGCCTTCTTTTCAACAGATATTTAAGAGAGGCTTCAGTAGAGGACTAATTTCCTCATGCTCTATCTGGATCATAGAGAATACACTACTTGAATATTTAAAGAGAATTTCATAAGTAAAGGCATCCTGGTCTAGTCCAGGGCAAAATGGAAAACATGCATCCATGCCTCTCTATCCAGCATCTTGTTTTGGAAGCCGGATCTTGGAAGTGTACAGGTAGAATCAATGGGGTATTAGAGATGACCCTATGCAAGCTTCTTAATTGCTCAGGAATAGCAGGTGAACTGTACAGCGACTGGCTGTGTTCAATTATGGTTTGCGTATTGGATGGTTTATGTCTCTTTTTCCCTCTCTACAATGGGAGGAAAAGAACAAATGTGTAAGTGATTTTTTTTGACTCACTAGCAAGAAAGGCCCGGGTTAAAGCAGCTTTGTTTTCTAGCAGCAATTCCAAGCACTTTCTTTTTTACAAATAGGCTAAATCAGATAGCAAAAAAATTATGTTCGTCAGTTTTATGATTTCTTGTTTTCCCAAGAGACCTTCTGGGATATAGGTGATTTTCTTAGAAAAGAAAAGTAAGCATTCCTCACAGTGGAAAGTGCTAACTGCTAATGGAATAGCAGGATTTCTTTCCTCCTTTCATGGCCAAGGTATAAGCCCACAACAATTCCTCATTCCTAAACAAATCTTCCTGCTCCTGATATTCTATTTTCCTTCTACTTCAGTTCTGTACATTACACAGAAATACTATCTACCTCTTCCAGCAAAAATAGAAAAAAATCTGAATGGAAAGGCAGAGGTTGGGGGGCTGGGGAGGGGCTGGGGAAAGAGAAACATTTTACCATAGTATGTGCATTTTGAACTTTGAAAACTGAAAAACCTGGAATATCCTGGTACAATACAGGTTACTTAGTATTAATGAAAAAAACCTAAGGATTTCTGTTTAAAGAATCACCACATGATACTTGAACGAGTTTTTTTTCTTGAGACCTTCTGTAAACGTTTTAATGATATTCTTCATGCAGATTTAAAATGAAGGCCACAAGAGCATACTTTTGTTGAATCTCTAGTTTGAAAACTGTCACATTGAATTTGACTTCCGTTTCCAATCAAATACTTCCAGAAGCAATCAGTCCGACTTTTTATTAAACTCCCCCACATGGCAAGTAAGCTCCAAAGGATAAGAATAACTTGACAATGTCACTTTGCATTCAGTATTTAAATGTCACAAGTTAGGACTGCAGCACTCCCTTCTACTTAAGCAGTGGCTTGCAACCTTTTTTCCAGACTTAAGGTATCCTTCCATAACTTTTCTGAATTTTAGTGGCACCATTTTTTTTAAAAGTTATTTATTAAAATTAATAAAAATAATGCAACTGGAAACATCATTTTTATCAGATGGCACTTATTGCAATATCTTGTATTTGTGACCAAACTGAAGAAAGACATGCTCTCATTTCTCCTTCCAAAGAGGAGACTCTCTCTCTCTTTTGGGGGTATTTTGGGGTAGATTAAAGCAGAAAATGCCAACTCACATAAATAGAACGCTAAAAATGGCAGCATGATTTTAACACTTTTTTAATGTTGGGACATTGCTTGGTTAGTTGAATGTAGAAGGCATCCAAAGTTACCTCCTAATCTTTCAATTTAAGGTCTGATCATTGTATATACTGGTGATTCTATGTTAGTTTTCTTCTCAGATAAAATTTTTGTGCTGTTGTTGTCTACACTGCCTTTAACAGTGCCATCTCTACACCTGCTCGTCGTATTCTGTCATTCCCATACAGTTTCTAGCCTGGTGTAACAATATCTCATTGATTATAATTTTTCTAACAGGTCTCTGAGATGCCTATTATATCAAATAGGCATCATCATTTAATACCAAGGATACCAGTTCACTCATTTTATTTTTCAGGTTTCTAGTTTTTGTGTAGAAACATTTATAGCTTTTCTCTTTACTTGATTGCCTATTACACCATGTAATACTTGACTAGGACTCTAAGAAAGTATTTATTCTACCTATTGTCTACAGTTACACTTCCTGCTTCCCTACTCTCCTTTTCAAGAGGGTAAAGGACTTCTATGGTGTTGCCTTTGAGGGTTGGGCCAATCCAAACTGTACACTCTTCAGAGCTGTTGGCTTTCCCCCACCGTTTAGTTAAAACATGCTCAACAATCTTTTAAAAATTTTGGGGGCCAACAATGTAGCTCAGTTTTCTTTTTCAGGTGGAGGCCATCTTTTTTGTACAGTTTTTTTCCTGCCCAAAAATGTTTCACAGTTCTTGATAAACCTAGACTCCACCTCTCCATACCATTATCTCATCCACATAGAGCTCTGGAGCTCTTCTCCAGCCCCATGTGTGGAATTAGAACTAATTTCAAAAAGTGCTACCATGGAGGTCCTGAACCTCTTGCCTAGCAGCCTAAAATCGACTTCCAGGACCTCTCTCCTACACTTCCTTGAGTCATTGGTAACCACACAGACCATGGCCATTAATCCTCCCCAACACCCCTTAGAAACCCATCTGCACATCATGAGAAATCTGCTGCCTCTGCACCCACTAGACATGTCACTGTGTGGTCCTCCCACACATCACAAACCCAACTACATATGCCCAATATGACTGAATCCCCTACTACCACCTCCTGTTCTGAGGGTCCCCTCCCTTCAAGGAGTATGATTGGTACGAAAGGACTTGATGACGTCAGTTGGAGAGGCTCCCATTTAATAATATATTTAAATTCAGACACAGTCTGGAATTCTATTTACCATCTTGGGGAATTCAAATATAACAGAGGAAGTCAGAGGAACAATGAAAATGTGATTTAGTCTGTTTTTTAAATGCTTCTGATTACGTATAGAACTCCAATATGTAATAACTGCCCCAGAAAAAGATAGTCTTATTAATAATACCAAATTCCCATTATAAAATCTGAAACACAATGAAAAATAGTTTAGTACAGGGAAGAAATTCTCCACTGCTCTTAAGTTAACCAAAACCAAATGCCATTTTTACAAAAGCATGCATATACAATATTGATTTGCACATATACAAAATGAGATGGGCCTGATTAATAGTCACTCCTATGTCATTTAAGCTAATGCTAAGTTAGTCCATTAACTTTTACTAAATTTAACCCCCATGCATTAGGTGTCTTCTCCCTTCCCCTTCTCCCTCACACATACATGCCTTTTATATGCAATATTAGTTGCATACAGATATGGTTGACTGGGTGGGGCAAACGGATGCTCTACATGGTGCTGAGAAACCTCTGAGGTGCCTTGCAGGCTCTGGTCAAACTATCTATTAGATTACAGTTTTCTGGGGAGTGTCAGAGGTGGCTTGTAATATCTGGGGGTGTGGTGGTGGGAAAGAGATTGCACAGGATGTTCTTGTGGGCCTTCTTGGACTCAACTTTTATGACACAGTTGCTATGATCTCAGTGGACCTAGCTGGTCCTTACCAGATCATGTACTTCAGGTCATATCAAAGATGCACTTAACAGCTCTTGGAGCCATGGTGCTTTTTTAAACACCCATGACCTTTGTGTGTCCATATGACGGGCACAAACTCATTGTAATAGACTCCTTTCTTGTTGATGTAAACAATTATATGATTTAGCAGGAGCATGAAAACAGCTGTGAAATTCCATGAGCGTTTGTAGTAGAAATCCAAAGTATATTAGCATTACCAGGGCCAGGAAGTAAGTGGATTTTGATTAACGTTCTGCTTTTGAAATATGTCTTTCCTGGTTACATTCCTGAAACACACCTTAAATAAACAGAGGACGTGGTAAACTTTCCAATGGAATAATAAATTAAACCCTGACATACTATTACAGAGAAAAGTAGTAAGAAAATTCTTCTGTTCCACACCTGCCCTCTTAATGAAGAAAATGTTGCATAACTAATTTTGTACATTTTAATTTCACACTGTTCTAAACACTATATAGAATTAAAGCAAAGGCCTGCCTCCTTCAGCAGGTACATAATATCTTCCAACTCTTCGAAAATGGCACGAGTCACATATGACCTGCAATATTTGCTTAAGAGACTGTCTGAGGGGTGGTTGGTTTAAAAGTTCAGTTATTGCTGATACTTCATATTTTGACAAGACAGATCTCTATCATGAAGTCAGAGGTAGTATAAATACCTATATGATTATCAAGATCTAAGTTCTGCTTGGGTGGATAGAAAGCAAAGGCTGAATTAGTAACTTCCTGGTGTGGCAGGAAATTGAGCTACATGACAAAAATCAATCCACTTCAATATACAATGGTGCAAGGAGACTGAATTAAAAGGGGAATTCTCTCCACGCCCAGGAGGGACACACAAGGAACTGTAGAACAGCACCAATTACTATAATGAGGAAGAAATCTGCTGTATGATTTTCTTTCCATCTTTCTTTAGCCCCTGACTATACAGACTGCACATCCACAATATTGAATAAAAAGAGAATAAAGGAAACATCTTTGTAGCAATCATATCTGGAACTTCCATTTGATATCTCCAACTACCGAAGCACAGTAAATACCACAGCTCAGATATAATGCATATGGGGAAAACTATAGAAAGACTGCATTTGTAATTCATCTCTGAATGGCCGCTTTGGTAATGGAAATCATTTAAAAATCAAAATCTGTACTAAGATTTTATCTTAGCGATACACCTCTAATATCATACTTACCTACTTATAAGTCTAACATTGTTCCAAAAGGCAAAATAAAAATAAAATTAAAACATACCTGCCATTTAGGTACAAAAAGGGATTTATATCAAACTGGAAACTGTAACATGCATTTCAGCCATCATTATTAGAGGGGTTTGGCATTTTAATCTATCATTTCATCTCCTGACTCAACATATTAATAAGTATTACACATTATTCCTTTCATTCATTTTAATTTTATAAACATGTTTATACAACTTTCTAATGGCAGAGTAACTTAATTGAAAAAACAATTTAGCTCAAACACTTTTTAAAAACTACACAAATCCAACATATTCATAGATTTCATAGATGTTAGGGTTGGAAGGGACCTATTAGATCAATGAGTCTGACCCCCTGCCCTGGGCAGGAAAGAGCACTAGGGTCAAATGACTCCAGCCAAGTGTTTGTCCAATCTCTTCTTAAATACCTCCAAGGAAGGGGACAGCATCACCTCCCTTGGAAGCACCTTCCATATTTTGGCAACCCTCACTGTAAAGAATTTTTTCCTGATGTCCAGTCTAAATTTGCTCTCCCTCACTTTGTGACCATTGTTACTAGTTACCATGATGGGCGCCTGGGAAAACATAGTATCCCCCTATTTCCTACTGTTCCCCTGATGAGTTTGTGGTTAGCCACAAGATCACCTCTCAGGTTCAGGTCCCTCAATCAGATCTCATAGGGTTTTTTCTGTAGGTCTTTACAGGAGAGGTGACCCTCCTTTGAGCCCTTTCCAGATTATCTACATCCCTCCTGAAGTACAGTGCCCAAAACTGGATGCAGTACTCCAGCTGCAGCCTGACCAATGCCACATAGAGGGGTATTACCTCCCTGGACCTGTTTATGATGCACCTACTTATGCAAGAAAGAGTGCAGTTAGCTCTACTTATTACTCCATCACATCTCCACACCTCATGTTCATTTTAAAGTTGACTACGACTCCAAGATCCCTTTCTGCAGTTGTGCTACTTAGAATGGTACCTTCAAAGGCTACAGGAGTGTTGATGATTCTTCCTCCTTGCGTGTAACACATGACACTTATCTTTGTTAAGTATTCATAATACTTCCCATTATATATTTTAAAAGAATATGAAAGTAGGTAGGTTAGTCAACACATGCACCTTAACTTCTGCATTTTAGGCTATTTCTACAGACAAGCTAATGTTTTAATGTTTTATTTTAGACGTAGCTCTACATATTCACAAAAGTGAGCAAATTAAGAGAGGCTGTTACATTTTCATTATTAACAAGGTCAGTGACCAACTGAGGCCAAAGGCATGGGCAGAAGACAATGGGGGGGGGGGGACCCTTAAAAAAAAACCAAAACACTCTTTTTAAAATGTGTTTGTCCTAAAGTAGGGTGGCCATTTGTTCAGTTTTATAGAGGATAGCCTGGTTTTTCTGGTCCTGTCCTCTATTGATATGAAACCAGATGCCTTTATGTCCTCTACTTTTCACCACTCGGCACCCGCCCCCCTGATGATGCCACGGCTGCAGCCGCCTGCAGGAGGCTCCCTGCTAGGCCCGCCCCCACCACCAATACTGCCATGGCTGCCTGCAGAAGCTCACCACACCCCCCGCTACCCCCATCCTCCGGAGGCACGCGTGACATTCATGGTAATGAAGACAGTTGCACTAATTAGTGAAGTACCTCAACAGCCACCTTATCTTAAAGACATAGCCAAGTGCCATGTTTGCTGATTATCTGTATGCTCCTTGAATAACTGATTATTGAAGAATATTTGTATGCTCATTCAACTTAGGAAGGCAAAAGATGACAAAAACATTACTTCAGGCCAAGAACAAGTATGGTATATGTCAACCTGCAAAGAGAACATAGAAAAATAGAGGGGGAGGGTATAATTTAGAAATTTGTATTTCTAACCAATTTCTCAATACACAAATGTCTGTATTTAAAGTACGGTAAGGCCTTTTGTTGGCTGAGCAGCAACATTCCAAGAGGACTTTTGTAACACATTCCTTGCGTCACCGGAGATGGCTCGGCACTGGATACAAGGCTCTGAATTCACTAAGCTCTTGTGTTCTTTGTGGGCCAGATGCCATCAACTAAGCTGGTCACTTGTAATTCAAGTGAATTACAGCTTTCTATTTAACACCGAGGATCTCATATTCTATGCAATTCTCTTCCTAGCAGTGCCACTTCATAAAATGGATGACTAGGGAATGTGTGATACTAATATTTGGTTAAAATGTTAAATAAGATGCTTAATTGTGTGTCCTTAAAAAAAAAAAATAAATTAATTAATTGTTTCCTCTTAACACAAGCTAAGAAGGTACGGCATAAAGAAAACTGCAATTGCGTATATGGAACAGGTCTAAAGATAAGAAAGAAAAATTATATTTAAGCCATTTAATTTTGTTCAAAACCTGACCTCCAAATATTTGAAAATATATCCATAAGACTTAAAATCAAGCTTCCTTATTTTAAAAAATTGTTGTTTTTCCCTAGACAGAATACATTTGTTTCCTGCTTAGTAACGTAAACTATGCTGCACTGTTGAAACAGAAGAGATCTGATCTGTAGACTTGTTGAAACCTAACAGAAAAAAGCTAGATTCCCCATGAGCTAGATAGAAAGTTGATGACCCACATCCCTCCTTAGAAGAACAGGATAGCCAGAGGACCATAAAAAACTACAAACACACAGCAGATGACTTTTTTCAGCATGAAGTAGTAAATGTATACATATTAAACACAAATAGAAGCCTTTTAAATAACTTAGATCTTTAATCATTTAAAAAAAATAAAATTGGAATATTGAAATTAGGAAATGAAGGAATTCATTCTTATAGGAAGTTCTATAATTATACTATTAAAAATTAAAAACTCCTCAATTTAACTACTGCAGAAATATGAGAGTTAAATTGTCAAAGATATCCCATTAATAAAAACCTCTCATATAAAGCTAATAAATTACATCCTTAAGGCCAGTTTTAATTGCACATAGTTTTTTCTGGTGTTAAGTTTTCACACATGGCTCATAATCATATCCTATATCCATGAATCAGGCAAGTGGGCATGACACTGTTGACAGTACTGAATTACTTCAGTCTTCTACACCAGTGGATCTAGTGCATATATTATTTACTATCCAAACACTAGGAAATCAAATTTAATTCCCAACAAGTACTACTTGTACCATCATATAAGCACTCTTAGAACTCTAACTAGATGTTGCCAAACATATTTTTATTCTGAAGAGGATGAAGTAAAAAATACTAAACATTTAATACTGTACATATTGCAAAAAGATCTGATCACACCCAATGCCTGTAATGCCTGTGGATTTTGCACATTATCTCCTTTAGTATTTTATCAGTTCTACATAGAAAAATGAATTTACTTCAATCACTATCAGCACAACTGCTTTATCTACATCTTCAGGAAAGTAATTCAGATATTCAGGCACCTTATATATTCAATTCCCAAAGCTGCACTGCAACTTTCCATATACTACCATTCAACACAGTATGCTTTGATTCTGATGATGCATATAAATACTATCATTTACCCAGACAGTTTAAAAGCAGAATATTTTAAAAATCGGTATTTCATAACACCACTTGCAGTTGCAACTAATTTGCTTCTCTTTCAAAAGATACATGAATCATTATGCAGCTTAACACTCAAGTCTAACTCTGGATTATGCAACTGACATTTTTAATGTTACTGATATGCTGCTAGATATATATTTTTAGTGATAAATATCACCCAGTGATAAACATGGCTGACCAGCCTTTTGGCTGTATCCCAGTTCTCCCCAGGCCATTGGAGTTTCACAGTCCCTACAGCAGGTTTGGGGATTTGCTCACTCAAGTCTTTCAGGTTCACTCACAGTCTTTTCCCATTATCTTTATTTCTTCAGGGCAAACTCCCTCCCAGCAGCAGTCAATATAAACAACCCAATCCATAAACCAAATTCTTGTACCACATGGGGTCTTCTCTTAGACCCAAAGAGAGCCCTCAGGTATAGTCTGCCACTACCTGTCTGCTGTCTCCCTTGCCCCTCCATCTCTTCAGCCACAGAAAGGGCTCACTTACAGACTCTTCGTTGCACTCGCAGATTTCTGGGTAAGAGGCACTCCTGGCCTGATCCTCAGGCTCCTCTGTGAGCTGACCCACAAGCTTTCCCCCACTGCACTTGCAGCCTTCTAACTTCTCCCTGACTGACCCTGGCTCTGATCCCTGGGATCCCTTTTAGATGTCTGGATGTCAGCTAGTTATTTGCTGCAGCTGGTCCAGTCCTCCTCCTCAGCCTGCAATCAGCTACCTAATGGCTGCAGGCCTTGAGACCATGCAGACTGCTACAAGCCCTCTGATCATACACAGCCTGTTACACTGTTACATATCCTCCTCCCAAGAAGGGCACCCTTTTCAATTCTTTATTCCCCTCCTCCCCCCCACCACTGTAGGTACTAGATAGGACCTTCCTGATCAGTCTTTTCTCCTGCACCCTAGGTGCTTCAAGGACATGTTTTGTGGACTCCATTCTCTGCTGTGCTCGCACCCATGACTCACAGATGACAAGCGTAATGCTTTCTCCTGATCTTTCTCCACCTCTTTGGGTTGGCTCAAGTTCAGACAGCTCCAGAACCACAGCTCTTCCATACTTCCTAACCCAAGGCGAAACTGTACTCTGTCAGAATCTCAGCTTCCCTGGCCCTGGTTTTACTTTTTTTTTTTTTTTTTGGCTTTGGCTGAAACTTTAATGGCTACTGAGCCATAGCTCCCATAGGGTCTCTGTGCCCAGAATGAAGCTGCTTTCACTCAACCTTGGATGTGCCCTAGCCCCTCCTGATCCTCCCAGGCACAAAAACTTCTCTCAATGTGCCCCCTGAGGTGCTATGGGACCTCTACTACCCCTATAGTCCCTCCCAAACCATGGATTATTTTACAATTTACTTCATCAGACACCAACAAAACATAAGCCCACTTGGCTATCCCCAACATCACATAACCAAAATGTAAGCCCAGAGTACCCCCACTGGGTTTGACTAAGAGCCATGGAAACCTCAGTCTCCACAGCCCCTTCATACAGAGCCTCTCTGCCTGCCCCCTAGTCCAGTCTCCATGCTCTTGCTCAGGCCCCAGTTCCTTCCCAGAACTCATTCCCTTCTAGTCAGGAGGCTCTTCCCTTCTGATCAGGTAGGTGGGTTTATCTCATCCACCCACCAGGGTTTCTAATTTTCCATCCACATTTTCAACCCCTGGTTGCCTACTCTCTGTAGTCATCCCACAATGGGCATGGTTTCTCCCACCTAGGGATCACATCCCTTCTACCTGTCTCCAGGAGGTAGTTCCACTCATTCCCTTTAAAGCAACCCCAATCTTTTCAGTCTCCCCATAGGCCAACACCCAATCTCTCCTACCATGGAAGACAGAGGCCAGTCCTCTACCAAGCCTGTTTCTCACCTCAAAATTTCACATGTTCCTGGAACTCTGGCTGTAGCTCCACACAGGTCTCCACTTGGCAGTCACTGTAGGGGGCTGTCCCTTTATCCATTTTTAGCCTCATGGGACGGCCACAGAGCAATTGTTCATTTAATAGGGATAACGCCTATAAGGCTTCCCGGGATGTTCATATTTCACTGTCCCCACGCCTCCCCTTTTTTCCCTTCTGTTTCTCCGCACTTTGGCATGTCTCATAGTTCCTGCCTGCTGAACACTTGTTTCAGTCTTTTCCATCACATGCGGAAACATAGGTTATATACAAATACGGTCAATCTGTCATTAATAATCTTTTGATTTTGCTTATCCTGGAACAGAATTTGCAAAAGCTTCTTCATGACTCTTACAAGTGCTGTCGCCATCTTCCCCTCTGGCTGCAGCCTCTGTCTGGATTACCTACAAGGCGGGCTGTTCCCAGCACTCAACTTCTTCTCAAGTGTATTCAAGGCCTCTTCCATCCACATCACTACTTTCTGGTGGGCCCTCCTTTTCTTTTGTCCTGAGCCCTTGTTGTTGGACACAGGCATGAATTCTCTCTGTGTGGGGTAGATGGACTTTGTCTCTTCACTAGGCCTCCCAAGGTTTCTTCCTCAACTCTACATTTCCTTTAAGGGGCAGGTTCCCCCTTAGCTGTGATGGACTTGGCCTCTGCCCTCTCTTCTCCCAGGCATCCCTTCTGCCAAGACTGCTCCTGATCCACTCTTTAGTCTCTTTTACAAGGGATCAGACTCTACTTTCTGTTGCAGGACTTCAGCTGACCTCACCATTGCCTCTTCCAACTCAGCTTCTAGGCTCAGAATTTGGCCTTTTAAGGCTATCACCTCCGTCTCTTGCCACTCCTGGGTGTGGTGTCCCACCTCCAGCTACTTCAACAGCTCCCGCCTTTCCTGATGAAAGGTTTTGGCTTGGACAGCAAATCTCACCAGCTCCTTACAGTCACTAAAAAGCTTCTGCTGACTGTCTCCTAGCTTGTTCTCCAGTTCATGGAGCTAGGCTTTCAGAGGCTCAACTGCTCCTAGCCCTCACCCTGGTAACCCCTCACAGCGAGTTCCTGGATCTCAGCCTTCAGGCCTTCAACACATTGATTCAATGCAGCTTCCTCTATCTATCGCCTCCACTGAGGCTTGGCTGATCTCTGGCTTTCTCCAGGGTTTGCAGCCCAGCATTTAGAGCTCTGCAATGTCTGTTACAATGTCTTTTCCCTCTCCTGCATGACCTTTCCTACTCCTCTCTCAAGGCAACTAGCTATTTGCTGTGAAGCTGCTGTATCTGCTGCTGCTACTGCTTCTGAAACTACAAGTGCTGTTGTTGGAGGTGCTGAAACCACAGCTGCCGGATCTGGAGTTGCTGCTCAATCTCCTTATTCTTTCTTTCATCAGCTGCCAGCAGGCATCTCAGGATGCCTATACACATGCAGGGAGGCTGATCTGATGCACTTTAATTACAGTGTGTCAGAGCATGGTAATTACCATGCTCCAGCAGACTCCAGCGTTATGTTCCCATGCTGAAAAATGGCAGTGGTGGGGAGGGTTTAACTAAAGCTCATCAACTAACTAAATGGCCCCACCATCATGTTTCAGTGCAAGGACGCTGATATATGTGATGTTCTGGGTGCCTTAATTAAAGCCACTCTAAAGCACCCTTCTCTCCACTCCCAGAGCACATCTATAAATGTCCTCAATTCCTTACTTTTATTCTCTACTCCTGGTGAGCAGCTGCCGGGGAGAATGCTACCATTATTGCAGCCTGCTCGCACCTCTGGCACTCCACCTCCAGCTCCCCCCTCCAGTGAGCTGTCACCCTGGCCACCTAATCCACAAAGAACTGAGACTGGAGCAATTCACCTCACAATTCTGCTAGGGCATCTGGTTCATGTTCCCCTCAGCCCCAAACATAGGGCAGAAAACCATATACTCTCTTCTAACTGAGCTGCCATCTCCATACTAGGGCTCTCTAGCAGGTTCCATTCCCCTTAACTGCTGCAGTCTACTGTAAATTGTCCAGTGACCATTAAACAGGGCCAGCCTACTTTAAATTGCTCCTGGAACTCAGCTCACACTGCTGTAGGGCCCTGAGGACTCCTATAGGGCTTTTAAGCTGCTCGTGTTCTCCACCAGTTATAGTGGGTTCAAGGATTTGCTCACTCAAACACACAGTCTTTCAGGTTCACTCACAGTCTTTTCCTACCATCTTTATTCCTCCAAGGCAAACTCTATTCCAGCAGGAGTCGAAATAAACAACTCAATCCATAAGCCTAATGTTTGTACCACATGGGGTCTTCTCTCAGACTCAAAAATCATCTTCAGACACAGTTCTCCTGCCCCCTACCCAAGCTCTCCCTTGTCCCTCCAGCCACAGGAAGGGCCCATGTACAGCATCTCTGCTGCACTCACGGTCCTTTGGGAGAGGGGCACTCCTGGCTTGGTCCCCAGGCTCCTCCGTGAGCTGACCTGCCAGCTCTTTCCACCCAACAGAGCTCTTGCAGACCTCCAACTTCCAACTTGCAGCTTCCAACCCATCAGTCTTTTCCTGACTGATTCTGGCTCTGTTCCCTGGGAGCTCATTTAGCTGCCTGGATGCCAGCTAGTTATCTGCTGCAGCTGGCACAGTCCTCCTAGCCAGCCTACAATCATTCACCTACCAGCTGCAGCTGGGAACACCTCCTGAGAGCATGCAGGTTGCTACAAACCCTCTGCAAATGTGCAGACTGTTACACTCCCAAATATTTCTTGAGTTCTATCTTGAAGCTTCCAGCATGCCAAAAAAGTAAGGTGTTCATATACACCTCGGGAAATAGCGTTTCACAGTTGTGTTTATTACCACACACATAAAATTTACACAGTGATTCAATCTTATAAAAATATCAGTGTATTGAAGTACACCATGGAACATATGTGTATATTTTAAGGATAGGTGCTGCTTCAATTGCATCTTATAATTGACTTTGTGTGCCAATAATAGAAAAGAAGGAACAGTACCTGTCAAACATGCTTCTTGCAAAATGCCCAATATTCCTTGCATTTAGATGATCACATTCTGTAAAATTAAAATCTCTGGTTCTCACAAGTATATTTCAGGGAACACAATGACTTCAATGTACAACTCTCACAGTCAAATCATTATCCGTGCTGTCCAGAGCAACAAATCTGAGTTATATATTGTTTGATTACACAAAACAGATCCCAAACCATGAGTCATACAGAGTTGGGGCATATTAGCATAAACTGAAGCTGCTTAAAGAAGAATTCCTACTAAACACAAATGCTGTTCTTTAATTAAAACAATAATAGAGTATAGTTGGGATGCAAGATTAGTATGGTAACTTCAACTGCAGGTATTGATGACCTTTCAGGTTGTGAATTAAACATAGAAGAGTTGGAAAGTTTTATTTAGACTCCCACATTTGTCTATATGATAAACATAACCTTGCACTATTAGCACAATTTCCACTAATGGCAGTCACAACATGAGGAAGAAAACAAAAGACCCACATGTACGATGTTGCTGTAGGATTTCACCTAAATCCAACCAATGAATGGCATGACCCATAAGATGACAGTTTTACAATACAGTATAACTGTTTAACAGACGCTCTTCACTTTATGACAAAACTGAACAAAATAATTTCCCAGAGGAAATGTGATAATCAGTTGATATTTGCATTTTCCAGATGGGAAAACAGATAGATACCAAATGACTTGCCTGAAACACCATTAGTGCCAAGATCAGAACAGAGTTTCCCAAGTACAGAGGCAAACTGCTTCTCTCTTTAAAACGACCAAAAAATTCACTTTTATGATTAATTTCACTCATTCCCAGGTAGGTACGTTCTAAGACGGAGAATTTCCAAGCAAGCTAGTATCCCAAAAATCAGTATCTGTTTTTCCAATCAGTTAAATAAACCTATAGCACAGGTCCTTGAGGTCAAGGTTACTGTCCTCAATTAACCTAGTGCACATTAAAGAAAGCCTCAGAGGTTTCAAAATGTATCCTTCCCCTCAGAGTCTTCTAAGCAACACTATAAGAATCATGTGCCACTCTGCTGCACCCCACAGCAGGACCAACAAGCACAAGTAATATACCTTTATACACACCTGCTGCAACCACCAAAAGATATCACGTTGCCTATGTTATTGTACTGTTCACTTCTACATCTTCCTTCTCCCATGTATTACCATATTGATTCCTTTGTCTATTCCCCCAGTCTCAGCCTCCTATTCAGAATCCCATTTTTCCTTCATTGCTTGTATTATTACGATACCCAGGGCTGCATCCAGATGAGCATGGACATGCGGTATGTGGTGCTGCAGACTGTCTGTGGTGCCACCCACCACAAATGCAGGCATTCCCCGTGCCGCTACCTAGACCCCGAGGTCAAAAAAATCCACACCAAAAAAAGGGAGGGGACAACACATTTGGCAGCAGCGTGCACTGCTCAAACCAGGAACTGGCTGTCCAGAGCCACGTTTCCAGCTACCAGGTAGGTTCCCAGCTGCAGAAGCACCACAGCTGCAGCTCCCCGAGGCCCACAGGATCCCAAGTAAGGCTGCTGGGGCCAGTGTAGTTGCTGGCTCTGGCCTCTCCTACCCCACTTGGGGTAACCTGACTTGTGCCAGAGCACGAGTAGCATACATGTTCCCTGGGGACAAGTAGCAGTGCCACAAGGTGTGCTACTGCTACCTGTGTCCCCAGGGAAACAAACTTCCACACTCTGGACACAACCCAGGAGTCCAAATCAGGGACCAGGAGGCTTCCCTATGCTTGATACTGTACGAATAGAACAAGATAAACTTGCCTGCCTACGCATTGATTTTACAAATTTAAGTATAAGACAAAATGTAAGAGATGTATACAAGTGAAGGAATACAAAGAAACACTGATTATAAAGATAGGCAGTCTCAGAATGCTAGCAGCTTTACCATAATCACATTTTATGTTTTGCATCATAGCAAAAGAACAACAAAGTTTACAAGCATGAGGAATGGTAGTAGAAAACACCATGAGCATTTAAGACCACAGTCAGCCATCCAATGGCTCTTTGGATTTAATTAAAAAAGTATAATTTATGAACAAAATGGTATTCTTTAAAGAAAGCAGTAAGATTCCAATGTAGGATCTTACCTTATACCAACCACCTTTTGGGCTGGGACTGTGTTTATGGTAATGATCTGTGTTTAAGCCACACATGATATATTGGTGCTGTATGAGCCATTGGCACCCAGCTCTTTTAAAGATTAGCTGGATTTCAGCTAAGATCAAACACTCTCATAGTTCTCTTCAAACATTAATATTAAAATTATATTCACATTTGCCAGGTAACCATTTCCTTTAAAGACCTGGCAAGTGATCTATCAGATGTTTAACTCTGTTTGGATACATCCTGTAATGGAACAGGAAGCTGCAGATATGTGGAATTACAAAAGCTCTAGCTGTGATCTGCTCTGTACAACATTCAAAACCAAGAAAATGGGCAGTGTGCCAAATTCCACCCAACACAAGTGTTTCCGCTATACTACCCTTTTCATACGTCAAACGTCAACAGATACAGACTGTCATTTCCAATACTTTTTTCAGAAGAATTTAATTTTGCTTTTACAAACTAAAAAACCACCAGTCCTTTATCAAACGTTAGCAAGTGTGAGCATATCAAGTCCTTGAAACAGGAGGCTGAAGTGATTTACTTCTCTATTTGTGGCCAGATCTCATTTTTTGAGAAAAACACAAAACAAAACAGGAAGTCACTTCTGTACAAGCACTTATCGTCTCTGAGTTTGTAATAAGACTCTACATAAACACAGTGAGTGAAAAATAGAGCTTGACTTCTAAAAATTGATCCCACCCACTCTGCACCCACTACCATAACAATTTTTGTTCTGTTTCTTTGGGGGAGAGGGGGAAAGGGGAAACAGCGGAGGGAGGAGAACTTTTTAACTTTCTTTTTAAAATTATTCCAAGAGCTTTTGAACTTCCTCTTTTAATAACTGTACACAGATTATTTCATCAAAGCATTCTGCTACCTGGGGCAATGTGAAGTTCCCTTTCATTTTGAGAACCGCAAGCTCTGGAAGATCTTTTTTTGCCTCTTTTTTTTACCTCTGCCTTCTTTTGTGTTCGTTGCTTTTAGTCTTCATCCTTTGGACAAACAACAACTGCTTGGTGCAGGAAGCTTTCAAACAAGGACATTGTTTCTCATCTGCCCAGTGACCTAACCCATCTGCACCACAGGGAAACCGAACAGTGTGAGCAGGTGGGGGTCTCAATGGAGACTGGTCTGGGACCACCCACAGACAGGGCACACTCACCCAGGCAGATGGGATGGGGCTGCAGGCAGGTGGGAACCAGCATCTGGGAGCAGGCCAGGCAGGCAGGGCTGGGGCCAGGATTGCGGGACAGTGACAGCATGGTGCCAAGGCCTGGGGCAGAGCCATGATTCACCCACCACACATCTGAGAAAAGGCACCAGTTTCCTGCCCTGCAGAATCGGCGCCCGTTGCAGGGATATGTGGGGAGCGGATAATGGCTCGGCCCCAGCCCTATGCTGTCACTGCCTTGCCATCCCAATCCTGGTCCCAGCCCCACCTGCCCACAGCCTCATCCCATATGCAGCCAAGTGAGTCCTGCCTGCAGGGGTCCTAACCAGTCTCCATGAAGACCCCTGTCATATGCCAGCCCACTCTGTCCAGCACCCTTGGCAGTGGGTGTGGGACAGACAGGTCAGGGTTTCCAGGTGGTGGAACCAGGACCAGTGGAGACACTGGCAGTGGCAGCTGGAAATGAGGGCAGCAGGGGTTGCTGGGAACTTGAGTCCAGCTGCTGTGCCTGTCCTGTCCTGCCACTGTGTCCCTCAGCTCCATGTACCACATCTCTCAATGTGCCTAAGAGCCATGCATGGGGATACGGTGGACTGTACTCTGCACCAAGCGGCACCTCTGCACCCAGGGGCGGTGGACCATCTACACATGCCATGGCCCAGGTTGCCCCCCAATACCTGGGGCAGGCGGGGCCAAGGGACCTGCCGCGAGTCAGACAGAATCATGCCACAGGCTGGATCTGACCCACAGGCCATATTCTGCCCACCCTTAGACTAGCAGATCAGAGGCCAGAGTCAAGTGCCTACACAAATTATGCTTAAAGGGTCGACAGGATCATCCACTTGTGATAAATAAGTAGTGACCAAATGCCAACGTGTCTGGATAAAGGTGACCAAATGTCAGCAAGAGATGCTCGCAACATGGGGGAAACAGCGGGTGCAGCCCAATTAGCCACACGAAGCATGCATGCAGCAAAATCCCAGGCTCATGCAGCTTGAAAAGCGCGCGAAAGAAAGACCTGACCTAATTGGCTGTTGGGGCAGTATAAAAACAAAGCCTGGGAAAAGAAAAGGCGGGACCCGCATGACATTGGCGAGGCCTGCTCACCCTCACCAGAGGTCCTGCATCCACGGCTCCCTTTCCCCCCGGATGCCCCCATCAGATAATTGCATCAGATAGATGCCTGAAGAGCTCTCGAGTTCCCTACGGTTTGGTTGTTGGAGATTATTGTAAGGGGAACTGCTGGCGTGGACATGCATACAGAGCATTTAAGTGCTTCACGGTGAAACTTTATGGAGTGTGCCTACATTGTGTTCCAGTTTGTAAGTAAAGCATTTATTTCTTATATTGTCCTCGGACTCTTTTTGGACGGAAAAAGGAGAAGCAGGGTAAAGAGCGTTCCAGAACCCTTTTGTCCCCGGCCTGCTCGGATCCAGGGGTTAATCACCCCCCCCAATTCCTTCCCACACCACTGACCTCTTTTATTAGCCTTAAAGCACTTTATGAACCCCACCCCCAGAACGTGCCCCAAATAAAGAGCAGGGAAGACAAAGATACCACCAACACCCTGCTCCTTCAATGGTAAACTTGTTAGGTTAAAATATGCTCAGATGATCCCATGAAGAAAGAACACGCTCTATGCTACAAAAGATGACAAGGAAAATTTGTCCATCTGAACTTGGACAGAAATTCATTCCTGACCCCAAACCTGGTGGCACTTGATCACCATTGCCAAAATTCCACATTCAAGTGTGGCCAATGGCCAAAGCTTCAGAGGAAAGAAAGAAAAAAATATAACATGCCACAGAAGCCAACCTAAGCATTTACTGGGGTAGAGAACAGGAAATTGTACCTGTACAGCACAGAAAACTAGAAGTCCTCAAATTATAAGGTTACCATACACATCCACCAAAGAAACTGAATATCCTTTCACGCAAATACTGGAACCCACAAATGACATGCACTGATGTTTGCTTTAAGAAGATCTCTATCCCTTCATACTATCCTTTCCCTTAATTTACTGATATGTTTCAAAGCAAATGAAATCCCTTGTACCTTATACTTTTCTCAGACCATTCCAAAACTTCATTCTTAAGTCACTGAAAGCTTTTAACTTCCCATCCATGTTTGTTTTGTGACTAGTCTATAGACATTTGATCTTGCACGGTCAACATTCTTTAATCTAAATAGCTCTTCTCCCTCCCCAATATTCACCCCTGAATATATTTATAGGTGAGTAGTCATATCTCCTCTCAGACTTTATTCTGAGAAGCTAAACTAGTCAAGCTTTTAATCACTTCTCACAAGATAATTTTTGCATTGCCCTGAATAACCTACTAGCCCTTTCCTGTACTGATTCAAGACTAAATTCCTTTTTTGGAATACAAGTAACCAGAACTGTAAGCAGTATTCTAGAGTCTTGCTAGTGGTACTAATGCATCCCTGTTTCTACTAATAATAACCCATTTACAATCTTAGAACAGTGGTTTTCAGAGTTATTTCATTTACAGACCCCTCAAAAATTTTGAACGGAGGTGCCTTTGAATTGTAAGTGTGGGTATTCACATACTTCTGACTGATCACAGTCACTCTTAACAGGTTGAAAACCATTGCCTTAGAGCAACATTTGCCTCAGCTACGCCCCACTGAAAATACATAGCTTTCCTATACTTAAACATTTTACAAAAATCCCTCTCTTTCTGTGCAGATTGCAGTCTGAGTCCCAATGGTATAACTGAAGCTCTTGGTATCAATCCCCAAGTATTACACATGGTCTCATTAACTTTAGGGGTGCACTGATATATTGGATGACTATTAGACTGGTACTGATAAAAGGAGAAATTATGTCATTAGCTACCAGCTTTGTTGGTCACTGTAGCCAGTAATTACAGCCATGTACCCAGAGCACCCTGGCAAGCGTAGGCCAAGCCCTGCACCCTGCTGCTGCTCCAAGTCCATAGCAGACTACAGGTCCCAGTGAGCAAGCAGCATGAGGGGGAAGGGAAACCAGGGTGTGGTCACAGGGTGCCACGCGGAGCAACAAAGGGACTGTTACTGGCTTCTGCTGCTGCTGCCAGGGCAATGCCATGCACACAAGCTTGACCACCGGGACTGCTGTGGAGACATTTATCTATGCATGGGCAGGGTTAGGTGCTACAAGAGGGACATTCCACTTGGCCCGGCACCTTTACAAAAGCTGCTTTCCTCCAGCAACCAACCGTGGGAGCTCAGCTGCGTGGAGCCTGCCAGCACTGAGGCAGTGGAGTGTTTTGGGGATCCAAATGCATCCAGCAACCCAGCACGGCTATCCACACAAGGGTCCACCCCGCCCTCCCAAGATGGCAGCACAGACTTCACAGGGAGCAGGGCTGTGTGTAGGAGCTGTGGGCAAGGGGACAACATGCATGGGAATGAGGCAGTCACCGCCTTCCTCATCAAGGGCAGGAGGCACGTCCATCTATGTTATAAATGCAGAACAAACAAAACAAGATTTATGTCAGTAATTTAAAATGCCTTACACTATTACTAAATATTAGTTATCGGATCAGCATAGGCCAATATGGTTGGTTAATCACTGGCTATTGGTATCAGTAGGGTTGCACCAATAAAGATTTTTTTGGCCAATTCCAATCCAATAGCCAATTTACAGGAATGCAGCCTGGCAGCTTGAAGAGCAGTCTCCTGCCAGTAAGTCTCTGGGGGAAAGGGGCATGTGGAGGGAGGCAGATCAAGACCCCCATGGTGAGGGAGGGAGGGAGTGGGTCAGAGGTAGGGGCAGGTACTGCCCAGCCAGGGTGGTGAATGTGACCCCAGGTGTGGGATGGAGCTGTGGATGGCTCATCTGGAAGCAGGGAGGGAAGACAGCTCCCCACCACTGCGCATATCTGCAGGGGAGACATGTGCTCCCCAGATGTGTGCAGGGCAAGGGCAGGCAACCCAGTCAGGGCTTGGGATCCTAGGGCTCAGCCCTCCTCTTCCTGGAGGGGTCTACACCAGGTGGCAGCAGTGCTATTAGGGGTGGGCTACGGGTTGGGCTAGAAATTCCCCAAATTCTCCATAGCTACCCACCCTTCCCAGCAGTATTTGCCCCTCTAACTTAAAAGAACTCTGTGGTGCATCCAGGTGAGTGTGAATGTGTGATTTGCAGCATCTCAAAGCTGTCTGAGGTGCCACAAACCAGACACAGTGAACATGCACCCATTCACCTCATTGCTAATTAGCAGTGTGGCAGGTTTGTGTTTACCTGGAGATCCTGGGGTAAAAAAAACAAACAAAAAAACAAAAAAAACCCCCACCACTAAGAAAAGCAAGTAAATTTGCCACATGCCAGAGCATGTATGCAGGGCCTTGCCCTGAGACAAATGGCAGTGGCACAAATATGGGAAATAAGCACCCTGGCACATGCGCGCTCATCTGAACATGCCGTGTGACTTCTGCATTTAAGCTCTTGAGCTTCCAAATCCAGTCAGTATCCCTAATTAGTTCCCTTAGTTTTGGGCAAGTTTTCTTTATGAAGTACAAAAGCTTGCAAACCTGTGCATGTCTATCCTGCAATTTAAACTTGAAATTAACTCATGGTTATTTTGTTGTAGATTAATTTTCTACAAACAGCTCTTCTAAGATTTTCTCTCCCAATTTTCAAGTTTCAAGTTCTTATCAATCATGCAATTACATGTTATCAGTATAAAATGTTATAGCACAATTAACATACAGAGGACGAGTAAAGCATGCTATCTATAAGCTAAGTAATCACTGAATTAAAAATAAAGATGGATAGAAGAGTCTAAGTTTCCATTTTAAATTTGCCTGTAAACAACTTTTTTTTTTTTTTTTTTTTTTTTTTTTTAACTGATGCACAGAAATAACAGACTATAGAGTGCCCCTGGGGGAAAAACAAAAAAAAACCAAAACATTTCTTGTGGTACATATAGGGCCTTACCCAAATAGAGCTGCAAGGAGAAAGGATTCTGGAGGACCTTTTTCTTCATTACAAAACTCCCAACTTTATACCAACTTCCTCCAGGGTAAATGTACCACAGAATATGTATGTGTGCATTTAAAATACAAGCAGGAAAACCAGTTCAGTTGTTTTTAACATGACTGTGAAAGGAATCACACTCCCTTTATAAAAAACAAAAAATAAATTTGTTAAAGAAAACATTGTCATTTGAAACCTTAGGAGTTCCCTCCTAATGGAAGGCCTGCTTTTCCTGAAAATGCTGCTTACTGAAAGAGTTTATAAAACAGACTTTGGACACATCGATTTTTATTTAATGAAAGGACAGTTGATTAGGTGGGTTTTTTACCCACAGGTTACTCAGCATTTTAAATCACTTATTTCATGTCGATGTGCCATTTGAATGGTAGTTCCACCATATTTTAAATGGCATTTAAAGGGCATCTATTTGTATGACAAACACTTCCCTGAGCTGGCCGTGATTTCTATTATGTTATCACATACACACACACGTTGAAAACACAAAATTGGTAGAGTTCCTGCAGGAGGACCTCCACTTTATTCAGGATGCTTTGAATGAAGTAAAAGCACACTGTGAACAGGAGAGGAATGCTGTTACCCATTTGGAATGTAAACTTCCATTTCACAAAATAAAATTGAATTAAAGAGTGCAGTCCGACCCTCAAGAAAAGATGGAGAGTGCATAATGAAATTGCAACAAAGGATACAGTTACTGTGGTAAGATAGTATCAATATTCAAACTTAAATTTACTGCACACCATACATCCTATACACTCAGTGAAGCAAGTGCCACACAAAACATAGCATGAGAATAATGTTTTATTCTCCCTGACGCAAGGATACAATTCCATCTTTGGTATTAAAATGCAAAAGTGGTAGAAGTTCCCTCCTTCTTGTCCCTCACTTTTTCATCAATAAAGGATTTACTCAAACAGGCAAAACATAATGTTAAATTTAAGTACCAGCAAAATTCAACCCACAGTGGCCAGACACTGAGCTGGGGTAGCAGAAGGGGTGGGGAAGCACACAGCCAAACACTGAGCAGTGGAGGGAGTGTTGCTGTAGCATGCTGCTGAACTCCAAGTGGGGGGAGGAGTGTAGCACATGGCCAAATGCCAAGCAGTGGGGGGACGGCACAGCCAAATGCGGGGGAGGGGACAGTAGCACACAGCTGAGCCCGGGGGCAATAGTGCATGGCCAAACACCAAGCAGGAAGAAGTGTGGTGGAGCAGGGAGGTGGGGCCAGCAGGTAGGCAGGCAGGCAGGGACAGAATGTTGCCTCCTTGTGGGCAGGGGAGGGGAAGCTTACCGGGCTGGGGTGAGGGCAGCGGCACCCATCTGTGAGGTGGGGAAGCTCACCAGCCTGCTATATGATGGCAGCGGCTGCCGTGTGCGAGCTTCACTACCCCACGGAAAGGCGCCACTGCTCTCGCCCTGCCCCTGGGAGGCGATGGCAATCCATCCCCGCCCACCCATGCATAACCTCTAGGACCGGTCCAAGTCCCCAGGGGTATGCATACCCCCAGTTGACAACTCTTGTGTTAGGACTACTAGAATAGGGCTGTCCAACTGGTAACTCTTATGGTACATATAGTCCATGAAGGGCTAACATCTGGCCCTTTGGTTCCCACCTGGCTTCTACCACCCCTTGCTCTTGCTGCAGCAGCAGCTGGGTTTAGAGGTTCTCCATCCCTCCCACAGCTTCTACTACCTGACCCAGCCTGGGGGTGGGGCACAAAGCAGTGTGGGTAAGCTGGCAAGCCAGAGTGTCTGTACAGGATGGTGCCACAGGGGAGTCTACAGTAAGCTGCAGATGAGGCAGGGCTCTGCACTGTGCATGGATGACAGGGAAGGGAAACTGCCTGAATGCAGCCTATGAGGCCCATGGCCCCTGCTAATGCAGCCCCCAAAGGGTTGTGTTAGGAGAAGTCACTGAGAAGCTGGACAGCCCTAAACTAGAAAAATCCCAGAACCAATACTGTAAGTCATAGGACAATTTTTTTAGTCAACTTCTCCTACCATTATGGTATCAACCAACTTGAAACGTAGTGGGCTGGTTCCACCTTTGTCCGATTGCCAAGCACATACTTTCTGAATTATGTGCTATTTCAGGATAGGTATTGCTACTCCTCACTCCCAATACCTCTTACTGGAAATGCCAACCTGAACCTAAGAATGCATACAATCTGTTTTTCAGTTACAAGCTTTTCTAACCAAAGCTTCCTTTGAACACTATGAATTTATCAAAACTGTATAATGTTTCACTGCAAAATTCCCTACTAGCTTTAGCAGTGGGCATTTTTTTTCTATTTTCCAGAAGGCAAATGGAGCCAAAACAATCAACGGTCATTAACCTGGCGCATTTCCAACTAAGACATATGCATCATAAAATGAGGAGCCAGGCTGCACCCAAGGAACCAGTTCAAATAGGTAAACTCCTAAGGAAATAATGGATCGTCTTGTAAAATATCTGAAATCAGCTAAGTAAAAGGACTGGAACCTTACCAAAGAGAAATGCAGTCATTTGGGGAGGAGGAGAGAAGGAATCCTGGAGTCTCTGAAAAGACGACGACCCAATCCCCAAAGGGATCTTCAGAATGCTCATCCAACAGATTTAGGTTTCTCTTAAGGTACGAGTGAAGAGCACACTGATAAATTCTTTTACGGGGTCTGTATATGGCTTTTACAGTCACAGGTCATATAGTCCTCAGAGAAAGAAACCGGAAGGCAGAGGTAAACTACAGCCCCAATGGAACTGGCAAGGTTTGGAAGAAAAGACACTAATTTCAAGACATAAGAAGTCAGAGTAAAAAGGCTCCCCAGGCAATTGGGAGTGCCATATACAGGGCACGCTTGGAGGGCCAGAGCCATACAAAATTTTGGTGAGCAAACAGCAATCAAACAGAAACAGCAACTCATCAAGGAAAATCACTTAGTGAACAGTGACTATTTAGATTCTCTAATTGTTCTAAAATTATACATATACATAGTGAAGTGGACCTGCAAAGATGTTCACTTAACTAAAAATGCCTGCGTCTAGCCCAGGGGTGGGCAAAATATGGCCCGTGGGCCTGATACTGCCAGTCAGGACATTCTATCTGGCCCACAGGCCTAAAAGATTTAGAAAATGAATATTCATCTGCCCCTGGATACCTGTCAGGAAGCTCTGGATGGCTTGCCAGAACCCAGCAAGCGGCACTCCACCTGAAATAATTGCCTGTTCCTAGTCTAGCCTGAGAAAGCTAATTATTTAAGAGGGGAAGAATGGTCAGAAATTTAACTAGGACAGGGCAAGTGGGGCAGCTGCCCCACATACCAACTTAGGGGCTGGTGCCACAGCTACACAATTGCGCCACAGGCACAGTGGCAGCCAAAAGTTGCTGCTGCCCTGGCACCTGTGTTGTTACATCTTTGAGACTAGCTTATACTGTTTTAAGATAGATATATCAGATCATTTATTTGTGAACATCTTAGGTAGTGACTGACAGAGGGACATGAACACAATGTATATGCTTTAGTTTCAGAATAGCATGTTTGCCAACTTTTATTATACCACAAACTGCTCTATGAAACTGTACAAACTGTGCGTCCACACGTTAATTTACTAAACCTTTTAATAAACAGTTAAAATCCTTCTCTCATACTTGCAAGAAAAAACTTACACAGTAAGCGCAGTAAAGGTATACAAATTCTTAACAACATTTAATTAACTCTCCCAAATAAGGAACTGATATTTAAATAATGTTTGACCTTGATTTCATAAATTTGAAACACCAAGGTATTATCTGTAAAAGGATAAAAATGACAAACTGACATTCTTAAAAAAAACCAACAAGCCACACAGATATTTATAGGTAACATACAGTGTTACTAAGTAAAATTTAGTCCCTATGAAATATAAAAGAGCCTTTGTTCTTTTTTTAATGCAATAATTACTTTGACTGCTGTTTTATTAAATATAAACTTAAAGACACTGGAATTCTTTAAATGCCCTTCTCTTTTCATCCAAAACCACATGGCTACTGATCTACTCACCTCCTGAAAAAGATTATCTACTTGTAGTAAAACCACATTAAAATAAGCACATTCTATGTTTGTCAATCATATAGAAAGCTGAACTAACTTCCTTAGTGTTACAGTAGACTAGATTTTTAAGCTTTCTAAAAACAAGGCAGTTAAGTTTTTGTATACTAGTTGCATAACAAAATGCCCAAACAATACGACATCTTGGCAAAGAGGAGATAGTTAAATATATGTAAAGAATACAAAGCAACCTCTTTTACCTCAACAAAAATCACACTCTAAATGTAGCCAGTTCTTCACAGCATGTCAGGAGACTGAAAATACTCTTGGAGAAAATCCAAACTCTCAATTAAGAAATTAAAATACAACTCTATTGCTACAGCAAGGCAATGCTTCTAATAAGAAGCATTTTCTGCACCTCATTTGCCCATGGCTTTCCCTACACAGGTCAAGGAAGCCAAAGAAGTTTCACGAAATGCAGGCCAACAATGTCTGAAATGTGTATTTTGCAAAAAACCCAATGCCCAATCATTCTAATGCTGAAAACAAACCATGCTTGCCATTCTTTATGGTTTTGGATATGTAATAAGTACGTGTCCAGGGCAGGGGGTTGGACTTGATGATCTGCTAAGATCCCTTCCAACCCTAACATCTATGAATATATGGTAAGTTTTCAGAGGAGGAGGTTCCTAATTTTCCCCTTAGTAAACATAGACAGCTATTTATAACCTGGAGCAACTGATGTGGCTCTACAAATGAAACAAAGGGCCCTGCACGCCAAACATTAGTACTTCCATAGAGGAGAGATGATATTTAAAGAACATATTTTTAAAAGCAGTTACATAGTCTGAACAGAAGTTTGCATTTATGCATGTATAATAAACAGTATGCTCTTCTAAGTGCAAATTTACCAACTACTAGTGATTATGGATATACTCCCACAAACATCTTAGTCACATGAATGCAAGCCCAAGCTCATAATGGTTGCAGGACTTGTTCCAGTTATGCAGGCACAACCTGAAACAGTTTCCAGTCATCAAGAAGAGGACAGCTACCAGAATGGTTTAACTCCTGCAAGCTAATCATGTTAGACACTCTGTACAGTCACACATACACTGAGCATATGCCAATAATTTAACACCACTGACTAGGCACATGCAAATCCAACCCTTTTAAGGTGCCAACCTGCAGCAGCCTCACCACATGTAAACTGACACAAGGAAGTGGAAAAATATGGGGAGTGATGACTACTAGAGAGGGAGAAGAGGTCCCCAAAGCAACTAAAGTTAATGAAATAATCCTCCTCATGAGTTTTCTTTTAAAGAGAGAACTATAAGAGAACTCTCATACGTCTTAGGAAGAAAGGATATGGGAAGGCATAAGTGAATGAAGAGTCTCAGATTAAAAAAAAAATGCATTTAATACACTTGAATGGTATTTGGAAACAAGTAAACAAATAAAAGGACTTCCCATTCTGTAAATCGCATTATTGTCTGCTACAAATAGAATACAGAACAAAGTGCATCAGCTTACTCATGCATTGTCTGTGTCTTTCCCTATTAAAAAAAGTTCGTAATTCGCTCCCTCTCCAGAAACTAACTACAGAAAGCATTCACATATGGAGATAACTGCTCCCAGTAGTAGTTTTAAGATGGGCCTCAAAAATGACAATGGTGTCAGCAATTCCAGACCACCAGTGACTATGTCTGGTCCCTCAGGAACCTCACTATCTTAATTATTATAAACTGTCTGGGAGTTTGGGATAAGGAGGGGAAAAAGGTGTAGCTAAATGCTGCTAACTCTTTGGTATGTCAACAGCTGAGTAAGCGGCCAGTAGGGAGTTGACTGTAGTAGCCTTCTTAGTCATTCTAAGTCAGAGGTGTCCAACCTTTTTGAATGTGGGGCTGGATCGCGAACTTATCACCCAGTGGGCCGGCAAGCCATATTCAAAGACCTCACCGGAAGTGACATTACAGCCGGAAGTGATGTCATGTGACCTTCGACACCAATGAAGTTGCAGGAAGTGACAATGAAATGGGTCTGGTCCACACGGTAACTTACCCCATTCCTCCGTCCACCCTGGCCCGGCCCCAAGGTGCCCCCAGCTCCGCATGGGAATTTACCCCATGCCTCCGTACACCCTGGTCCAGCCCCGAGGCGCCCCCAGCTTCGTACGGGAACTTACCCCGTTCCTCCGTCCACCCCGGCCAGCCCCCAAGGCACCCCCAGGTCCGTACAGGAACTTACCTCATGCCTCTGTCCACCATACATGCAGGCAGGGCGCAGGCCATGCTGCAGCTCCCCAGGCCACGTGCCAGCAGCAAGGGGTGGAGCCCGTCCCCAGCTTATCTAATCAGGCGCAGCTGGGGCAGCCCCACTCCATGCAGCCCTCAGGGCAGCTGCAGCAGGACCTGGCTCACTGATGAGCTGAGCCCCACAGGGGTAAGCAGCGCCCCTCCCCTCGCTGCCAGCTGGGGCCTGCGGGCCGGCCCTGCCCGCCCCGCCACAGCGGCTCTGCGGCCACTACCACAGCTCCACGCTCCACCACCACGGCCTTGTGCTCCGCAGAAGCCCTGCCGCCACCACTGCGGCTCCACACTCCACCACCGCAGCCCCACACGCCGCAGCAGCCCCACTGCTGCGGGCCAGATAAAATGGCCTGGCAGGCTGCATGGCGGCCCATGGGCCGTATGTTGGACAAGCCTGTTCTAAGTCTTCTCTGTATGCCTGCAAATACCCAACAGGACAGCACAAATCTGAACAAAAGTGGTATTGACCCTGCATGTATCCTCCTAGATTTCATAAACATTAAGGCTGGAAGGGACCTCGGAAGATCACTAAGTCCAGCCCCTTGCCCCAGGGGCAGGAAGTACAACTAGGGTCAAAGGATCCCAGCAAGATAAGTGTACAAACATTTCTTAAGAGAGTCCAGAGTAAGTGCTTGCAACACCTCTGCAGGGAGTCTATTGCAGGCCTTGGGGGCTCAGACAGTAAGGAAGTTTTCCTTATGTCCAGCCTTAAATGGTCTTGAAAGAGTTTGTGGCCGTTGGACCTTGTCATCTCTTGGGGTGCTCTGGTGAACAGATCGTAAACCTCTCCACTCCTTAAAACTATACCAAAACAGCCCCTGGTTTTGTGCAATGAATTCACAGACCTTAAAAAAAGGCTAACACACACCCACCCACACACCAAACAGAACTAGAGACAACTTTACCAGATCTACAACCTGCAGTTTAAAGAAAAAATAAGCTTCTATAGTGTAAGCAAGTGTGAATGCACACCGGAAATCTATCAAAGACAAGAATACACAGCTACCTATGGGGACACCTTTCTCACAAGAAAACCACTCTCTCCAAACTCTGTTCTAATCCTCAAAGCGAACTTACAAAACACTTCCCAAAGATGAGCCTATGAACTTCACTTCATCAACCTCTTGGATACAAAAAATCATGGACTCAATATAGACATTGGATTTATGACACATTACAACCTGCCTGACATCTGACTCCCCAGGTACCTCTCTCCACTATTTAAATGCTACTACACTCATCCCCCTTCTTCCTCCCTGAAACTTAGTTTGTCTCTCACCCAGTGACTCCTCAATTTACATCTTCACTGACTGCCTGCCTTGCATGCATACCAGCCCAGTCTCTGGCTTCTTTACTATTCATTCCATCCAGGAAGAGCACACACTAGCTGCAGATATTTCCTCAGCCTGACAAAGGGTTTTTAAACCCAAAAGCTTGAAATAAAAAAAAAAAAATTCCAACTATTTAAGTTGGTCTAATAAAAAATATCATATTCACCCAAAGAACCTACTCTGCCTATGTCCCGAGACCAACATGGCTACAACCTACAGACAAATGAAATGTTAACTTTCTATCTAAACCAGGGGTGGGGAATTATTTTGGGCGGAGGATCACTTACCCAACTGACTCCCAGGGGCTGCATGCCAGCTGAATCTCAGGGGCTGCACACGGCAACACAGAGTCCGCCTGGCCTAGCCCACTGGCATGCACCTTCCAGCCAAACCAGGCTGGCTCTGTGCCAGCACATAGGGCTCACGGCACTGCAGGCAGGAGATGTGCACCCTCAAGTTGGGCCAGGTCCCTGCCTGCATGTGGGGCTTCCAAACACTCCAACAGGAAGCCACATGTGGAGGCACGGAGTCCACCTGGGCCAATGGGGCGCAACTCCACGCCTCCACATGCAGCTTCCCACTGGAGTGCTGAAAGCCCCACATAGAGGCACAGAGCCCACCCAGCCCAATGACACATGGCTCGCACCTGCGGTGCTGCAAGTCCCACGTGCTGGCACAGCGCCATCCGCATTTGGTCCCTAGATGGGCTGGGCCAGCTGCGTGCAGCACTCCAGCACATGCAGCATTCCAGATTCAGACAGAGCCGTGCGCTGCCAAGGGGCTCTGCCTGCCATGGTCATGAGTGCCCCCCGCCTGTTGCTGCTGCTGGTGATGGGGCTGTGCACCAAGGGTGTGGTGTGGTGTGGTGAGGGGGCCTACACCCACCCACAACCCAGATGTTTTTCTGGCACAGATATTAAGGATGTAAGACGAACTGTAATAAATAAATAAATGCTATTCATTTTCCATAATTTTGACTTCTTCTATATATAATTCCTTGGGATGCATCTCCAGCATGACATCTACCAAATGGTATCAAGCACTTTGTGGTATTTGCTGGCTGAATTTCTCAAGTCCAAGTTTGTAATTGTTCATCTTCCCTCATCACTTACACGTTGAAAAAGAGTTTTCAAGCTCATTAGACAAGAATCTTGCCCTTACTTTAAAGCCAACCTTGGCTGCTGAAGAACACATTGGTACAACTCAGGCAACATCTATAAACTGCAGCTAACCATACACCAGGATTATAATACCTCACTACAACACACACTGTTCATCTACACACAGCACTTGGAACTTACTTCAAACACAAAAAACAGAAAACCAAGGACAGTTATTTATCATGCTTTCCTATTTAAGTCACAGAATTCACTAGTATTTTACCAGTACTGAGGAATTATAGAAATGATCCCTGGAAGTACTGTAGTCTTAGTATACTAGCAATCTGTTCTATAATAAAGTGATTTCCCTCCTGTATCTAAAGGTCTTTTATTAACCAGAGAAAAAAAACAGTATTTAAACAACAAATCAAGAACACAAATGCAATTACAAAACCACAAAAATTAATTAGACACCCAGATGTAATTCCTGGAACTACTTTTAAGCAGGTCTAAAAACATTTTTAGATTTCAAACTGAAGCAGTCCCTTTCATGAAACAAAATATTATGACAGATGAAAGACCTTATTTACCCTCATATAATGCCCCCACTTCTTGCAGAGGAGGGAGAAGGGCAAGAGCCAGTAGAAAGTCATCTGAATTTGGGATGTGAAAGATTAAACATTTAAATGATAAGTATATTTAAACTGGTAATACCTTACCAGTTAACGTTTAGGACAGGGCACAGTCATGAGGAAGGGAAGTGATGCAGGGGCCCAGGAACAGAAAGATGGTAGGGCAAGCAGAAGGGAAGGAGGGAGGTATGAGAAAGGAGAGAACAGAAGGCAGGCCTAGGAGGTTAAAAAAGAAAACAGTTAGCAACCCAGTAACTTGTCAATTAAGTTATTAGCTGGTTATTCACAGGTGCTCCCTCCCTCCCACCACACCAGCAGCTGCAAGGGGCTGGGAAAGCCCCTCAACTGCTGCTCCTACCCACAGTTTCACAGGGGCCTTGTTGTCTGGCGGGGCTTTCACCTACCTCTCTGCCCCAGCAAGGACCCCGGGGAGCAGCATTCAGCAGCACCCGTGTCCAAGATGCTGTGTTATCAGATAACCAATACTGAGGTTAAACCGATAACTTCCTAAACAAGATTTACATCCTTAATCTGAATATGTGCCATTACTTCATAAAAATAGTACATGGGCTCTTATTTACACATATGTAGCAAACATATACCTACTTCAAATAACCAGAGTGAAGGTAAAGAATCTAATGCAGGGGTTTTCAACCTTTTTTAACAAGCGTACCCCTTCTGTTTCAAAGTTCCAGTTCATGTACCTCTTTTATATTTTTTTCTTGTTTTTAAGGGGAAAGGGTAGGGGACAGATGGAAGCCTTCATGGTTAGGGAGGGAGTGGGGATGGGACAGAGGCAGATGCTGCACAGCCGGGGCACAATGTGGGACAGAGCACCCCACTGCCCTTGGGTCACCCAAGTGTCGTACGATGCCATGTGCCTGCTGTTGGTGGGCCGGCAGGAGACAAACACAGATACCTCCCAACCCCCAACAGGTAAGTGCATGTGGGGAGTAGGGGTGGGGTAGGAGAGAGAGAAGAGGTTGTGGGGGGGGTCCAGATTGAAAATGGTGGAGGAGAGGAAAGGAATTGTATTTCTGTACCCCGCCTCCCAGGAGCAAGGTTGGGGGGGGGGGGCAGGGGCATGGAAAGGGCAGCAGTGCCCCTCTGCAAGCCCCACAGGCACCATCCAGCCAGACTAGGGGGTGGGAACTGCATGCCACCCCACACCACTGCACCCCATGCCACTTTCCAGAGGCCAGTCACACATGCAGCTCCACAGGCTGTTGATGGGCCTTGCACCTGGCAAATCACGCACCTCCCATCAGCAGCTTGCAGAGCTGCATGTGACTGGCTGTGGGAAAGCAACGTGAGAGCAGTGGGTGATAGTGACAGTGCCCACAGCATGGGGTGGTGGATGGTGGCAGCTGCCACGTGTGACCACCCCATCTGACCATTCGGGTGCTGTCTGTGCGGTCTGCAGAGGGGTGCCACTACCCTTGCCGCCCTCTGGCCCTGCTCCTGGGAACGGATACAGAAACACACTCTACCTTCCGCCCCATTCAGACCCTCACTGCTGTGCAGGAAGGGGGTGGCCACATCACCTGCTTGCCGTTGGCTATTGGCTGAGGGCAGTGGCCCAGTGGCTAATCAGGAGACCAAGCTGAGGTGGGGGTGGAGAGGTGCTACAGTGTGCTGTGTGGGGCCAGCAACACCCAGCATACCCTTCCTCTTCCACTACCCCCCTCCCAAGGTAAAAGGTGAAGTGTGGGAACATAGCAGGTGAGATGCCGCTGCCATGCCCTAAATCACCCTCCATCCCTGCCTGCGTGTACTCCCTATAACCTTTCTAAGTACCCCAAGGGTACATGTACCCCCAGCTGACAACCCCTGATATAATGCTTCAAACAGCATAGGGTAGAGTGATCCTAAGAAATGTTTAACTCCTCTTATAGAAATAAACTTACGATATTTTTGCAGCCCAGCATGATCTTATTTTACTATAGCAGCATGGAAAGTAAATAGTACCTTTTAGACAAAGTGCAGTTCAGATGCAAAATAACTAATATACAGTATCAGGTACTGTGCAATTTGTTCATGGTCACTGGCTAAGAACCTAATTAAACAGAGATGGAAACAATACCAACTATGAAATGTCTCCATAATTACATAGCCAACTATAGATATAACAGTATACTTCATAAATTTTTGCTGAATCACTTTAAAAAAAAACAAGTGGACTTCATTTATTATGTAACATTTACCTACAGCAGTAAAAAAAAAAAAAAAACAGGAAATTTCTAGTAGTATTCTTTATGTGCTGTTGTCTACTACAATTATACAGAAATTCTTGGTCATATTAAATAACCTGAATTATTCAAATCTATTTGTTAGATCAATGTACATGTTGGTGGGGTTGTTTACATAAAATTTGGTTGTCCTATTTTGGAAGATAAAATATTTTCCTCTTAATCTCCTCCCTCTTTCTCAGTCCAGTATCCTGCCTCCATTTTCTCTCACCATCGAGAGATTAAGTGTTTTATAAATATCTTTTGAAACAGAAAACACCTCTGTGTTTCTTCTACATGTAAAATAGTCTGCCTTATCAGGAAGCAAAATATTTTCTCATATCTGTGTCCTATCACAACTTTCATCACAATAATTAACATGGATATTTTCTAGCTATTACACACTGGTGTTAAATGTAACATATGTATTACTCATGTTCTGTTCTAGTAGCTGCAATACTTACATGTTTGAAATTAATTAAAATTAATGCTTGACAAATTATCCTTTTTGCTCCACTCCAGCTACTGTATGCACAGTAGGCACAAACACAAAACACAACGGACAAGAACAGGTAGTCTCACTGCTCCCAGTGCTTGACCCATTTGCTGGGACCTGCAAAAGTACCAGGCCCACATTGTCATGTGTTAAAGAAATTATAGGCTTCACTGCAGCTCTTGCAGCCCAAGACAAGCTGCCATATATTTTTAAAATAGGTCTCAGCTACTTCAATGTACACAGTAAAATGACAACCAAATAATTTTGGTTCTGCAATCTGCCAGATTAGAAAGGACTTCAAAGTAAAGCACAGTATATAAGTGGAAGAGATATGGCACAATTTACAGGTTTATACAATGATAGGGGAAGGGAGGAGGAGAGAGAGA
The DNA here is from genome assembly GCA_030014935.1 of Caiman crocodilus. Taxonomy (NCBI): domain Eukaryota; kingdom Metazoa; phylum Chordata; order Crocodylia; family Alligatoridae; genus Caiman; species Caiman crocodilus. The sequence goes on along the minus strand of JAGPOW010001338.1, from coordinate 33,858,579 downwards.
GAGAGCAACAAAGTTCAATATTTGTGCTCCGTCAGTCCACTATCTTAAGGTGGATGCATTAGTTTCCATCTGAGGTAATGACAGCAAGCTGTAAAAAGCATTTGTTTGCAGAACACTGAAAAATTAGAATGGAGAGCCATGATCCCATAAGAGGACTGATGATAAGGTAAGATAATTCAGAATAGGGATGAAGAATACAGAGACAAAATTTGCAAGTGACGCCTGGAACCAATAAAACCAGAAGTCTATGATGAACTCCACAAGAACTCTAACAAAGTAGGGCAAGCAGCAAAAAGTCAAAAATGAAACTGACTGCCAAGCCACACAATGCATATTGGAGAGAATAATAAATATGTGGTCACATGCATTAAAATTCGTTTGCAACACAGCAACGACTTCAGTACCAGAACCTAGTTGGTTCCACTAAGACTTTGCATGCAGCAGTGGCTAAAATGCAAACAAGGTTTAAGAATTAAAAGGATGATACAACATAATCAACATGTGAGTATATTACATAAAGTTAAGGATACACTACCATCGTTAGCAGTACATTCACTTTTGGTCTCTCAAAAACAGACCGAGTCCAGAGAAGATAAGAAAGTAAGAAGACTCTTGAGGAAGGGGGATAAAAAAAGGAGAGAGAGAGAGAAATTGACACTGTTTAGTTAAGAATTCAAGAGACTGGGTATAGGACAAGAAATGAAAAGGCATCAAAGTAAATTATAGATGCTAAGATGAACTGGAATCTTCAAGTAAAATCAATAAAAGGCAAAACTAAGATTAATAAAAAAAGATTTTCTACCTACAGCAAGCATAAACCTACAGAGCCAGTTGTCAAAAAGTTATCACCGTTGATAAGTCCATCGTATCGCCATGTGCAAGATCCTACCAAGATTCAATAAGGAATAAATGATTGGAAGGGTAAAGACACACCGAAACCTACATCAGAAAGATCAGATGCAAGCAATCTGAAACCTCCTCGCTACAGGGCATAAACCTATCAGTAACCGTGTGGCATTAGGAAGAAGCTTCCTCTACCTTACACTCCTCCCTGTAGCATCCAATACCAAACCAGATGAGCCATTACTGTGATATGGTATGACAGCTCCCATGTACTTAAGACAGGACATATGAACATATTCCCTTATTAAAGTTTCGAAAGAGCAATGTAGTCCAAAAGTAGGAACTACCAGAAAACAAATGTGCAGGTATGTTTTGCCAAGGAATTACATTTTTAACAACCAATTTCAGCAAGAGCAAAAAGCTGCAGTTCCAGCATCTCTAAAAGTATGGACAGATTCTAAATCATAGCCTTAGAACTGGTCTATACATCTCTTTTGCCCCAGAAATGACCCAAATCTGTTTTCAGGAGCCCTGCTAGCACAAAGAGATCTGCATCCCTTATCTGGAATTGCAATTTCAGGTAGACATTGCCAGGTGACAGAGGGCTATGATAAGCATTTTGAAGAAATCTAGATAAACATCTACTGTATTGCGTTAAAAAAAAAAAACAAGCATCTGAGATATTACTTTGTTCCAGAAGTGCTTTTTCACTGCTGAGCAGACATCTATGAATTTCTGCCCGAGAGAGGGCCCAACTGATTCTTCCATAGCAAAACACCCAGGTTTTCTTTTTTTTTCCTTAATGCATTCCCTCCCCAGCCATTTCTGACTTTTCTCTCCCTCTCTATTCCCTATAGATAAGTATAAGTGAGCTCAAACTTAGGATAAGCTTTGAACATTTTTATTTAGCTAACAAGTTTTTGGTTTCGGACATCCACTGTTTTATACTGTATAATTATTAGGTTTGTACTAATTTTTACTGTGGTATATTGTATTATTATCATTTTTGTAGTGATTTTTATTGTTTCACATGGATAGTGAATGGTCTAGGCCTATGCTTGTAAGTGAACCAAAGTCATGTCAAGTTTTCATTTTACATGTCAATCTTGTGTCCTCTGCCTGGGCATCCCATGTTGCAATAATGTGATTCATTGTACCCCTCCCATGTAAATTGGTCCCCCAATCAATGAAAATGATTGAGAATGATTGAAATACAATGTTAGTAGTCCTCTACTGAATGGCCTGTAATGACTGGGTCATCACCTCGCATTGATTCACCCAGGAACCATGGACCTCACCCAGGAACAGAGACAAGACCAGCATTTGAAAAACAAAAGACCCTGCAGAACCAGCAACTCTATCATTGGCTCAGTACATCAGGGGCTGACCCTTGCCTGGGAATGCCTCCTGTCACTAGGGTCATACACAGTCTACCCCCATAAAAAGGGGCAGTGAAGACGGACCCAGTGGGAACACCATTACCATCCGGACCAAATCAGCTCCGCGTCACCTATCCACTACAAAGACCTTGCCGGCAACCCTCTCTGGACAACACCGAGCTGAAGAAGACCCCAACTGGCCATCAAGGATCAACTTCCAGCCTGGGATAGGTAGATATTACCTGCACACCTCCTCCTGGACTTCAGCCCCTGCACCAAGCCTCTCTAACCCCTGCTGCCATTGTGTGTGGGGGGTGGAGGGTATGGGTGTGGGTGCTAGGGAACCAATTTGGCATTGTGTCACCATCTCCCCTGTTCAATAAAACCACTGTCATTTGCAACCCCGAGTTGGGTCACGTTTTACTGAATCTCAGTCCCTTCCATACCTTAAATTCCAGTCTCTCTCTCTCTCTCTCATCCAGCCCCCACCCCTCTCCATTAGTTTCCCGATTCCTCTCAATTCCTACTGCCTTTTCCCTGTGACCTTCTGCTGCCTTTCTCTGCTTTCCTGCTGCCCCTGCTGCCTTTCAGTCTCTCCTTCTGCTCTTTCTGTGATTTTCTGCTGTCCCTCTCTCTGTTTTCAGGCTCCCCCAGACTTCTCTAGCTGCCCCGGAGCCATCCTCTGGCTCCCCCATACCCAGAGCCTCTCTTTAACACCCACACTTTCCCTTAGTCCCATTTTTCCCTTCCCCATCTACCTTTTCAGTTTCCCCCTAGCGCTGGCTCCAGACCCAGGCTATGTGCCAGCATGCTTCCCTGTTCTGCAGGCTTTGGGCACTGTCTTTTAATCAATTAATTAACCTAAAGTTACCCGCAAGCCTCAGTTCTTCAGCCCAGGCCCCTGCAGTCTACTGGTTCTAACCCCAGTTCTGGTAACGTTAAATCCTTACACTTTTACTTTCTTACCTTAAGCTTTCCCCAGGTATCCCAAGTACACCAAGCATATACATACATACATACACATCACAACACTCAACTTAGGAACTCACCTGTGTGAGTGTGTAGGTGGGTGGTATGTGTGTAAATTAGTAAATACACATCTATATACATATATATAGATCTCAGTGTGTGGGGGGGTACATGAATTAGTAATCCACGTATGTGTATTGGATGTGGAGGTGTTGGTAACTGGTAACTGATTCTGTCTAAATTTGGTGTGTGTCTAGCATATATGGCCTTAAACTGGTGTTAGGTGTGCATGAACTTAGATTGGTCTTTTTGAACATGGGTGTATATGAGTTGCTAGTGTGTGTGTGTGTTTATACATATATATGGCATTGTGTGCATGATATACGAATTAGTGATCCGTGTCTAACTTTTGGGGTGTATAGTGTATGTGCTTGAACTGGTAATAAGTATGCATGTGCCTAGGCTGGTTTGAAGGTGTATGTACCCGAGCTGGCAGAGAGAGACAGAGAGAGAGAGAGTGAGTGTGTGTGTGTGTTTTGTATATGTGCAAATGTGTCACACCCTCCTGTCTAACAGTGCAATATTGAGATCCTGAAAGTTGGCCTTATCCCCCAAGGCAACACTTCTATTAAATGCCTGGAACCTGACAAATCATATAAACACAATCAATGTGTACCATTACCCTGTCCCTAAACAGTGACTAGTAATTCTCCAGTAAAGCCTAACAATTCATTGCCAGAAACATATGGAAATTGCCACATATGAATTCAGTGGCACCAACTCCAAAAACCAGTTCTCATAGGCAAAATGGTTTAAGCCCAAGCCAGAAGTTTCATAGCTGGTAGGGTAGGAAGCGACCTGAACAAATCAAGTCCAACCCCCTGGCTCTGGGCAGGAAAAAATGCTGGGGTCAAATGACCCCCAGCAAGGTAATTATCTAGCCTCTTTTGTGGATGACATAATTAAAATGTTACTGCTTAGTAGGTTAAAAATGAATAGAAATAAGAACAGTTATGGATACGTTTACAGTTTGGAGCAGTTTAAGCATATGCTACATCAAGCTGGGGTAAAACAAACCAGTAATCATCAGATTAGACTGAAGAACATAAATACTGTGAAGAGCACACCACAAATACAGAAATCTCATATAAATACAGTAACTGAATAAGACAGCTGTGACCTAGACAAGGGATGTCCAATTGGTGGCCCTTGAAGAGCTAACCTGCAGCTCTTGGGGTCCCAGTCCAGCTACCGCTCTCCCCACAACCCCTAATCACTCCTGCTGAAGTCTCTGGGCCCTCACTTCTTCCTCTAGCTTTTGCTGCTTGCTTCTGTCCCAACCTTCTGCTAGCCATCCTTGCTTGAGGTGACCCAAGGACCTCACATGTGGAGAGAGCAGTCAGGGGAAGGAAAACCATAGGTTTTATTACCACTCCCAGCTGTGCCTTCATCCACCCAAGACCTTTGGTCATATATACTATTTGTTCCTACAGGGCATTTTAGTCTAAATTTGATAAATCTTTTTGAAGTACATAGTGGTAAGGTACGAATAAAAACATGTCATTTTCCAGCAGCCCAACTGTCACCCACACATTGGATCACTGTGAGAAACAAAATACAAAGCTAGCAAAAAAGGTGGGCACAGATGTGGGTTTATAGCAACTCACTCAAATATGCAGAGGCTTGTACTCTGCAGTAGTTAAAGACTGAGTAGACCAAGTTGCAGCCCCAAGGAAAGTATATTAACATGAAAAGTCCCAAATACATCTTCATCTGGCCTAGATGACCACTGCAAAGCCCTCATGAGAAAAGAAGTCACAGCCTCTTGACAAGCTGCAGTTGCAGTTGGTGAAAGAAACTAGGCCACTGCTAACTTGGAAATTATGGGTGTCTATACATGTGCTCCAGAGTGGGAACGGGTGGAGGTGTTTTAATTAGAGTGGCTCCTGGACAGCTGCTCTACTTAAAATACCACAGTGTCACATGTATTCAACATCCTGCATTTCAAAATGGCCACAGGAACACTTTAACTAAAGCCCCCACTGCCATTTTGAAACATGGGACAGTGAATACACATGACTGGAGCACTCCAGAGTGTTCCGATTAATTAAGTCTATTCAAATTAATTGATTAATCAAGTCTGCTCCAATATGTTCTAATTAGAATACATCACAACACATGCATAGGCACCCTATGGTTCTTTGGGGATGCAGACAGACTCAACACAAACTATTTTAAATGTTATTTAAATCACAAGCCTCTGGACATATCATCTGATTTAGAAAGACTTAAACTTTCTGGAACATTTCGAAAGTACACCTGGATAAACAGGTATTATTTTGAACTGGTCTTCCTAGAACCAGTCCTCCTTGAACTGGTCCATGCATAGCAGTGAACACCAAGCTTTTTGTGACTTAGTATCTGGTCAGTCCTCCATGCATCCCCATACTGCACCCCTCCTCATCCTCACCATACCTCAACTGCTGCCTGACAACTGGCTACACGGATATGCAGCAGAACTCTATTGTTCCAAGGTATATGGCTTGTACTTGACCCAGTTTACATTGCTTCAAGATAAATTTGCAGGGCGGGGGGTAGGTGCATAGAGAGATTCTGGGTTCCAGAGTTGCTGTGTACTGCGGAAGGCTACCCAATGTCTTTGTACTTTTTCTCAAGCTGTTTGAACAGCTTCATTCCATTGGTGGCAACTGACCAGGCTCCAGAGCATCCCAGCTGATTTAGGCTGGGGCGGGGGGAGGGAGAGGAGAGGGGTGCTGGGGAAACAGCTAGGTGGTAGAGAACATACGCCTGCAGCCGCATTCCTGGGGATTGTGGGGGGGAGAGGGGGCTGACCAGGGCAGGGTTACCAACCCAAGATTTTTATTTATTTATTTATTTTTTTAACAGCTGTTGTACAAACTGACAACCAAACTCTTATTTACGGATATAGCTTACATAATGTAAAATGCAACCATTCAGTCAGGCCCTGGCCAGCACTATCAAGGGCAAGGTTCAAATGTAGGGGTTTAACGCTTAACATTTTTACTTGATAGCACCAATGGTTTTACACCTGCTTAGACACAAAGTGGCACTGTTCTGCTGTTTGTCCATCAGCACTTGCATCTAGCCTCATTCTGACAGATCTTCAAACTCAGTTTCTTAAGATTTTTTTATGGATGGTCCATTTAAAAAATATAAATAATCCACAGACAAGCATTTTTCTACAGACTGTCTATAAATTTACAGGCAATTGGTAGTTGTGGCCCAAGGTCTCTGCCACTTTTAAATAGCACTTTTCCACAAGCCACTAGTCAAATACCATTCCATTCCTGGCAACTAATATGGAGGACCTGGGCACCTGCCCTGCCCAAGCATTCAGCACCCCTAGAATCCAGAAGCTGGGATACCTTTCTACCCTCTTGACTACTATGCCCCCTCACCTCAGATCAGTCTCTTGATGTCCCAAAGCTGGTCAGTTGCCACAAATGGAATGATAAGCTGCTTAGAGGGTACTGCCTTGCAGATTTTCATAAAGCACAGGAATGGTCTTTACTGAACTCAGTGTTGGGAGGGGGATCAGAAAATTAACTCTTAACCATCATCTACGACCTTCTGTAGCAAACCAGAGATAAAAGTTTAATCAAAGCTTCTAAGGTGACCAGTGCCAAGACAACGGGAGGCATTTCAGCACTACATGTATTTGTCAGAAGTGTGGGCAGATCAGCATTTTATTGATTATGACTAATTCAACCACAGTTTCATGATGTCTATCACATGTGACAATACCAAAATGTCTATCTTAGCAAACTTCTACTCTGAATACAAAATGTTATCTACATTTTCCACATGTACCAAGTTTATATGGTGATAAAGCCATTTCCTTTGAGTCCTCATAGCTTCAGATTTGGGCTAATCTAATGAGCTTTTTTTTTTAATTATTCCTGCTAGAGTTTCGAAAGTACATGGATTGATGATCGCCCAGTCCTAACTTTCAGTACTTGAAACAAAGCAATGCACACAGAGCAAAACAAAACCAATTTCATATACACAGCATTTCTCATTGTAGGCATCTTGGGAATTTAAATACTTCTTTCCCAAGTAATTCCTTCTTTCTTAAGTAAATTAGACATTTACATACACAGACATACATATTAGTGTACTTGGCACTGTCAAAACCAGAGCAATTTCTGCACAAAAGGATCTGTAGTAAGTGATATGCTTATTAGATGTAGACAGCACGAAGAGAAAAATATTTACTGTTGTTTTAATTAAATTGCTGGGGCAGAGATGGCAATGACTTACATGGCTCATTGTGAACCACATAAGACTAAGTCCTCATCAATGAAAAAAATGAGGCTAGGAAGTTGGTTGCAGTGGGTTTGGTTATTCACATGCAAAGACAAAATATCAAAAACATTCAGACAAGATCTAGATGGGTAAGTTGAGGGAACATTTGGGAACACAGAGGCAGACAGACAGACTGACCGGGGGTGGGGAGAAGGGAGGGAAAGGTAGTTAGAGGGTGTCCATGCTAACAGCTAAAAAGTGTACAATTTTAAACATGCTTATAAACTGCAAGCCAAATGTTCAGATAAAAATCAGTAAACACACACTGAAATATCCTGTTCCTTTTCATTAAAATAACTTCAAGCAGTGCTTATTTCAACATCATTTTAGATATATTTTTTAAAATCTCCAAGTCTTTCAAGAAGTGTAAATTATGGCTAATGAGGACACCATAGGAGTTCATAGCATCTACCTAGCTCTGTGAGTAACATATTAATTATAGCTTCTTAGGTTGTATTACCGATCAACTGAAACCTAATCCTGTAACATTTTAAAGCTAATTGACACAAGAAGCGAGACCAGCCACATAAAGATGCCCACAGCACTTTCTAAAAGTACCTCCTAACGTCAAACTGATAGCATAACCACCCAACAAAAGTAGTAAATTACTTGTTTTACAACAACCAGAAGTGGGATGAGCATACTGTAGAAACATGTAGAGTTCTTGCCCCAAAAAGCTTATGATCCAAATGATGTTACAGCAAGTGAAAGTAACAGAGAAGAAGAAACAGAGAATGGGTGCACAGTAACAAAGGTCACTGTCGTACGTTTTGAAACACTTCTTGTTCCACTATAAAGACAATGTGTTACACTGGACAGGACAATATGTACTAGGAATCAATACCTCATTCAGTCTTAGCATTGCCACTAATCGCCTGCATAACTCCCAGACAAGTCACTTCATCGTTGTACATCAACTTCTTCTTTGCTTGCCATGTCTGAGGCGTTAAGCTCATCAACTGCACCGAGGGGCATTAAGGAAAATGGGACTCCCTTGAATGTGAGGTGGAAGAATGAGTGAGAGTGGGTGGAGAAACAAAGGGAAAAAAAACGAGGTCTCCCTTTACAGAGGTAGCAAATATTGACTGAAAAGTGAGGGGCATTCTCTAGAAGCAGGGAAGCTAGAGTGGGTGTGGTAGAGTGGATTTCCTTTGAATTTGATGGGGGTTTTGCAGGGAGAAGGGAGGCGTTTAGTTTGTTATACATCCTCATTTTAATATTCTGTTTTTGTCTCTCACTGTAAGATGCCATGAGTCATTTTTGGGAAGGACAACATAGATTAATAAAATAAATCAAAGTAGATGCATCCTCTTACTGTGTGTTTACACAGTGGGGTTCTCATATCATTTGGGGCCCTCTACAGACTAGCAACACAGAGGTAACTACATGAAACAGGAATGGGGGTGTGAATTAATAAGGAAGAGATCACTACCTCAAATATACAGGAAGTCTTTATTCCCACCTCCTTGCTGGTTGATATGTTGTTGGAAACGCACTATTTATATATTTTAAGCAACTAAAGTTTCCTTCCTAAACAAAGAACATCTTAATCTCATAGCTCCCTCACATTGTAATTTTAAACTGCTCCTAGAGCTCAGTCTACTCCTAGACTGGCCGCATGTTAACACCTTTAGGTGGTTTAAAGCACTTGTTATGCCGCTTAAAAGTTATGCCATTCCAGGGCAGGATCATCTCCCATCCTCATAACCTTGCTGCTATTCCATTAAGGGTAGCTACTCCCCACAGTTGTGCCACTCAAGTCCTCCAGTATCCCAGCATGTAGTGGCCCCACCCCCACATGGCGTTTCTGAACACAGCTGAAGATGGTGACATCTTGAAGTGGATTGGAGCTGGCAGGGAGAGTCAGGTGGCAAGGCATGGAAAGCTGGAGCCAGTGCACCAGGATACCGCTGTGGAGTGGGCAGAGCATGACCCAGCACAGAGAAAGAAGAAAGCTGTGTGAGGCGGTGCCAAGGATGCAAAGGGTGCTGGGTGGGGGAGAGGGGAAGTGGGTCTGCTGCACTGCCCAACCCAACAAGGTGCTGACAGCTCCGTAACTGCCCAGCCCAGGAGCAGTGCACCATGCCTCCCCACAGGTTTCGTCCTATAGCACCATGCCATGGCTGTCGGGAGCATATGACAACCCTGGCAGCAGCTATGGGGGCAGGCAGAAGGAGAAGGATGAGAAGCCACTGCCTTGTCACAGCAAGCTGCCAGCATGCTGTCCACACGCATGCCAGACTCCGGAGATGGGTAACATTGCTGAGAGGAAGCCAGCAGGGTGGCATAGTGCAAAACTCTCAGGCCAGGTAAAAATGGAGCTGTCAGCCTTGCCAGACCAGGCAGAAGAGCCAATACCATGCCATGGCTAGTGGGAGCATTTAGCAACCTCGACAGCAGCAGGAGGAGGAGAAAGAAGAAAATGGCAAGCCACTGGTGTGTTCACCAAAGTATACTGTTCACCAAAGTATACCTCCAAGCTCAGCTGGAGCAGACAGCTTGGGTAAAGACTACTCATCCTGTGAGGAAGAGTTTGTGGGGAGATGCAAAGCATCCTGGGATGCTGGGGAACTCAGAGTTAACTTGAATCTGGAAAGGATCCAAGACTAAAGATCAATAAATCAATTTAATCTAAGTCTACAACCATACAGGGTTATCTTAAACTGGTTTCAGCCATTTTGAAACAGTTTATGTGCACTGAACTTCTGATGTGTTGCAGATATGAACTGGTTTCTGATCACTTATACCAGCTCATGTGTAATTTCTGTCCCTGGGTTATACAAATACAATTTTTTATTTTTCTTTGGGAGGAAGATAACAGTTTCCCTAGTGATGTTGATTGTTCATAACTACCAACTACCAATTCAGAGGCTCTGTCCCCTGGCTAATACATATTGAATACACCAAGTCCTTTGGAAAGCCACACTAAAGTAAGACCTGATAATAATTAACACTGACATGATTATTTTCTATTATTAAAATATTTCTCTGTACTTTTTTTAATCAAAACCTATTGTTACTTTCATAGCTAATGAAAGAACCACTTTTTGTCTTCTTCCCAAAGAAAAATAAACAAATGTATTTCAGCAGTAAATGAAGCTGCTTACAGAAGCATCAGTAAATACTAAACATAAAAGCAACTGTAATTTTCCTAATGTTTGGTTTGAGACCAAATATCAGCCTTAGGACATGATTTAGAAGGCTATTTCAGTTAAATTTAGATGCGTTTATGGTGTTCCAAACAATAAGTATGTGCACAAAATTTTTAAAACAGTAGTTAAGTGAAATCAAATTTCTAAGACAACCTGATGCCAAAGAATCATGCCAACAAGAAAGTAAAAAACCCTACCCAGTTCGCAATGTCACCCAGAAGAAACCTGTCATCACAGCATATCAAGTTACCATGCAAAGCTGCCACATCAATTTACTAAAACATTTTGATGTCTTCCTTTTTATTTTAAGCTTTTTTTCTCATATTAATCTCAACTTCAGTCATCTGAAGTAGATCTCTGCATAAAATGACAGAACAGAGGAAAGAAAAGAGAGAGCAATCACCAGATTTTCCTGCCCCACCCCAAGTGAAATCAGCATATTTTACAATTATAGGGATGAAGCTTAAGTAAACTACAGAATAGGGAACGGGCCCAGCTGGTATAAAACAGTAATAATTCAGTATCACAAGAAAGTTCTTCAAACAGTTTTACCTCATTAAAATACTTGTCATTCATAATACGTTCACTGAATGTACTAGGTAGCTGATATAGATGAAACACAATGTTCATTAACTCCAATAGCAAATGGTTAATTACGTGCCAGAAACAGAAGACTATCTTGGGTTTTTTTAACCCTTTGCAGTATTCTTTTTTCCCATTAAGCATTTTTCTACCCAATCAGGAATTTTCCCTTTGGGACATGAACTCTCTCTGGGAATATACTCCATTAATCAACACATTCCATTCCGTCCCAAAAATACAGCTTCTCAGAAGTTAAAAACTGACCTAAGTGACAAAGCACAAAAGTTTAGATTAATTTCAAAACTTACTTTTAAGTGTTTACTACTATAAATCTGGCTATTGTTATCTGGAAGCAACAAGCAAAAAAAAAAGTCTGTTAAACTCCAGGGCCCAATTTTGCTCTGAAGAGATCTAAGCATTTTATAAACTTTCAGTGACACTTTCCAATTTGCAGAGAGGTATGCCATGTTAGTCTGAAGTTAGTTAGAAGGCAGGGTAGATGTACTTTCCAATGTCACACAAAACACTTGAGTGTACACTTATTCTTTCAGGAGAAAGAGAAATTCCATTCCCCCTATTTTTCTAAACTACTTGTCATTTCTTTTGTTTGTTTTAACTGAGTTCCTTTTAATTTGTGTTACTTACATAGCCTCAGACTTCTCAAGCTATCTTCACAAAAAGATCTTTACATGCACCTACTATTTTTTATTGTTCTTTTAACTTTTTTAAGATTGAGAAATCAGACATATCCAAGTGGAGGGCACACCACTGGTCTAAAGAATGAAATTATAATATTTTGTGGGACAGATATTGTCTGTCCCACTCAACTATGTTTTAGAACTGTTTATTTTCACTACTTTGAACACAGTAGTCTATAAGTACAATCCAAGTCTTTTTCTAGAACCAACAGCTGGCCAAGTTTGCCAGCTGCGATGACATTTCTGTCTAGATACAACAGAACAACTTCTCTGCACTACATCCAATCAACTCTAAAATATTTGGGGACATTCTAAGCAACAACAATTTTTCCCTATCAATATTGGTGAAAATGAGGAATGGAGTTACTGCATCTGACAAGCAGACTCCTCACCTTTAAATCGCCTCTAATTTCCACAAGTAAAAATAACTGCTTGATAGCAGCCATTTCCATCTTTCAGGGTAATATTACCCAAGCTCCATGTAAAATGCTGACACCCTAAAGGACTTCTCCCAAGCTGAAGAAATAATAACAGCAGCAGGGGAGGGAAAAAAACACATCCAGAACTCCCAAGCACAGTGGGGTGCCACCATAGGCAAAGGGAGAAAAGATTATTTGGGGGGCTAAGTGCATGTGTACATCCCCCTGCCCCTGAGCAGATAGGCTTGTGTGGGAAGGGGTGGGGGGGCAGATTGAGGCCCCAACAGCAAGGGAGGTAGCAGGGCACAACCAGGACCCACTCACCCCAGCCCCTGCTCCTGCCTATGCCCTGCTCCCTCCCTCGCTGCTGTGGCCTCTATCTGCCCCACCTCCCCCACAGCAATGAGGGAGGGTGATAACATTGATGTTTATTTTAAGCATTTGTTTAGATTTTTATTGATCTAAAATTAACAGTACTTCCCTTCTCTTTTAGTCAGTCTGCGAGTAATCAACAAGGTAAAATTGATTTTTACTGATAAAAATGGAATCCTGTCAAGTCTAGAGATTCGATAAGAAGTATTCCTACCAGAGTGGTATCATCTGCCCTAGTGTACTTAATTATGATTTGGAACTCAAATTATACTGAAGTGGAAAAGCATGTTATGGTTTCTTCTATAACTCAAGACAGCAAGGAAAAAAGAGACAGACCACTTAATATCACTAATTCAGCAGCACCATTACTAGTTTTCAAACTTCTTCAGAAGCAATGAGTTAAGCATGATATCTTTTATTAGACCAAATGAATAGTTGGAAAAGAGTTCTTAGCAAGTTTTTGGACACAATCACCCTTGGTTAGGCATAGGAAGTCTCTGCTGGTCTGAGACTCCAAGGAATGAGAGAAGCTAAAGGTGTGGTAGGATGCCAATGAAAATATAAATAGGTAGAGATAAGCAAGATAAAAAGTAAGCAGGGGAGGGCAGGGGGAAGACAGTAGGGGGAGAGAGGGGAAAAAAACAAAAGGTCAGAGGGAAATGCCCTGATGAAGGGCAACTGCACTGGAAAGCTTGTTAAGAACTTTTTCTCAACAACTCAGTTGGTCTAATAAAAGATATCACATCTAACCAAAGAACCTTGCCTGCCTGGGGGTACATGTACCCCTGGTTGAAAACCCCTACCTTAGATCAACACAGCTACAAACAAAAATTCAGCATGTGTCAAACCTGGCACTCAAACTTCATGCATTCTCATGGGCTAATAACTTATGTACTTTCCTTTAAACCAGGAGCGGGCAATTATTTTGGGCGGAGGGCCGCTTACTGAGTTTTAGCAAGGCTTTGAGGGCTGCATGATAAGCAGTCAGAGGGAAGATGAATATGAATTTTCTAAATTTTTCAGGGGCCCCACAGGCTGGATAGAGTGGCCTGGTAGGCCACATCTGGCCCGCAGGCTGCATTTTTGCCCGCCCCTGCTTTAAACTGTATACCTCCCAAAATCACTCAGACACAAGTTGAAAAAATGTACAGTGCTATAAACTTGCAGCATTTTACTGATGGCAGAGAATGATTGCAACAGTTGCAGAAAAGGGAAAGTATTCCTGTTCAAAAGAATTTTGAAATAAATGCTAACCTAATACAGTACGTGCATTTACACTGACTGTACAATGCATGCCATTCTTGTGCATTTTACCAACAACACTGAAATATGCAGGACTTCAAAACTGTCAGAAAAATGAGGACTTAATGAAATACTGGTATCTGAACACTGTGATTAAATCCCCCCTCAATCTTCTCTTCTCTAGATTAAATAATCCCAGATCTTTCATCCTTTCCTCACATAACACATTTCCCAGACCTTGAATCATTTGTTCCTCTCCACTAGATGCTTTCTAAATTGTCCAAACTTTCCTTGAAATGTGGTGCCCAAAATTCGGCACAGTATTCCTGGTGAAGCCACATCAGTGCCAAAGACAGCAGAAGGAACACTTCCGTGGATCTGCAAGTGAAACTCCTGCTAATAGAGGAGGAGTATGCTATGGACTCTCACCCTCCCCACCTCTTTCCCAACAAGAGGTCATTGTTGGCTCATTTTCAGCCTTTTCTGCAATACTGCAGCATAGCTAGTTATTCCCCAGTATGTATTTTTCTTCAACTGTTGCTAGATGTCAGTATACCAGCGACATAATTTGTTGCCCTCTATTTTCTTTATATCTGGTCATTAGGGCTGCATGAAGCTTTGGTCGCTGATTCGATTTGGCAGAGATTTGGCCTGATTTGGTGGCTGAACCTCCAAATCCAAATCCAAATCAAATCAAAGAGACCCTTTAACCGCTCCGAATGAAATCGGAACCCTCTGAATGGATTTGGAAAGATTCAACCATTCTGACATAGACACAACTTTAAATGTTTTTTTCTACCTACATCAAGGTACCAGGATAAATGTTGAGATGCTGAGGCAGATGCAGTATCCCACAGAAGTGTAGGGGGAGTCCCCCAGTGTACTCAGCAGCAGACCCGGAAGTGGACCGGAAGTATTTCCTGTCCATTTCTGGGTTCGCTGCCAAGCATGCAGTCCCCCCACTACCCACTCCGTGCTCCAGTGGGACACTCCATCTGTCCCAGCATCGCAACATTCACAAGTCACGCCTGGTACCTGGAGGTATGTAGAAAAAACATTTGAAGCTGTGTTTATGGTCGAATCACCAATTCTCCGAATCAGCATCAAATCTTCAGATTTAGATTCAGCCAAATCAAATCAGGGCCAGTGATCCAAATCAACGAATCGAATCACTGTCCCCAATTTGGGCTGAATCCGAAGCAAATACAGCCTATTTTGCACACCCCTACTGGACATGAGACAGAAAAGTCACCTACTTAGTTAATAAAATTTCTCCATTGATGCTTAACATACACTCCAACACAACAAAATTGTTTTGGGGACAAAGAGAAGTTTACCCCACTGACCATGAAAATTATATTATCGCCTTTCTAAAAAGCTATATTTTAGGCATAATTCTTGAATAACATGAACTGAATGTGACGATGAGAAAGTACATGAGCCTGAGGCTCAGCTACTGGCAAATACAGAGTCTTTATTGTAAAGTCAGACTGCTGAGATGCACTGGAAGCACAGATGTCAAATTTGAATGGTGGCCTCTAAAAGGACTTTAAAACAGAAGAACATTAGTTTACATACAAGTTGGCTTTCTGCAACTCTGATGCAGTACAACCTGGATATGTCAGAGGGGCTTAGCAAATTAAGGTTTGCAAGCCAACCAAATGTTCTGCATAGCTGCAGCAAAGAGCTGCCTGAGACTATACAGATGCACCAGCTGATTGGTCCAGATTTATTTCGAAGTGAACACTTTCTCTGATCAACTGCACAGGACCACAGCTATGCTCTAGCTAGAGAAACAGTAGGGGTACCATTTGAAATAAATGCCATAGCAAGCAGCTGAGCAAGTTGTTCTTAATTTGGCATCTTGCTGAAATTATGCGGTTGCAAACCTAATTGATAAATTCAGGTTCTACTTTATTCAAAACCCAAGTTTTTGCCCAAATTTAATGCCACTATAATTCAGTGCTTAGTCATCTGGCAGAAGCAAAAAGACTACCCCCTCACAGCTGCTCATATGTGTATTAATTGAGAGTACTTCCTAACTCTTACCTTTATCTGAAGTCATGAAGCAAGTAGAGGCAACTATACATCTCAATGCCTGGACTATAGCCACAACTGATTTCCTTACTCATCACAGGTCTCAGGCTAATACTGTATCACAAAACTATCAAGGTATATGCACAGTGATTAACTTCTATATAAGATTAACAATTTGCTCCAGCAGCCCTTACCCATATCATCTATCCCTCAATCCAGTCTCAAAGGGTGACTGGATGGCAGAACAGCCATCTTCTTGCAAATTCAGCCACCACAGAAACTGCACACACAAAATGCTACCCCTCCCCCCACCAGGTAACAGAATTGTGGGTTGCCATTTCATTTGCAATTGGGACATTTTTTTTTAATGCTTTGCACAACAAGGCAAAAGTTACAGCATAGTAAGTAGGGGCCAAAGTAGCTGTTTAACCCCAAACCATAACCCCAAATTGTGAGTTACTGATAGGCTGAAATGGCCCAGGTATAACACAGGCAGCCGTAGCTGTTAATAAGTTATGGGACCTACACAATTTTTAGTTGCAGATGCAACAAGTCAGAAGGGTCAGTAGCTTGCACAAAAGCCAGACCTCCTTCCATTCCCTGCAAGCAGGGCTCAGAGAGGGAACAATAGAGTCCACTTTCAGCAGCCCAAAGCACTGCATAGAGGGAAATTAGCTCCTAGGACCCCATAGGCAATTGACAGGCTCTTTGTGCCTCGACAGGGAGACTACAGGAGTGGGTAAAATTCCTTCCTTATTTTAAAACAGAAAAATAAAAAGGAGAGGTGGCTCAACACTCAAGACAAGAAAACAACAAATGGGTATTTTGTTTTAAACCTTAGAGCACCTTCTTTACCTTTATACACAATTATGTCATTTCCCAGGCATCTGTGTGGTGCTGCCTTTTAGGAGGACAGTATTAAAAAGGGCAAGAATGACCAGTAAAGAACTGAAATGAAATCTTGGCATCCTACCAGCATCACCAATATCTTGGGAGTTCCTGTCTGTCATGTGGGTAAAGCCATAAATGAAACATACAATAAAAACCTTATAGTACACTCCAACACCTTTATATTTTCTTTATCCTGCATCTTGATTCTAACCATGTGTCTTTATTTTGTTCACTAAGTCTATCCCACTGAAATGTTGCTATGGAAACCATGCCTTTGCTATGACAGAAGTGTAACAAACAACCAGAAACGCAGAATTGCAATTTTTATAATTATCTGAAACTTACAGGCTTATGTATCAAAGTGATTTTTAGAAGAATATCTGTAGCAATTATTGTTTACAGTCTTCAATCCAGATTACCATATAGATTCCTATATTTTAAAAAGGCAAATTTTGCAGCTATTACATAACATAGATTTTGTCACAACCCTGTGAGTCACTAAACCCCTCTCATTAATGATGACATTGTTCCCATACTAATTTGTTTTAAAAGGGATAAAAAGCCAAAAAAACCCTTAAAAAACAAAAGAAAAAAGATGCAAGGGGAGCAAGACTAGTAGATTCAAACTAGCGAACACAGAATTGTATGTTGGATTATTTCTAGCCTCCAGGTTTCAGGCAACAGAAATAAGTACTGTATAAACCTAAAAACCATCTTTGTCCCTTATCCCTTGCATAGCAGCCCCTTCCAGTAAGTTATAACCCAATCCCTTTTCCAACTAAAACTAATGGAAGGAAATTGAAGTGTGTTAAACAAAAAAGCATAAAAGATGATAGGAGAAAATGTAAAACTATTTAAAACTGTCCATCTATTATTGCTTTAAATATACACAAACATTAAGAAAAAATTCAAGCCACCAGCTCACAGGTTGCCTAAGCTTTGTACCTCAATAAGTGATGGTCTTCTGAACATCTGTGCTGTGTCAAAAAGTACTAACCCATTTAGTAACAAAAGTTCAGGTCCCCAGTGATGAAACCAATTGGGCACAGCTAAGAAGGTGGAGGTAATAAAGGAGATCCAGCAGGAGATCTCTGGAAAAGGCAGATTAATGGAACCTGGAAGGATTCCCAGAAAGAAGCAGCTAGCTGGTTCTGATAAGGAACTGTTATGGGCAGGTATAAGGAGCTTCCTTAGGAAAGCCAAGAACCAGGAGAGCAAACTTTACTTTCTGAGTGAAAGAATGCTAAAGAGAGTAGAGGGATGCGCTTGCTTGCTGATTTCCATGCATGAAAGAACCTGAAAAGCCACAGAAGATGGGACAGGAAGAAGGCACCACAAGTCTTCAGCTTACGCTCATGTGACCAGCCAGAAGTTAGCAAGAGGAGAGCCTGACAGTGTGCTGAAGAGAACTCACAGGTGAAGCCCTCTATGCTGCCACTGGGTGTCAGACCCCTGAATTCTGTCTGCACCTATAATTTTTAAAAATCACAGACACAAGTGACAATTTTTGCCAGATCTGCCCACACAAAGCAGCTTATAGCTGTAACCAAACATAAGTGCACAGCTGCAGACAGCTTAAAAATGACTAAATCAGGTGAAAACCTAACCCACATTGCATGAAGCATCAAATAAAAACCTTTCAAAATGTAGCATCTTTTGTAATTTGTGTCTGTGCAGCTCCCTTCCTGAAAACAGTGACAGGCTGGGAGAGGGGAAACGGAGCAGAGAGAATTCAGTCTGGGGGGTTTTCAGCCCCAAGTGGGGGGAGGGGCTCCAATTCACCCAGCCCACCCTTCAACACCAGCTGGGGAGCCCCAGAAACAACTCCCTCTGCTGCCTTTTCCCCTTTCCATGATGAAAACAGAGAGCACTGGCAGAGCACCCTTGCTCGCAGCCTGCAGCTAGATTTTCCTCTGCCCTAGAACCAACAGTAAACTTCTGTCTGGTCTGGGATAACACTGCAATTCAGCATGCTTTGTACAAATCATTCTGAGTTACAGCTGGGAACTGCACTTCTGTCTGCACTCGATATGCATCAAGCAACTCCCCCTCCTCTCTCCTACCGCCAACCCCAGGCCTCACTGGGCAGCACAGAGGGGTTAGTGAAGCTGTTGCTTGCCCCCTCTCACCACCAATATGCACCCCCACAAAGATGATCCAGTCCTGAGAATTTGACCATGGGCCAACCCTCCTTCCCCTCCCCCTATTGCCCATGCGCTGAATTCCCAGCCCTTCCAGGAGTCCCTCACGACAGGTCAAAGACTCCACAACCTGCAGGCTGCATCTTTGACAGCCCTGAACTAGAAGAAGCATTCAGCAGTTATAATATAACTATATAATTATATAGAGTATATAATATATACTCTAATAGGCTGCAACTGGACCTAGACAGCTTACAGGGGTAGGCAGATGAGAACAGGATGGGTTTCAACACTGACAAGTGCAAGGTGCTGCACCTGGGGAGGAAGAACCAGCACCATACCTACGAGCTGGGGAACTCCCTTCTTGTCAGTGTAGAGGCAGAAAAGGATCTTGGAATCATTATTGATGCCAAAATGAACATGGGCTGACAGTGTGGGGACATGATCAGGAAGGCCAACCACACCTTGTCATGCATCCACAGATGCATCTCATGCAGGTCCAAGGAGGTGATCCTCCCCCTTTATGCAACACTGGTCAGGCCACAGTTGGAGTACTGCATCCAGTTCTGGGCACCGCACTTCAGGAGGGATGTGGACAGCATTGAGAGAGTTCAGAGGAGGGCCACCCACATGATCAAGGGTCAGCAGGACAGGCCCTATGAGGAGAGGCTAAGGGACCTGAACCTGTTTAGCCTCCACAAGAGAAGGCTGAGGGGGGATCTAGTGGTCTGTTACAAACTAGTCAGAGGAGATCAGCAGGCACTGGGGGAGTCCCTGTTCCCCCAAGCAGTCCCAGGAGTGACTAAAAATAAGCACAAGCTAGCAGAGGGTAGATTCAGACTAGACATCAGGAGACGCTACTTCACTGTCAGAGGGGCTAGGATCTGGAACCAATTTCCAAGGGAAGTGGTGCTGGCTCCTACCCTGGGGGTCTTTAAGAGGAGGTTAGACAGACAGCTTGCTGGGGTTTTTGACCCCAGTACTTTTTCCTTCCATGGCAGGGGGTCAGACTTGGTGATCTGCTCAGGTCCCTTCCAACCCTACCAAGTATGAAACTATAAAATACCGAAAGGAACATCTGAATGATCAGATTGTACTAGGGATGTTTAAACAAAGGACTATTCAGGATTATGCAAGGCATAGAATTGGTAAAAGGAACTGTAACTGCTAGACAGAAAATAATTTCTATCATAAAGAACACTGAGCAAGCTCTCTCAAATTTTTTAACAGATGAAAACACCATTGCTTAAAATTTTTTATGCAAAACATTGATTTAATTATCATTTTCCTCTCTCTTTATTTTGACCAAATCATCCCTTTCTCTGCATGCCTCCGTTGATAACAACTCTTCCATCACAGGTAAGGTGATGCATATTAGAGATGTGTCATATCTTATTTCCTCTGTACCTCATGCACAAGTTTTCATTGCCCACTTCCTGCATTTTCAAACAAATATTTTCATGATTTCTCCCACACCATCCCTTATGTGCTGTAAAAGCACATCCTGGACATGCTCAAACTCTTCCAATTTCCTGGGAATGTCTTCTTTTCAGAAGCCTACAAAACACCTGCTAATAGTCACATACCTTATCCCTTATGCTTCTCATCTGTTAACTTTTCTTTAACCTTAGAGTTTCACAGTAAGGACTATCCTTCTGTTATATGGTTTTTCAGTGCCTACAACACTAAGGAACCTGCTCCCTGACTTAGTTCCCTGAGCATTATCACTATACAAATAATGACATTAGAATTAGTACGGCACAGGAAATAAAGCAGATGTTTTCAATGTCTAGTCTGTATAATTCTCTACCACAAAAGAAAATCCACCAGTTCTCCAAATGAGCACTTTAGCTAAAGCAAAGTGCTCCTTACTACAATGAATTAGGTGTTTTCTTGAAGTCTTCTACATGCAGAAATGCTCTGAACAGATAGAAGACGTCAGTCTTTTTTTTCAAATCACTCTAGGAGAAAAGTCTTTCAACAGCAATATTTTCAACGGAATAGCTGATGTTCTGTTCATAGTCTCATTAATATGCCTGATCCCCTGATGCAGTACTAAGATTTAAGAACATAAGAACAGTCACTTACTGGGTCAGACCATTGGTCCATCTTGCTCAGCACTGTGTATCACACAATGGCATAGAGTGGATGCTGAAAAGAAGAGTGACCTGGGTATAACCAGGGTTTGGCTAAATTGGCTAATCTTGAAGATGTTTCAACAAATTTCTAATGTGAAAAAAATCTCCATCTTTCAAATCAAGAACTATACTTAATTTAGGCTTTTAAGAACAAAACTGCATTTTTCAGACTTCACAAAAAAGATCTTATAGTTAAAAAACTGAAGCAAGTATTACAACTCAAGACAATCTTTCAACATTCTCTTCAAAATATCCCCTTCACCACATTCTCCCCATACTCTAGCCCAGACCAACTCAAGTCACCCTCCTTGGGTGCCAATCTCTGCTTGTAATGAAGTGTACTGCGCTTCTTCACATAGAGAGCTACACCTCTGTCCTTTCTTGCAACATTATCCCTCCTGTACAAGGTATACGCATTAATACATGTGGTCTAGTCATAGGTGGAGTCCCACCAGGCCTCTGTTATCCCTGTGAGATCATACTTGTTATTGCTTATCAGAAGAGTCATCCTCCTGTTTGTTCCCCATGCTCCCAGCAGTTGTGTACACGCAGCTAAGCCTGCCATCAAAAGCCCTGGGCTTCCCTGTTGTCTTAGAAGAGTCCTGTTCTTGGGCTGGAGTAGGAATAAGTTCCTTTGTGATACATGAACTGCTGATTCTGTGGTTGTAACTTCCAGAGCTTGCACTTATTGTCTGTCCATCCCACGGATATCTTAGTTTAAAGCCCAATCAAGCAGGTCAGCCATTCTGACCAAGAATAGCTTCTTTCACACTGGAGTGAAGTAGAAGCCATCCCTTCCCAAAAAAACGCTGCCCCTCTCTCTGGAGTGTGGACTGTAATCAAAGTAGCCAAAACCTTCACAGCAGCACCAATGTTGCAATCTTTTCTTGACTTCTTCAATACGTTCCTCCCTCCTGTGCCCATGACCTGTAACCAGAAAGATCAAAGAGAAAACTACCTGTGCCCCCTGTAGTCATTCACGACCCGGCTAAAATAGAAGCCACATCATTCATGCCCACATGGATGAGAAGCATGGGGTAGTGGTAGGAAGGCCGGATGAGTTTAGGAATCCTCTCTGCCACGTCCCCAATATGAGCCCCTGGGAGGCAGCAGACCTCATGGGTCAATCAAGGATTTCAGTCAGCAATGGAGAAATCCTGGACTTGAAGAAAGCTGACTTTCACAAGCTCAGGAGATTGGCTGTTGAGTCTCTGAGAGACCATGATGAGACAGGGAGGAGAATCCACGATGAATGGTCACTCCTTAAGGACATGATCCTGAAAGCACAAGAGAAGTCCATTCTGGCCTGTAGGAAAGGTAGCAAAAGGACTGGGAGACTCCCTTGGCTCAGTCGGGAACTCATGGATGTTCTGAATCTGAAAAGAGAAGCTTATAAGGGATCGAAGTCGAGAACTACCACTAAAGAGGATTATGCAGCACTGGCCCCACACCTGCAGGGAGCAGACCAGAAAAGCCAAAGCTGAAACCAAACTCAAGCTGGCTATGAGAATCAAGGACAATAAAAAGTCCTTCTTCAAATACATGGGAAGTCAGAAAAAAAACAAGGGCAACATTGGACCCCTGTTGAACCAAATGAGGCAGCTGACAACTGACACCCAGGAGAAAGCTAATCTTTCCAACAATTACTTTGCGTAAGGGTGATCATATGCCTATAATTGATGAAGATCTGGTGAGGGAACACATTGAGAGGCTGGCCATCCACAAGTCAGCTGGCCCTGATGAGATGCATCCAAGAGTGCTAAAAGAGTTGGCTGACATCATAACATGACCAATGGTGAGGGTATCTAAGAACTCGCAGTGTTCAGGAGAGGTTTCTGAAGATTTGAAGAGGGCAAATGTGGTGCTGATCTTCAAGAAAGGAAGGAAGGAAGATCCAGGAAACTACAAGCCAATCAGTTAAACCTCAATCCCTATTAAGTTCTTGGGGGGGTGGGGGGGTAAATAAGATAAACATTGAACCGATTGCTCTGGCACAGACGCGTTGTTAGTGTTGG
>JAGPOW010001338.1:33822528-33835254 GCA_030014935.1 Caiman crocodilus | reverse complement strand
CGGAGAGAACTCCAGCGAAAGACTGCGGCCGCCCATTCTTTGGCGGGGGGGGGGGCGGCCAACTCTGAGAAACCTTGAACATCAGGCTAATTGAAAGCAGCGTTATAAGAGTTAGCTAACATGGGTTCGTTGCAGGTAGGTCTTGCCTGATCAACCTCATTTCCTTCTATGACCAGGTAACGCATGGGCCTGAACAAATGAGAAGAGGTTGATGTCATATATTTAGATTTCAAAAAAGCCTTTGGCTTGGTCTCCCATGATGTCCTCATAGTACAATTGGGGAACTGCGGCTTCAACAAACTTATGATCCGATGTCTGAAGAACTGGCTCCGTGGTCGAACCCTGAGAGTGATAGTCAATGGAACCAAGTCAACATGGAGCATGACGACCAGTGGCATGCCCCAGGGCTCAATACTCGGACCAGTATTCTTTAATATACTGGGTATGTATATTATAAATATTGGTCAGGTGTCAGAAGCAGACTGAGTTAAGTTAGCAGATGACACTGAATTAAGGGGAAGTGCAGTCACTTTAGAGGACAAGCTGGAAATTCAGGACAACCTGGACAGGCTTAGAAGGTGGACAGATCAAACTTGATGACATTCAACTCTGAGAAATGCAAAGTGCTCCACAGATAACATCCTTGTTAGCAGTAGAGGTGAAGACAACAGGCCTTATGAAGGGAGGCTGATAGGCATGAGACTCTTCAGCCTGGAAAAGTAAAGGCTCGAGGGTGACTTGTTGGCAGCCTATAAGTATATAAGGGGTGTGGCATCAGGAACTGGGAGAATGTCTGTTCACCAGGGCACCCCAAGAGAAGACAAGGTCTAATCATCACAAACTGCTGGAAGAACATTCTAGACTGGACATAAGGAAAATCTTCTTTGCTGTCCCAGTCTCCACAGTCTGGAACAGACTCCCCCCAGAAGTGGTAAAAGCACCTACTCTGGATACCTTTAAGAAACGCTTGGGTGATCTGACCTCAGCCGACTTCCTGCCCCTTGGGCAGGAGGCTAGACCTGATGATCTTGCAAGGTCCCTTCCAGTCCTAATGTCTATGAAATCTATGAAAAATTAAAGCTGATACTGATGAACAGCACTAGATGCAACATACAACAGAAGCAGTAGGTAGATAATGTGACAGACTACAGGATGTATTGTAATATTTCTGTCTTAACTGTATTCATGTGTTTATACTACTTATGAATTGATTTACCTATAATGCTAGCACACAAGGGAAAAAAAGATTAGATACCATGCTAAGTGTGAGATGCATGGAATCAGACAAGATGGACCAAGCACCCCAAAGTCCTGAGTAGCTTTATTGATATTTCAAAGATGAGATGGTTCACAATCAGGAGGCTGGGGGAGAGGGAGGCAGAGAAGATGAACACAGTAACAGAGAGGGGATGCTTGAATAGAGGGACTGTCAGCTCCTTCCAAGAACAGTTAGAGATCAGAGGAGCTATGTGGGACAGCAGCTGGAAGGACTATAAAAGGAAACAGACGAGTAACTTTGGGGCTGCTCTGGGTGTTGTGGGGACAAAGAAATGGCTACAGAGAACCAGCAAAGGTGAGAAAACAAAAGGCAAAGACCTGAGAGTGGAAGGGAATCTGGGCTTCCCCTTGCTCTAGAAGCCATGCCTGGGCTGGCTTCAAGGATTCCCTCAGAACCAGACAAGGTTGCACTGGTCCTGAGCAAGCGTTCCTACCCAACCCACAGGGCACTCCATGACGGCATACCAAATCAAGCAGTACAGCAAAATTCACTTCTAATTTTCAAAATGCAGCCTTATAATACTAGCCCTTTCATTCCAATAAAGTCTATGTACAGGGTGGATTTGATTTAAATCATTGGTCAGGAAGCCTCTATTTAATTATTGCTTTCTACAAAACTTGCATTCTTGTTGTTTGATATCCTTTATTCACCTAACTTCTTGAAACTCTGCACTTTTAGAGAGAGATAAGGGCTTGACTCTGTGTACACAAACTTGCAGAGACAAGAGAGCGGATGGGTAGGTAATCAGATCTGTTATCTCTCATCTCCACATACTGCTAACAAGGATGTTATTTGTGGAGACAAATCCACAGTTTGAGAGCTGAAACTGAGCATCACAGAGATGCTTAATGGGATCTTCTAAACTGAGCACTCAGTCCCATTGGGTTGAGTGGTTTTCTTTAATCTTTACTAATTTATAGAGAAGCCTCTGGGAATCGCATAAGATTGGGCCCCTAATATACTCCATGGTCTGCTGTGACCTATTTATAAAACTTTTCTAGAAAAGTTACGGAAATATATGGTCCCAAATAGCATATAATTAGAAGTTATAAACTCTATTTCATATATCTTTGAGCTTTAAAATAGCTTAAATTTCTTGCAAGAATTGCCAGGAAAAACAACAGCAAAAAAAACTCACTAGAAGTCAAATGCTGGCTCCCCAGTAGGAGTCAGCAGTCCTCACAGCTGCTGCTGCCCAGCCTCACAGCAGGGCTCCTTGGGTAATCAGCAACAAGGGCCAGGGCTCACAAAAGGCCTCCAAAAGTAGCTCTGTACACTAAGAGCAGGCCACAAAAAACGCTTCGCCTTGCCCAGATTTAGGTAGGTCCTTAATATAAGGCCAGAAAAGACCTTAAAGAAGTCATCTATTCCATCTTCCTGCGATGAAGCAGAATAAAAAGCAACACAGTCCACCTGTAGCAGAATGTGTTATAACCCATTATTAAAAGCTACCAATGATGAGAAACTGTGGAGTCCCCTAGGTGAAAAGTGTCAAACTTGCCTGCACCTGTAGGCTAATAGGAGGATGACAGAGCTCTCTGCAGGGCTGGATGCGGAGGGAGCAGCAGCAGGGCAATCCATGTGGGATGGTTAAGGCACCTGTCACTCCCCGTCATCCACCACCCCACCATTACATGTACACACTGAGGCCCCATCACTGAGAATTCAGTTGCAGGCTTCACCCCCAAATTCCAGGGCCCTTTGGGAGCCCACACAGACTGCGTGAAGTGACTTCACGAGACATACGTTTGACACCCCTAACCTAGGTATGCTATTACTGTACTTAAGTACTCTGGTAGCTGGAAAGATGTCCCAATATATAGATTTCTTTCATTGCAATTAAACTGATTTTTTCTCATCCTATCCCCAGTAGGCACAAAGAAAAAAAAAATCTATCTGTAATCTACAGCCCGCTCTTGCCAGCTGCAACTGGGTTGCATGCAGGGCAGCAGAAGTGAAGACCCACCTGACAACAATCTGCATTACTTCAGCCTGCTGGTCCTAAAAGATTGCCAACACCTGTTCTATACAAAAAAACTTTTTACATATTTAAAGAGTCATGTTACCTCTCTTTGACTTCTCTTCTCTACATTAAAAGTATTCAGTTCCTTCAACTATTCGTCATAGGTCACATTTTCCTATAGCATCCCCATCGTATTTCTCCTTCCCCCCTCTGGACGTATTCCCATTTGTCTATACTTTTCCTCAAAGTGTAGTACCAAAAGCTAGAAATGTTTCTCCAACTGAGCGAAGAAAAGTCGCTTTGCTTATCTTGCATACAATGTTTCTGGTGATGCATTCAGAGGATGACAAGTGCTATTTTTGTAACAGAACCAGACTGTTTACTCATTTGGTTTATGACATACTAAAATGTGTACTAAAATGGGGCAGAATGGGATGCACCCAAGGATGCTAGGGAGTTGGCTGGTGTGACTGCAGAGCCACTGGCTATCAAAGTGATCAGGAGAACTCCTGGATGATTGGAAAAGGGCAAATATAGTTCCTATGTTTAAGAAAGGAGAAAAAGGAGGATCCAGGGAACCACAGACCAGTCAGCCTCACCTTGGTCCCTGGAAAAAAAATCTTGGCGCAGATCCTCAAGGAATCCATTTCTAAGCACTTGGAGGAGAAAAAGGTAAATAGGAACAGTCAACATGGGTTCTCCAGGGACAAGTCAGGCCTCACCAACCTGACTGCCTATGACAAGATGATTGGCTCTGTAGATTCAGGGAGACTGGTGGACATGGTATACCTTGATTTTAGCACGGCTTTTAATGCGGGCTCCCATAATATTCTCACAGACAGGCTAAGGAAGTAAAGGCTGGATGAATGAAGGCAGATAGAAAGCTGGCTGGAGCACTGGCCTAAGAGAGCAGTAATCAATGGCTTGATGTTTGGTTGGCAGCTGGTATCAAATGGAGTGCCCCAGGGATGGGTCCTGGAGCCAGTTTTATTCAGTGTCTTTATCAACGACCTGGAAGATGACATACACCGGTCGGGCTACAGCTGGAGTACTGTGTTCAGTTCTGGACACTGCACTTCAGGAGGGATGTGTATAGCATTGAGAGGGTCCAGAGGAGGACCACCCACATGATCTGGGGACAGCAGGGCAGACCCTACAAAGAGAGGCTACGGGACCTTAACCTGCTCAGCCTGCACAAGAGAAGGCTAAGGGGGGACCTGGTGGCTGCCTATAAACTCACCAGGGGGGACCAGCAGGGCTTGGGAGACACTGTTCCCCCTAGCGCCCTCCGGGGTAACAAGGAATAATGTCCACAAATTGTTAAAGAGTAGGTTTAGATTAGATATCCGAACGCACTGCTTCAGTCAGGGCAGCTAGGATCTGGAACCAGCTTCCAAGGGAAGTGGTGATGGCTCCTACCCTGGGGGTCTTTAAGAGGAGGCTAGATGAACACCTCGCTGGCGTTGTTTGACCCCAGTACTCTTTCCTGCCATGGCAGGAGGTTGGACTTGATGATCCGCTCAAGTCCCTTCCAACCGTACTTATATGGATCTATGAATCTACAGTGTACCCTCAGCAAGTTAGCAGATGATACCAAGCTGGGGGGAGTAGTTAGAGATGCTGAAGGGTAAGGATAGGATTCAGAGTGAATTAGATAAATTGGAGGACTGGGCCAAAAGGAATTTCATGAGATTCAACAAAGGCAAAGTCCTGCATTTAGGACAGAACAATCCCATGCACCAGTACCGACTTGAGGCTGACTTGCTGGGCAGCAGCTCTGCAGAAAAGGACCTGGAGAGTGGACAATAAGCTGAATACAAGCCAACAGTGCGTCCTTGCTGCAAAGAAGGCTAACAGCATAGTGGGCTGCATTGGTAGGACTGTTGCCAGTAGGTCAAGAAAAGTGATTCTTCCTCTATCTTCAGCGCTGGTGAGGCCACAGCTGGATTACTGTGTTCAGTTTTGGGCCCCCTACTACAGAAAGGACATGGACAAATTGGAGAGATTCCTGTGAAGGGCAACAAAAATGGTGAGAGGGCTGGGGGACATGGCTTCTGAGGAGAGGCTGAGGGAACTGGGCTTATTTAATCTGAAGAAGAGAAGACTAAGGGATAATTTAAGAGCAGCCTTCAATTACCTGAAGAGGGGTTCTGAAGAGACTGAAGTTAGACTGTTCTCAGTGGTAGCAGATGACAGAACAGTCATCTCAAGTTGCAGCAAGGGAAGTTTAGGTTAGATATTAGGATGAAATTTCTCACTAGAAGGGTAGTAAAACACGAGAACAGGTTACCCAGAGCAGTGGTGGAATCCTTGGAGGTTTTCAAGACCCAGCTAGGCAAAGCTTTGGATGGAATGATCTAGTTGGGGACGGTCTGACTTCGAGCAGGGGGTTGGACTAGATGATCTTCTGAGGTCCTTTCCAACCCTATTTTTCTATTATTTCTTTGATATCTATGAACTAATATTAGCCAGGACACATCAACAAATTACTCATTTGATAGGACTTCCTGGTTAGCCAACAAATGTATAAACTACTGCAGTACAATTTTTCAACTAATTCTACAGCAAATTTACAGCAATTTCATCTAATCCACATAAACACAGTGAATTTCAAAATGGATCACATTAAAAGTCTTAATAAAGTCATGGCTTCCCCACAGTCAATGGGCCAGTTATGCAAAGAAGGGAAATAAAACATTACACCAAGATATTCTGGTGTAACAAACCAGTTAAACTGTTCCAGTAACATTGCAGTTGTAGAAATTAAGCTAGCCATTCTATAAGCCCCCTGCATCCTCTTTTCCTTCCCACTTTAAAAGTCTGGAACATTTGGGATTAGAACTCCAACAAAGTTTTTCAAAAATTTAAAAACAAATCAATAAATCAACATAAACTAAGTTTGGGTGAGGTCCTGGATGACTGGGAAAGGACAAATACAGTGCCCATCTTCAAGAAAGGGAAGAAAAAGTATATGGGGAATTACAAACCAGTCAGGTTGACATCAATACCAGGAAAAATCAGGAGCAGGTCCACAAGGAACCTACTGTGAAAGCACGTAGAAGAAAACGATGTGATCAGGAAGAGTGACCAAGGATTCACCAAGAGCAAGTCAAGCCTCACCAACCTGATTTTCTTCTATGATAGGACCAGTACCCGATGGTCCTAATCCAGCAGGGATGCACTCCAACCATATCATGAAGGACTACAAGGCCATGGGGGCCAAGCTCAAGGAGATGGGGGCACAGGTGGTATTCTCCTCTATTCTCCCAGGAAGCAGATGCAGACAGCACCACGAGGCCTGCATCAGAGTGGTCAACCAGCGGCTTCGGAACTGGTGTTACCAGGCAGGCCTCGGGTTCCTTGACAACGACCCCCATTTTCACACAGGGGGCATGCTTGGGTGGTCTGGGCTTCACCTCTCCCCTAAAGGCAAGCATGTCTTCTCTTTCAGGCTGGCTGATCTCGTACAGCGTGCTTTAAGCTAGCTTTGCTGGGGGATGAGGCCACAGGGGGACACAAGGATACTCCCCAGACAAGACATGTGATGAGCAGAAGACATACCCAGGTAAGTGACAGGGGTCCAGATAGTCCTGGGATCGGGGGTGGGGGTGGGGGGGGTGCATGCACCCATAGGAGGGCTTAAATGCCTCTACACTAATGCTCATAGTATGGGAAACAAGCAGGAAGAACTTGTCCTCCTATTAGCTAACACAAACCTGGACATAGTGGGGCTCACTGAAACATGGTGGGACTCAACCCATGATTGGGCAGTAAACATCAAGGGCTACAGACTATACAGGCAAGGCAGAACGGGAAGGAAAGGCAGGGGTGTGGTGCTCTACATGAAAGAGCAATACGTGCCTTCAACAAAGAGCACTGGGTCAGAGGAGGGGCAGACTGAAGTGCTCTAGGTGAGAATACAAGGGGTCGTGGGGAAAGGGACTTAACAGTGGGTGGCTACTACCAACCACCCAGGTGGAAGAGCTGGACCAGGAATTCTCAGGTCAGCTTGCGGAAGTAGTTAAGTCAAGGGATGTGGTCATCATGGGTGACCTAAACTACATTTGCTGGGAGGAGCAGTCAGCCAAGTCTGACCACTCACATAGGCTTCTAGCCAAGATACAGGACCTCCACCTAACCCAAGAGGTGCACAGTCCCACCAAGGGAAATGCTTTGCTGCACCTGGTGAGGGGACTGTGGGTTCTCAATCACCTGAGTGACAGTGATGATTGCCTACTGGAATTCACTATCCAGCGCAGGATGTCAAAGGCCTGCAGCAAGGAAGCAGCCCTTGACTTCAGGAGGGCCAATGAGTTAAGATTAGTCGGATTGGCCTGGAGGGTAGGGGAGTTGGGAGTCCAAGACAAGTGGTCGTTCCTTAAGGAGACGATCCTCCAAGCCCAAAGGGTGACAATCCCAACGCGAATCAAAGGGGTCAAGAGTGCTCAAAAGCCCCCATGGCTCACCAAAGGCATTCAGGAACATCTGAAAGCTAAAAAGGAGGTGTGCATCCACTGAAAGGGACAGGCCATCACCAAGGAGGATTATACCTTCATTGCTCAAGACTTCTGGGAGGCTGTGTAGGAAGGCTAAGGCAGAGACAGAACTAGGATTAGCAACCAGGATCAAAGATAACAAGAAGTCCTTTTTTAAATACATAGGGAGTATTTTTCTCCATTTTTCTAAGCAGGGATTCCAGACAGACTCAAGAGAGGCACCACCAGCCCTAGGGTCAAAGAGGACTTAGTTAGGGAACATCTGGTGGGGCTGGATGTGTTTAAATCAGCAGGTCCAGATGACCTCCACACCAGGGTGCTGAGGGAATTAGCAGAGGTCATTGCAGGACCTCTGGCACAGCTTTACAAGCACTCGTGGTCTGGTGGACCTCTGGCCTGGTACCAGAGGACTGGAAAAGGGTCAATGTTGTCCTCATTTTCAAATAAAGGGAGGAAGAAGGACCCAGGAAACTATAGGCCTGTTGGTCTTACCTCATTCCTGGGGAAGCTCTTTGAGAAAATTATCCAGGAGCACATCTGCGAGGGACCAGCAAGAAAGATTATGCTTTGGGGCAACCAACATGGGTTCATTAAGGGCAGGTCCTGTCAGACCAACCTGGCTGCTTTCTACAACCAGGTCACAAAATCCTTAGATGAAAGTGTCGCAGTGAACAGAGTCTTTCTGGACTTTAGGAAGGCCTTTGACACTGTCTCTCACCCCATTCTCATAAAAAAATTAGGTGACTGTGGTGTCGATACCTACAGTCAGATGGGTGGCAAACTGGCTACAGGGCCGCACCCAGAGTGGTGGTGGACGGGTCATTTTCGATTTGGCAGGATGTGGGCAGTGGGGTTCCCCAGGGCTTGGGCCTGCACTGTTTGACATTTTCCATCAGCAACTTGGACTTGGACAGCACCTTGTTCAAATTCGTGGATAACACTAAAATGTGGGGAGAGGTGGGCATGCTAGAAGGGAGGGACAGGCTACAACTAGATCTGGATAGGCTACAGGGGTGGGCAGATGAGAATAGGATGGGATTCAATACTGACAAGTGCAAAGTACTGCACCTAGGGAGGAAGAACCAGCAGCATACCTCTAGGCTGGAGAACTCCCTTGTCATCAGCACAGAGGCAGAAAAGGATCTCAGAGTCATTACTGATTCCAAGATGAACATGGGTCGACAATGTGGGGATGCAGTCAGTTAGGCTAACTGCACCCTGTTATGCATCCACAGATGTATTACAAGCAGGTCCAAGGAGGTGATGTTTCTCCTCTATGCAATATTGGTCAAGTGGCAGTTGGAACACTGTGTCCAGTTCTGGGGGCCGCACTTCAAGAGGGATGTTGACAGCATTGAGAGAGTCCAAAGGAAGGCCACCCATGGTCAGGGGGCAGTAACAAGGAATAACAGCCATAAGCTGACTGAGAGTAGATTCAGGCTAGACATCAGGAAGCGCTACTTCAGAGTCAGGTCAGCTAGGATCTGGAACCAACTTCTGAGGGAAGTATGCTTGCTCCTACCCTGGGGGTCTTCAAAAGGAGGCTAGATAATCACCTAGCGGGGGACATTTGACCCCAGCATCCTTTCCTGCCAATGGCAGGGGGTCGGACTTGACAATCTGCTTAGGTCCTTTCTGACCCTACCTACTATGAAACTAGGAAAAAAAAGGATGACAGACTGCGGATGTGAGGGAGAGCAAAGAATGGGATATCCCTCAACTTTAGCAAGGCTTCTGGCAACTTCTCCCACAACCATCTCATTAATAAATCTACAGAAATGCAGAGTAACATAAGGTGGAAATGCAGCTGGTTGGATAATCATGCTCAGGAAGTAGTCATCAATGGCTAGTTGGGACAAAGTATCAAGTAGGCTTCCCCAGGGGTCTGTTTAATATCTTCATTGATTTGGACAATGGGAATGAACGCACACTTAGCAAATTTGTGGGTAATACCAAGTTGGGGGGGGAGTCTTGCACTTTGATCAGCATAACTGCATGCACAAATACAGAATGGAGAACGGCTGGCTTGGCTGCAGAACTGCAAAGAAGGACCTGGGGGCACAGCAGACCATATTAATATCAGTGTAATTAGCAAATTAAGTGATGCAATTCTTCTGGTCCGTTCAGCATTGGTCCAGGCCGCAGAAGAATGTGGACAGTTGGAAAACAGACCGGTGTAAAGCAACAAAAAAATATTTCATGCTCGGAAAGATTAAGAGGAAAGACTGAAAATAAAAACTAAAGAGCTTGAGAAGAGAGGACTGGAGGTGAGGATTTGGTGATAGTCAAGTACCTGCAGGGTGATTACGCAGAGAATAGAGATTGGCTTTTCTCTGTGGCTATAGGGGACAGGACTAGGAGCAAAGAATTCAAGCTGCAGCAGAGGACTTTACCTAGAGGAGAAAGAAGTTTCTGACTATGAGGATGGTCAAGCATTTGAACAGGCTACCGAGAGAAATTGAGGAATCTCCATCCTCAGGAGTTTTTGAGAGCTCGCTAGACAAACTCAGCTGGGATGGTTTAGTATATATACATGTATATACTGTCACATAGTAAGACATTTCCTGCCTGCAAAAAAGCATGGCACTATATATGTCATAATATGTTTAAAGATGGCATTTGCCAAAAATGAACAGATCTCTACATTTCCTGTAGACCCACTTTAAAATCAGCTAATCCTGTCTGTGAGGATTTTAATCTAGAACAACATCATCACTACAAACCACAAATACCCAATCCCAGCAATACTTGATAATGCCACCACCTACATTACAGTTTGTTCAAAATGTGGTTAACACCAAATCTTACTACACCCTTGGGATGTACAATGTCTTTATAAATAGCAAATCATTACTTCCATCTAAACACTACATGTGAACTGGACTGCAGTTGTTACTGCTTAAGCACAGGCTGTTTCCGACACTAACGTGCAGTAGCATCAGCATCATGGTTCACACCCACAGGCGCTACATCGTTGTAGCTCATCACTATGGCAACAGAGCATCTCATGTAGACATGCCCAGAGACTTAACAGTATATCAGAAGTAGTATTCAAAATGCCCATCTCCAAAACCAAAAATGGTAATCCTTACACTGCAAGAACCAACCTAAGACTTCAGGACTTTTATTTTTGTTCTTACTGGTGAGAGATTCATATGCAACATTCACAGAAGCTCAGCAATTTTAATTCTGGCCAATAGCATTATTTTTAAATTACATCAGCAATCTTTACACTGGTAAGTAGTGCAATTGGTACAATGTAACATGCTTATCATACTTCCCTTCCACTACCTTTCCTGACAAGAGGTCTTTCAGCACCTTCCAATCCTGCACCAAGGAACTACATTATTTCTAAATGCTTTTACATGAAATATCACTGCATTACTCCTGTTCACTGCAATGATGCACCCAAAGGATTTTCACAATTATAAAACTTCACGTAGTTTGCTTCCAACTAGAGTCATATCAAATGCATGTAGTAAGTACCTCTCAAATCCTGTCTGTTAATATGAATATCACAGTTTCTGGCCTCCTCTTTGGGAGATGGGCATTTCAGAATTCGACCTCAGACCACACCATTAACTTGCTGTGTAGCATTTGGGTATCAATTCTGAAACCTAAGGGTATGTTAAGTACAACGCTCATTTTCAAGTCTTCCTCATACATGGCATTTTCAAGCGCAAGCTTAGAGATGTCTTGGCTCCTTTGAGATCAGTGGTGCCCAACCTTTTTGCCCCGTGGCCTGGATGGGCAATGGGACAGATCTGGCCAGGAGTCTGATCGGGTGCCCAGGCTGAGCACCGTCTGGCCATGCAGAGGGGTGTGGGCAGGGGCGACAGGCCAGCCCCACTGTGGTCCCACAGGGGAAAGGAGCTTGACTGGCGTGGCAGGAAGGGGCACGGCCAGGCCCAGAAACAGGTTAGAGAGAAATGAGGGGACGTGGACCAGCCCCATGAGGGACGAATGCAGGGCTCAGTGTCAGGATTTGGCAGAGGGAAGGATGGCCGTATGCACAAGCTCCCAGACCTGCAACGGTGGGATCCCACCGGCCAGATGAGGTGGCTCCGAGAACCCGTGTCAGAGACCAGGCTGAAATAGCGGAGCGGAGCGGGCAGAGCAGAGAGGGGCGGGGAGTTTCCTCAGAAGAAAAAAGCGTGAGGCGGCGACGAGTTCCCCAGACAGGAGCACCCTCTTCCTCCTCCATCCCGCCGGCCGGACACAGCCGAGAGCGGCACCCGGCTCCTCGCCACGCGCCGAAGCGTCAGGAGTCCCCGGGGAGACACCGCGGCACCGAGTGAGTCACCGCCCGGCCCGCGGCTCCCGCGCGCCCCGGCACCGGCACCGGCCCCGGCGGGGGCGGTACCGCATTGCCGCTGCCGCGCGGCTCCCCCGCCCCCACTCCCGCTCCGCTCACCTGCGCCCGGCTCCGAGCCGGCGGCGCCTCCTCGTCTCCGAGCCGCGGCCGCGGGCTCCAGCGCGCAGCCCACGCCGCCTGCCCCGTCGCGCGCCAGCGCCGCCGCCGCCGCCGCCACCAGCAGCAGCAGCAACAGCGGCACGGCGATGCCCGCCCGCCCACCGGGGTCCCGCGCGGCGCCCATAGGTGGGGGGGGGGTGCCACCGCCGCCGGAACGGGCTCCGCGCCGCCGCTTCTCTGCAGCCACCGCTTCCGGGCCGGGAAGCTGCGCCGCCGGCAAGCGCGTCACGATGCGCATGCGCGCGCCAGTGGGGCGGGGAACCCAGCTAGGGGGCGGGGCCAGGAAGAGCCGGGCCGCAGGGGGGCGGGGCGGGGCAGAGGAGAGTACTGCCACTGCCCCGGGTCCCCCTTCCCGTTTTGCAGAGGGCGGAGAGTAGGGCTAGCGCTTCCTTAGTGACCGCCTTCAGCGGCGAAGCTTTTAGAGAGAAGACGAGCAAAGCAACGGGCCCGTGGGGGTTGTCAGAGGATGTCAGTGCGAGGAGAACCCGCCTCACAGCTGGGTGCTTTCCAGGCT
>JAGPOW010001338.1:33800669-33822428 GCA_030014935.1 Caiman crocodilus | reverse complement strand
ACAGAAGAATTGCCCTTAATATTTTGTGTGGTCAAAAAATGAATGAAGAACTAAAAGCGGACAGTTTCCAAAGGGTTTTAAAAAAGGATTTGGAACCACGGGTCGAGGAGCTTTGCGGTCCGAAATGGAAGCACCGCCCAGGCTTAGGCACCTATTGAGGAGTTTTGTGACTTTCAGAACAGGGACAGTCTGAATCACACTTTTAAATTTAGCGGTTAGGGACTTTTAAGAGCAACCTGTATCTGGCCCAAGGTGCTAAAAAACACACTTTTTTACTGCTGTGATGAAAGCAGCACTAGAAAACAGGAAAAAAGGTACATTTCCACCCAGCAGGTTTTATCTGCATCAGTTATATGAGTGATCACTTCGATGATCTGTTTGAAAGCATCCTGAAACCTACTGAAACGTAGTGAGAAATCCATGCCATCCTCAAAACTTTTTTTTTTTTTATGAACAATGCCAACCAACAGTAGCTTAGTTCATAAAGATTCTCCTCCCAACCATAAACACTGTTCTCGAATTAGACTGAAGCAGAAGAATCAGGCTCCAGCTATTCTGCAGTCACTGATGATAACCAGAGGAAACACATGTACTCACCATCACATGTTGTATATCCACCCATAAGTTGCAAATAACTTCCTGCCATCATTTCCTTGATAGTACCAACAAGTTACAGAAGTAGATAATTGCTTACTTGGCCCTGACAAATTACTAAATCCTCTTTCTCTACCCTCTTTTTTTCTGCAAATAGTGGGTTAAACCTATATGTGCTCTTGCCAAAGAAAAGATATGCAGACTACCTTTTTACTGGTAGTTATATGAAACTGAAGCAGGAAGCTAAGCTCAGGGTACATATGAGGTTACATCAATTTAATGAGGATTTTAAAAGTGAAAGTAAAATTAGCTTCACTGAGGAAGGGAGAAAACTCTAATAACCAATTAGGTATAAAAACAGTTATCTATTTGCACACAGGCAAATTTGAGACCTGATTTGTCACTGCAAAAAAGTCACCCAAGGACAGCTTTCTAAAACTATATGGTGGATATTGTATGTGAAAGTTATAGGGGTAACTACAGTTTAAAACCTGATCTCACAGAACCAAGAGTGTAAAAACAAATCTGAACCCTAATCAGGTGTTGACCGCAAAGCCTACTATGAGCATCTAATGCCTGAGTAAGATCATAATCTCCACTGAACAAACTGTAACTGATGAGCTAAATAAATAGGGATAAAAAAAACATACATCCTCCTTATGAGAACTATACCTGCATCATGTTGGGTGCCGTACAAAAGCGCCAACAGGGTGCCCAAAGATCAGGTCCTCGCATTCTGATTAAAGTAACTGGAAGCAAAAAGAACCAGGTTGTTGATAGACCAGGCCTGAGGTCCTGTCACTGAGAAATTTACATTGTAATTTCTGGCAAAAGAATATATTTACATGAATAAGACACCAGATGATAGGACCACATTAGTCTTTATGAATGGGAGGAAGAGTGAAATTCTTGACTTTTCAGTTATGTTTATGCATGAAAACATTGTTTTTTAAACAAAGCACCTTCAAAACCTGATTTTGAGGAAGCTCTGCAGCAAAGTTACTGCCATCTTGGTATACCAGAGAAAATATGCACAAAATAGAATTGCACAGCTTGCTATGAGGGAGGGCTATCAAGAACAGATACCATAAAACTGAGTCTAGCATAGTAATGTTAGAAACAGCAGCAAGTAAGCACTGTAGATCCTCTAAAGTCAGTATTCAACTGTATGTTCAATAAATTAAGCTCATAATACAGCTCATGATAATTTGTGAATCTGCCCCCATATTATTAATTCTTTGAAAATATGACATCTGTATGATTAAACCCTGACAACTGCTTTAACTATGCTCTTGTCTCGTGATTTTTGAGCTACAGAGACAAAGGGAGATGCTAGAGTCCATCTCTGAAGAGGACTATCTTTAAAGATAATCAGAACTTGAACAGACTTTGTCAGCACAGAATAGGAAGATGGGTGTATCATAGGAAAAATAGTTTGACTCATCTGGTTTGCAAGGAAGAGAGGGAGCAGTGTCAGATTTAATAGTTCAAGACAGACAATATGGCTTGAAAGGGATGGTCTAAGTGAGGAGGAACAGCTTTGACTGCTGGATGCACCAGAACTGTGCACCAGATTGCAGGTACCCAAGAATGAGACTCCATGATCCAGAGAAGAAGACGTGAGCTAGGGAAGTTCAGTACAATTAAAAGATGTAGTCCCAAATCCCTAATACTTACCAAGTATAGCAAGGTAAGAGTACAGCAAGAGTAGGGATGGCACGTAGATCACTCTAAGTAAAAAAAACAAAACAAAAACAACAAACCTAGCAAGTTCTGTCTAAAGCAAGTGCTAAGTCTATTTCTTTCCATTATCACAGGCCTGTGAAAAGGTATACTACAAACCAGGGTGCCTGCAAGTGCTGAATTTGGCTAGTGTTTAAGGTTAGTATGCCACTATAATATTATATATGTTATAGTACAAATATATGTACAGGTACACACCCCCACACACATTTCAGATTATGGCTATATAGATATTTGTTTTATAGACTGTGCTTACCTGTAGATTAATTTAGATACATTTTGCCACCTCAGTCCTATTCACTAATGAGAAATTTGAACAACTGTCTCC
This sequence comes from Caiman crocodilus, assembly GCA_030014935.1. Classification (NCBI taxonomy): domain Eukaryota; kingdom Metazoa; phylum Chordata; order Crocodylia; family Alligatoridae; genus Caiman; species Caiman crocodilus. The sequence goes on along the minus strand of JAGPOW010001338.1, from coordinate 33,819,763 downwards.
TGTAGCAATTCTGCAGCAGGAAATGCAAGTTCCTTTTTTAAGTGACACCTTCCATCCTACCAATGCATTTTAGAATAGAGAGATAAATCATCCATTTTTAATTTCTTATACAGAAACCAGAGTTGACTTCCAGTCCCTACTGACACCTCAGAACACAGCAAATGTCTTTGTTGTAAACATCTTTTTGCCCAAGCTAGACAAAAAGTGACAAGATTCAGTCATCAGGATGTTCTCCAGATGGAAACTAATAGATGATACTAAAACAGGCATAAAGAGCATTTAGACAGAACCAAATAGAAGAAAAATGGGTCCTAAAGATAGAGGATTTTTCTGATTATGACAGTGGTCAAGCATTGGAAGAGACCACCTAGAGAAATTGTAGCATCTCCATCCTTGAAAGTTTTCAAGAGCAGGTTAGACAAACACAGTTATCTGGGATGGTTTAGTTAGGGATGATCCTGCCTTGAGCAAGAAGCTAGACTAGATGACCTTGTGCAATCCCTTCCAGCCCTATAGCCAAAGACAAAAATCAGTAAAGATCTGAAATTGCTGAGATCCAAGAAGAATCAAAAAAATTGGATGATATTAATTAGTCATGCTCCTTGATTATTTCCTTTTAAAGGTTTTCAGCATCACTGCAACAGAAGAATGCAAGAAGGAAGTGCTCATCTGAGCCTTTGCAAAACACTTTTAGATAAAACTATTGAGAAAGAAAGATCTCCCTCACTATATAGTATTATCTAGGAATCAGAGGAATCGAGCTAAATTCTTTAGTAATCTGGAGGAAGCAATGTCATTCTTGGATCTCTCTAGAGAGTTGGTTGGTAAAGATGACTTTGCTGGTTTAATATTAATAGATTTTTCCTGGGCATCTGATCTAGCATCACTTGCATTATGTAGAATGAACATGGTATGTATTAGGTGGATTGAAAACTGGTTCACAGAGAGATCTCAAAATATAGTCTTTAATGGACAGATTTCACTGGGACTATTTCTAGCAGGGTTCTCAAGCAATTTGTTTTTGATAAATGCTATTTAACATTTTTAGAAATATTGAGCCTTAATGAGGCCAAGATAAAACCTAGATTCCAAATATTAGATTATTGTCTCCTGCTGAATGCAGGAGTTGATGTTTTGGGCTCAGCACATTTATATCTGGCTATGTATTTATGTATTTAAATATGGATTTAAAAGACTACCTCTTAGCACACAGTTTTTAAAATGTGCTGTATATTCAGCACTTCATAAAAAAACAAGGAGTTTCTCTTGTATTTGGATAATCCAGTCTTCTGCCTTTATGTTCAAAGGCATAAGTTTCCTCACCAGTAAATTCTGAGGGTTCATTCTTTTAAAATTATTTCAACTTCTTTCTCCCCATAACTTCAAGATTAATTTATCTTGGAAATGCACTGTTACACCGATTCATAGGAAATGGAAATATAAGACATCAATAGAAAGCTTTTTTTTTTTTTTTAAAAGAAAAGCATAGGAGCTCTATTGTATGTCATTCTCTTAGAATTAACTAGTGTCACTGTAGCAAAGGCTGTATAACATGCATCATGGAACTCATGGAACTCCCATGATGTTAGCAGTCTTGCACATTGTTTAGTCTCCTTGCTCCAATTACTGCTCCAAGAGTACACTTATCCTAGGAGAGCTTCATGTTGAAAGTATTCAGGTTTCCAGCCCCCAGTACTTTGTTCAAAAAAGCCATTTTAGAAATCTTCCAATGGTTAGAGGCTTCCTAAAATTGTCAGGATAAAATTTGTTCACAATTAGTTTGTATCTCTTTGACTTTGGACATCAATATTGTCCTTTAACTTAAATAGGTTTTCTCCTTCAGTAACATTCATTTTTGGAATGTATTTATAAAGGTGAACCACATTCCAACTTAACCTTTATTTTGCTAAATTAAAAAAGCCAAACATTTTTAAATCTCTTCTCATAAAATAAGCTATATGTTCCCCTAACTATGCTAATAGCCCTTTTTTGCACCTATTTCAGTTTAAGTTAATCAACAATTTTTGGTTTCAGAACTATAAACAGCATTATAACTAAGATTTTACCAATGCCTTCCTAATGCTTCCCTGTGTCAACTAAAATTACCCCACCTAATATAATCTACCATTGCATTAGCTTTTTTTCACATATGTATCAGACTGAGGTGACTGAGTCATCCTATAATCAACCCAATACATCTTTTTCATTATATAATACTTCTTTTGGAATTAGTTTCTAAGAGAATGATTTTGCACTTTGAGCTGTTTAATTTCATACCAATTTTATAGTTCTGCATAATGGGACTAAGAGCAGGAACTGGGGAAAGGTCCAAGTGTCAGAAGCAACAGGAAGCAACTGAACTTTCTGCTTTTCCAAAACAAGGTGTATGCCTTATTTGGGAGTGTGGGGTATTTGAGAAAAATATGGTAATACTGTACCTTGCAGGAAACTGGAGGAGATGGGGATTAATACTATAATCGTGCAATGGATAAGGAAGTAGCTAAAGATGAGACTGGGAATACATTGAAAGAAGAGTTATCAGATTGGGGGAAAGTTACTACTGGTGTTCCTCAGGGACCAGTCTTGGGACCCCTCCTGTTCATGATTCATCTCAGCCTGGAAGTTGCTCGATTTGAGGAAAAAAATTTCAGTTACTTTTGAGTTATGACAGTATATGCTGAGAGGGGTACTGGTGATAGTGGTGTAAAGTGATGTCTTCATTCTAACCTGTAGTGTGGCAAGACAGTAAAAGCTAAGAATCTTATAAGGGCTTAATGAAGATAGAAGGAGAACTGAGGTGGCGGCAATGGATTAAGGATTCTTAGCATTCCTCTTGTTTGATAAGAGTAAACTTGCCTTTACTTAAACTGTCCAGAAGGGAACCTAAATATTCCCTCACTTCAACAGCAAAGACTAGTAGCAAGGAACTGGTAACATGACTTACAAATCCTTTCAGCCAAAGGCTACCTGTGAATCCCAGGACCTACCAGCACAGATCTTTGGCATCATCCTGGTCCCCTACACTATGATATTTAGATCAGGGATGGGGAGTTGTACCAACTAAACAAGATTTTTAGGATGCTATAATTTTTACCTTGTTCCCCCACCTTTTTTGCTGCTCTAATATTAATAATCATATGAGTTCAGAGGTTTGTTGTTCATCACCAAAGAAGACCTATTAAAATATGTATTAAATTCATGTCAAATATTAAGAAAAATAAAAAAATACTGAAAACTAAAGAGTTTAATTAAATTATCATTTGATCAATTTCTCTTATTTCTTCTCTTTCTTGTAAAGAGACTATTGGTTGCAAGTTTTGCAGATGGTGTTATATATCCTTGCTGGGACTAGGGAGATCATTTTTAGGTGTCAGACATTGAATTTTGAGATTTCTTCCTGAGATAAGATAAATACAAAATACACAGAAGCTAAGAAAGTAGCCAAGGGGAGAAATGCAACACTTGTCTTCTACAGTTCAGTTGCCGAAACACACAGACACAAGCCAATTCCTGAATCCCAAACATTACTTATCTTGAATTTTCTTTAACTTAGAAGCTCTGATTTTCCTTTCATCAGGATGGCCTGATTAGTCACTTCAGGACTGAGCAAGATTTACCTGGAAACAAGCAGGCCAGATGCTTCACGTAGACTACAGCAAAGGTTTACTGTGTTAGATTGGTCCTAGCTGAACTTTGTTTTGGCAAAGAAAGGCAAGGTGGTTGAAACTGATATACTAGAATTAGATGATGATAAATTCAGACTTCCTCAGGGGTAGCCATGGAGATGGTGATGGTATCCGAGTGTTGTTCCTTATCTAATCTAGTCTTTCAGGGTTAGGGAAAAAAGGATTTAGCAAAATGATGCAGCACATAATTGCTGTGTATGTGAGAGTGATACTGGTCAATGACGCCACTGCAAAATTATCTACCATTTAGCGTAAGCTGCTAGAGAGGTGATGATCTGTAAAGTAATCTTACAAAGATTCTCAAATGGTACAATTTTGCAACCTCAGAAGAAGCCTTGAGTGCTCCTAATCTACTGTTCGCTTAGTTCAAACAAATTCAGTTTACATAATTCCTATAACCTAGCTGCTTCTTTTTACCCTCTCTCTCTTGATAATTTAAGAGTTCAATCAGTACAGCACAACAATAGAGGAACACATGCTCTTGATAAAAGATAGGCACCAGGGCAAAGAAAAGATGCAGTGAAAAGATGTTTGTGTAATGATCTTTCCCACACCTTCAGTCATGAATCTCAATGCAGAGATGGAAGTTTCACTTTCCTCTTCCAAAAATGGAAAGGAACCAGAACTTTCCGTCTATCAATCCCTAGTCTTCCTCTGCTGGACTTTAATGAAGGCTCAGGATAAAAATTCAGACAACTGTACCTTAAGATTTTTTATGCCTACTTATCTCTTAGAAATGGTTGACAAAAGTCTCCATACTTTACATGTAAATGGTTCTTAGAACAGGCTCTTTGGCAGAGTATAAGGGAAAATTACAATATAAGTTACAGATAGAAGTTTAACTTTGAATAGATTTATCTAGCATTTAGATTTTTTCTTACTAAAGGAAAGAACTGAGGCAAGCATGAACCTCTACATATAGGTGGACTTACAGCCTTGTCCTCGGAATATTCAGGAACTGTAAGGGGTAAAGTAGATGGAGGAGACGCAAGTGCCCCAATGGAAAGTGTTGCAAAACAGTGTCTTGTCAGAGCTGCTTCACCTCCTGTCTCCTCTTCTGTAAGCATGAAGAGGCAGAGTCCAGCCCCAAGAACTCTGACTGTGGGGCAGTAACCTTCATTTTTTCTGCTATGAGATTCTAATTAAGACGCATGAGCAGGCAAAGGTGAGCAGAAGTATGTATAAATGCATTGTATTCATCTAAAAGAATTCCATTCACAACCTTCATTTATTCTTCAGGTAGATGCTAAAATTTCCACTCATGGGATGGTTTGATAAGGAGCACTTCATCTAAGGCAAGTGGGATGTGTAGTCTTAATTAAAGAGTACTTCAGTTATTTTACCACATCGATCATTTGACTGAGATGCTAACATAAAGTTTGGTGAAGAGAGCTCTACAAAATTTTGTCAGCAGGAGCATGCAAAGAGGTTGTCCTTGCGTTATGGAATATAATTAATCGGTAGAGCTGAAAGAGGTCTGGAAATCAGTGCTCTCATCCATATTAAAGAAAGCAAAAATGTTTCTGTTTTGTCTTGCTTTATTTTATTACTCTTTGGATGAGAGAAAAGCGGGGGGTGAGGGGAGGTATGTTCAGGAGACCTATTCCCCAGTCTAGCAGAAGTATATTTAACATAGATACTCTGCTTCTGCTCTCAAGTAGAACCTTGAGCATTTGGCATTGTGCCTTTTTGCAAACAGATCTATTTCTGGGTTATCCCAATGAGCAGAAGTCTTATCTGTTACTGATGTTTTTGTATTGTTTATGCAGTTCTTTCCTTTTCCTGCACTTCTGATCTATTAGATTGTCATATTTCCCCACCAGATGCAGATCTATAGGGAAAATTTAAGAGGTATATCAGTCCCATAATGCTTTAAATTCCTGGCAGAGTAGTATTGTGATGGCAGCACACTGCCATTAGGAATACAGGAAGGGCCCCAGGGGTCAGTAAAAGAAAAGAAAGACCACTTACCTAAAGAAATAGAGCCGGGAGAAGAAAAATGGGAGCAGCTGCGGCAGACACCATTGCAGCTGCGCGAGCCGCGTCCCTGCCGCTCGTTTAAGCAGTTAGTACTAACAAGCCGGGGAACGGAGCCAATCGCGGCAGCCAGTGCGGCCGCCACAGGAAAGTTTAAAAAGCCCGGCGAGCATTGCGACCGGGGTGGTGGAGAGGAGCATGGCGGAGAGGAGCTAGAAGGAGAAAGTGGGAGAGAGCAAAGAAGGAGATTGTGGCAAGCCAGTGCTGTGGCTCCTGAGAGCCAGAGCCCTGTGCTGCTGCCAGGAGAAATGCTTCCTGCATCGTGGCTGGGAGAGCGGAAGGCAGCATCAGGATCTCTGGCTAGGTTGGTGATTACAAGCCAGCCAGAGCAATACTCTGCCTCGGAAAGTCCCTTTGGGGCGGCAGAGTACTTTTTCTGAAAGAAGAAGAAAATTCTGGGAAGATAAGGTATTATTTTTCAATTAATCCAATTGATCCAAGCAACACCTATCACGAGGGATACGGATACTGCCAGGACCAAGATCCTTTCAACTAATGAACCAATAGGTGACTGGTTGGCGTGTGGACGAGGTGTAGGGGTGGCAGAGCCTCGTGGAACATCAGACCCTACGTTCGTGAGTACCCCTACAGTATTTAGATCAGCACTGAACACCCTCCTTATAAAAATGTATATATATTTCATCAAAGTCATGGCAGGCAAGATGAGGGGCTAGGGGTGGCCCAAGGTGGGTACCGGTGAACCCCAGGTCCCAGCGTCACAAGAATGAAATTAGTTCCTTCTTTGTTGTTCACATCGTACATTATTTTACTGTATGTAACAATAACTGTTTTGCCTTGCAGTTGAGAAAGGAGAGATTCAAAACCCTAATGAAGTGCCTTCATTTATAGTACATTAAGTACACAGCTTCTTCTCAAGGTTGAAATGGACCCTTCATATCCAAAGACAATGTATGTGAATTTTATAGATGAATCCTCAAAAGGATGAGCATATTTAACATTCAGTATCTAAGTAGGGCTATCTGGTCTAATGAAGACATTACCAAACCTGCCAATAATGTGTACCAGATTGCCTACTATAGTGTCTACTTCAATGAGGGTACAGTTTGTGGTTGTATGAATACTGTAGCATTTGTACTGGTAGACTTTTTAGGTCCTGGGAAGCAAGGTCTGTCCACAGGGCAATTCAGTGTCAGATTAAAGATCTGATTTCAGAGGTATAACAATAAGAGGACACAAATGACCTCAGTATTTTAAAAACTAAAAATAAAGGCATCCTCTTGGTGAGGTTGGAAGGGAAGTAAAAGACGTCGAGAAATCTAAATGTACTATGTGATTGTTTCTCTTTTTCCCCACAATGGGAGAGGGAGCAGAACATGACCATGACGCTTATCTCAGGCTGTACTTTTACCCAGAACTAGAGGCACCCAATGTAGAGGCACTGTCTCTGAAACTGTCTTTGCTAGCTGGGGAAAATAAAGGTGGGATTCCAAGGTGTATGAAGGGCATTTCATTCTTCCATTGTTATTCTACCTGGTCATTTTCCCCAGACCACCCTCAGGCAATGTTTTTACATCTGCTGGAAAGTGAATGGAACAACCAAACTCATTTCTCACTGACAAGTCACAAGTTTTGTCACTGCAGACCTGACAAGTTTCAAATTGACAAATTAATCTGGAGGCGTGCAGTTCTATGCCTTGCAAGAACTAACCTGGTCTAGTCCAGTCCAGTCAATAATTAGTACTGTGTACACTTCCCCCAAAGTTCACCAAAAGAATAGCACTGCACATTTGATTACTTTTGATTAGGCCCAAGAGAGACTGGTAAAGGAGAGAAAACTGTAGGCCCAAGACTAAGGACTAGTAACTGGGCTAGAGTGCTCTGCTCAGGTTTAGGGTTGATTGATTAGACTGACTGTCAGTCTAACGAGGAGCAGGGTGGAGTGTGGCACCCCAAGGCTCACTCTGGTATTCTCAGGGCAGCCTCTTAAAATATATATTTTGTTTTCTGTCAAGGCATGGCAGGAAAGAACAGGGTGGTAGTCTGGGGAGACAAAGGAAGGGAAAGGATTAAAACAGCTATCAGGAGGTGCCGTGGCCATCCTCAGAGAATCCTGTTACAGTAGAAAAATATGAAGAGATCTTGCCAGCCATTTCATTAACAGACACCAACGCAATTAAATTGGAAAGGAAAAATCATCTCTGAAGAGGCATCTATCTCTGAAGATGGATGATAAATCTCAAAGATGTTCTTTTTCTTTAACAGTAGCTTATCATTACAGAACAACAACAAAACCCAGACTAAATCCAAACGCAATTCAAGGCAAAGGTTGCAGAAACTGCACTCTTATCTGACTTAAGTAAAAAAAAAAATTAAGACCTGAGGCAGGAAAGAGACTATCAAGATGGCCCACTGCCATAAACACCAACAACAGAAATCCTGACAGTACTGCACAGGCAATGCAGATGCACTCTAAAAGCACTTTCACTTTTGGTACCATTGTCATACAAAAATAATTTTAATTTCATCTTGTGCCTAACTTCCCTCACTTTGTCTTATTCCAGTTAAAATAATGCAATGTATTTCACTGTCATCCTACAGCTATTAAATATCTACCCTGATGCTTAAGAACATCAAAAAATATTTACAAAACTATGAATAAATGTCCAAAATGTCACAACTTCCAAACAAGCACCAATCTATGAACATTATAAATGCCCCCAGGTTCCTCCAGCTAATCTTCAAGATAAAGCCCAATAATATGGTTTAGCATTATTAACAGTACATTAATTACTTATGATAAGATTAGAGAGTTCTTGAATTTACCTATTTTAGTGGCCTATTCTCCCCAGAACAGTGATTCTGTTAAATCAGCATTATCAAATTTTTTGTTTATTGGGATGTAGTTCCCCTGGATGATGTGAGCTCAGTATATAGGTATTGTTTTTTGTTGGTTTTTTGAACTTCTGCCAAACTAATAGATAAGCCAGTACCTAGTGTGAGATAGAGTGCTGATTGTGTAAACATGAGCAGGATCTATTTCATTCTTCCTTTCTAAGTGGATGTGCCAGATGTTCATCTTGACCTTTCTAAAAAGCAAAACTTATCTTTCATTTATATTCACAACTGTGCAAGTGATTGTCAAGAAAATGTGTCTGGCCATCAACCTCTGCTCTCTTGAGAAGCCCCTATCAACCTTGTATTACCTAACTGAAAAGGTTTTCCAAAATTTCAGTCCTCTATTCAGAGCTTCATTAACTGAAGTACAGCAGAATGCAAGCCTTAAGTAGTTCTCTTTTCTCCCCGAGTTCTTATGTTCTTTCCTGAATAGTGTGTCTTTTAAGTCAAATGTTCCCATCAGCAACATGTCCTAATACTGCCTCTTGCACTGCTGTCTAATGCAGTGGTGGATTGATTTGAGCCTATGCAATCACATCTAGGATTTACCAAACAGAGTCATTGTTATAGCCTCTGAGTCTTTCAGGACATATGAAAAGGTGGCATTTCCTTGAAGGCAAGACTGTTCCTAAAAAAACAAAAACAAAAACAAAACAAATGTTTATGCTTTCTTTAAGCCCAAACATGCAAAATTAGATTTATAAAATCAAAACAGATAAAATAAAACTATGTAAGAATGGTAAATATACAAAGGGGGGAAGAAGTCATGGGAAGAGAAGCATCATAAAATAGTTCAAAGTTTATGCAAAGACATCAAAATTTATTTATCATAATGTATTTCCAGTATTTGATCAAAACTGGGTCGAGTGTTTAAGCTAAAACTCGTTAAATACAAATTGATTGTCATCATTGTCTGGAAAGAAGAATTTTGCTTTCACTGAGGTACCTGCCATAACAGCAAAATAAAAGTACTTTAAGACTACAAAAACAACTGTACATCATATAAACTGTCACAACCCAAATCAAGTAAGTGTCCCTGACACAATAGACCACCCCTCCATATGATTGGCATTGTTACCACCCCTTCGTATGATTGGCATTGTTCTAAATTTGGTATGTTCCGCCTAATTAAGTATTCCTACTTGGAAAATTTTCATTGGCTACTCTAAAGGTATAAAAGTCTGTGCAGTTTCTGCCCAAATCGGAGAGGAGCACATTCTGACCACGTTGCAGGAAAGACCTCATAGAGCTTTGAGCACGTGGCAGGGTGACTTTGGCAGACTGATCACCCACCAATGGCTCTCTGTCAGCGACCTCTCGACGTACCCCTTCCCTGTGCGCTTTCGTCTGTACACTCGTTGCAGTAACTCGATTTATAACTACGCAAGTGAGCCTACAGGCTGCGTCGCGGCCACCAGCGGCATAAGTAAAATCTATTTTAAACCCAATACACTGTCCCGCCTCTCCGTCGCCAGCCCGCCTGACGTCCGCTTAGTTAACTGCCGCTTCCCTCAGCTGGCTCTGACCGGTCAGCCGGCCGAGACAAACCATCAATGTGTATATCATTTAGCCCAGTGTTTCTCAACCTGTGGATTGTGACCCAAAAGTGGGTCACACAAAAATATATGAAAGAGTCATGAACAAACTTTAAAAAAACGGATCAACAAATTCCAAAAATGAACTCTCCTTTAAAGGAGAAAAATGTGGGAAACTGTGGATTTTCCCTTGCAGGCTGGAAGAGTTCCAGCCTGCAAGGGGCTGCTGGGGTCCCCCTTGCCCCACACACTAGGGGGCTTGGGGCAGTGAGTTGGGAGCGAGGGGCACTGGTTTGGGACTGGCCATTGATGTTTCCAAATGGGTCCTGGTCCAAAAAAGGTAGAGAAGCACTGATTTTAGCCTGCTCTCCTGTTAGATTGCCAAATAGGAGAAAGGTATTGCCTAGTACTAGAGGATTTTTCCATCCTGCTTATGCTACTTGGGAAGCAATTTCCAACATGATTCTTGATGTGTATTTCAGCAATAACAGCACAAGGCCATAAGTCAGGGTCTTCTTCCTGTGTACAGAAGGTGGCAGGTTAAGCTTGACAATATAATTCTCCTAAACAACTCATTTTTAACTTTGTCTTTAGCACTTGATTGATAAATCATAGTGCTTAGAATCCATTAAACTTAAAGACTCCTCTTGTTTGTCTAGTAATTTCCAAATATCATGAACTGAAATTAAATCATCTTGTCTTTCAAGTTGGGAACCAGGAAGTGAAATTCTTTGCTAATAATGTGAATGTAAAAAACAGCTGGAACTTCCTTTGCAATCTGTAATAATGCCAGTTTTCCCAGTTGGACCTTCGTGTCAACATCAATGAGCCAGAATTGGCCCTTAAACCAATATTTATATTTTTGTAACCTAGAAGTACTGAAAAATAGAAAAAGGAAAATCTTATGTTATTAGAGAAAGAATCAAATAGTTGAGACAAGTAATTCTGTATAGAAAACAAAGGCCCTTTGCTGATTACAGTTCATGATTAACATCAGTAAGTGGACAGAGGATAAGTAAAACATACCAGTTTCAGATCTTCAGGGAAAAGCACTATATAAGTGTGAAATGCTGTTATATATGAAGCACCCATGCTGCTATAGAATCCAGAGTAAGATATATTAATTTATTATTTTGCCTTTTTTTACCCAAACTACAATTTGTCTCTTCAGAGCTAGGTATATAAAAGACCTTTTTTTTTCCCAGAAAAGTGAAGCATAATATTAGTTATACTCTTTGCCTTGCACAAACTTACTTTTCAGTGAAAAATATGGTCAACCCCCAATTCTCATGCCAAGTCCCAGTCTCCTCTGCTAATGCTATTTTAAATGGTATGTAATTAAGTCTTTTGTTAAATCTTCTGTTTGTTTTGAGATTATTATAACTGGTTGGCCTAAATGTCAATTTACTCACAGACTGACATCAGCAAAAAGCAATTTAAGTTGGCAAAGGACCAGGGTCACCATAAAATTACTGTCTAGGGACAAGCATTAGATGACTGAAATGTAGTAAGAATGTTAAGGGGTCCAATTTGTTTGGGGTTTTTTGTGGGTTTGTTCGTTTTTTTAAGTTCAACAATCACGGGACCTGATTCTGTAAACCTCAAGCAGCTTCATGGCTACAAAAAGTCTCCCTTTATAACCAAAATTATGTAGAATCAGTTTTACTTCTTTGGGTCTGATCCCGAGGTCATCACTCCCTTGGACCTGCAAGAGAATTTATAGAATCATAGAAAATTAGGGTTGGAGGGGACCTGAGGAGGTAATTCAGTCCAACCCCCTGCTCAAAGCAGGACTATTCCAAACTAGATCATTCCAGCCAAAGCTTTGTATAGCTGGGTCCTAAAAATTGTATGTAGATATATAAAAGAATTACAGCATCCGGCTCTGGCGATAAAGATCCGGAGCATCCTCAACTCAACCACTGATTGGTTTACCAAGAATCAGCATACAGACTGTGAAGTTTGCTAAAAATGTACTGAATCTGAGTTACAAACCATGGTGTAATCGTATATGAGAATATATTTTTTTTACCATATTTGGACCTGATGAATCCCATTTGGCCAACGTAAGCATTCACAATATTAAAATTTTGACTTCCATTTGCCCCACATGCACTTTCTCTTATATGTTTCCTATATTTCTTCCTAGAAAATATCTAGTATTGTTCTTGATTTTTTTTAAATGATTTTAAAATTAAGGTAAATTTTTAGGTGAAAGATATACGAAAGGGAAAACTTTTTCACAATCACATAAAAGTCTTCCATGAATGTGTTTTTATAGGACAGGAAAGTTGCATATAAAATAGGCAGAAGAATTTGATCATTTGGTTCAATTATTTCCACTGGTAGCATCATTTGCAACATGACCAAAAAATTATTGCTTACCATGGTAAAATGTTCCTCAAGAGCCTCGCTCCTGTGACAAGTGAATCCTTTTATATAAGCATGTAAGCTTGTGTACAATGCCCATTGGTTGAACTCCTTTCTCCATCATTTTGGATGTCGATTGGCTTCCACGATATATGTGAAGCTCCAAGGGAACAAATCTGGAAGGGGAAAGGTTATTTACAGCAAAAGAAGTGTCCAAATGTACTAATTTATCACAGACTACATCACTGGTAGGAAGCCCAAGGTTTTGTAACAGTGAAAATATTCAAACCCTCCTGAGACACTCAGTATAAAAACTCAACCTGCTTCAAAGGATGTGATGAGAACTGCAGAAGTAGGCAAAAGAATAAAGATACCCAGGGTCTTTTTGATGCAAACACTTCAGACTCTTCATTTGTATTTAGCTGAGCAGGAGACCACAACAGTTTTGAAGAAAAACTTCAATATTGTCCTGGTTGCATGGGGGTCTTAAGGCTGAAGTTGAACATTTATAGTTAGTGTCATATCAAACAACAATGTAATTCACATAGACATTACAGTTGGAAAAAAACCTGCTGTGATGTCACCAAGGTTGTTGGATTGGAGCCTCACACAAAGGGTCCCATGTGCTCCGAGCTTCCTGAGTCCACTGTTGCCACCTGTCATGTATTTCTCACAAGTGATGGGATTTTGCCAGGTTGGAACCAATCTCACAACGACCTCAGAAGTTCTCTCTTTCTCACGAATTTCTGATTGGTGGCCTACCCTGCTGCCAAAGAAGCCAATCAGGATTGATCAAGGAGATAGTCTACTCACCTTCCCTTAGCAACTAAAACTACTGAGATGGGAGGGGAGGAAGAGCAAAAACATCCTTTCAGCTTGTGATATCACTCCACTCTCTTACCCATTCCCTCCTGTGAGCCCCTCCTTCCTTCTGGCAACATTTCACCTGGAAGGAGAAAAGAGGGATTCTTCTGAATTGCCCTTCCCCACACCAGCCACGAAGAAAGAGGAAGGGTCCTTGCCAAGAACTAGTGAAGAATCTTGGGAAAAGCAGAGTTGATTGAGGATGGTGATGGGGGGAGAGGAAGGGGGAGGTTGAGCAGGGCCATTGGGGCCAGAACAGATACAATTGGGGGACAGGATTGACTGAGGCTGAAGGGGCCGAATTAAGCTGCTGTGTAGAAAATTAACAGATGGGAGAAGTTTTGCAGCAAAAAGCCCAAATCACCATGCTCAATAAATCGTTATCACATGCACACCTGAGATCAGCTGTGGGACATTCAAAAGCAGAATACAAAGCCTGCGTAGTATGATCTCTCTTAAAAAAGATTAATTTGGTTTGACTTGCGAGTCTTCATCTCTCAAAGCTGTCAATCTCATTAGTCTAAGTAAGCTACATTCATTTCTTCCCTCAGCCTTGTGGTAGATAAAGGTGACCAAACGCCAGCAAGCTGTGCTCGCAGCATGGGGGAACGGCAGGTGCAGTCCAATTAGCCACGTGAGGAATGCATGCAGCAAAATTCCCGGCTCACGCAGCTCGATAAGCACACGAAAGAAGGGCCTGACCTAATTGGCTTTTAGGGCAGTATAAAACAAAGCCCGGGAAAGGGAAGGTGGGACCCACATGACATCGGCAAGGCCTGATCACCCTCACTGGAGGTCCTGCATCCATGGCTCCCTTTCCCCCTGGACACCCCCATCAGATAATTGCATCAGATAGATGCCTGAAGAGCTCTCGAGTTCCCTACGGTTTTGGTTTTCAGAGATTGTTGTAAGGGGAACTGCCAGTGCGGACGTGCATACGGAGCATTTAAGTGCTTCACAGTGAAACTTTACAGTGTGCCTACACTATATTCCAATTTGTAAGTAAAGCATTTATTTGTTATATTGTCCTCGGACTCTTTTTGGACAGGAGAATAGAGACAGGGTAAATAGTGTTCCAGAACCCTTTTGTCCTCGGCCTGCTCCAGGGGTTAATATCCCCCCCCCCCCCAATTCCTTCCCACAAGCCTCACCAGCACATTTCCTGGACAGAGGTTAATTACTCACCACAGAGGTGGAAGCTCAGTCCAGCTATTGGAAGCCTGCAAGACTAGTGCTGATCCCCTTCCACCCTGTCTCCAACTCATCACTTGCTTAAGTACAATCTACTCCAGAGTTTTGCTTTACCGATGCTCTGACCTACAGGTCTCATTTTATGAAATATATAACAGTGGAAGTAAACAGATACACAGGCTTTGCAAAGGGATCCAAATCTAATCATCTGTTACTTTAGCTAGCACAAGAAATATATGGATCTAACTGAACAAATAAAATACCTAGAACCATTTCCCTAAATTTCCTGACAATTGTTGGACATTCTTTCGGCTTATATCAGAGCAGTTCCTGCTGCCGTCTCTGACCTAGACTTCTTTGAATCAGTCTCTTAGCCCTCAGCTTCCTTCCCTTTCCACTGCTGCCACAGTTTAAAAAGACACCCTCTGCTATTAAACCATGCCCATCTGTTTCCCCAACCCACCCAAGTTTCCTTTGCCTCTAAGTTCCTCTGTGTTTTGAAAGAAAAATTAGCTGAGTTTCTTTGTTTTCATGTTAGAAGATTTTCAGTTTTCCAAACCTCCTCAGGGCCAGTTTTCAGACATCCTCCTTAAACTCAGGACCTTGTTACGTGTGAATTCTGGGTGGCTCCTGGAGCTGTTGACCCCTGAACGCTCCACATGTTAACATCTTTAAGTGACTTAAAGCACTCTTTGTGGTCCAAGGTTACACCACTCCTGGACAGGATTCTCTCTAATCCGCACAACCCAGCTCCTCTTCCATTAGCGAGTGGCCACTCCCCACAGACGCGCTGCTCAAGCTGAAGTCTTCCAGTATCCCAGCATGCTGTGGCCCCTCCCCCACCCTCATGTTCTGTCGGCTTTCACACCCCCAACTGCTTAGTGGAGCAGCCCAGGGACTAAAGCCACACCTTTCCTAATTCCCCCAGCCTCTAGACTCCTGGTGCAGGAACGGCAGCCCAGGGCACCTTTCCTCACCACCCCTGAGTCCATCCCAGTGGGTGGCTACTGCTGGACTCTGTGCCCTCTCCTCCTGCCCCTCACCAAGCCCTGAGGAGTGGAGGAGAGCATGGCCAGCCCTGAGAGCAGCCAGGCTCGAGCTCAGCAGCAGTGCCTTGCTCCATGCACTGAATCTATATGCAGTGGGGCAAGAGCTGGCAGCAGCTGCTGTGGGGTGAGGGACTGCCTGCTGCCAGGGAAGCCACTGCTTTGGGGCAGGGTGGGGCAGCTGCAGGTAGATTTGAGCTGCAGGCATGGGGCTTTGCCACTGCCTGTATGGAGGCAGGAACCAGCTGCAGGCAGACTCCACTCCCATCTGCAGAGTGAAGCCAGCTTGGAAAAGAGCCAACAGTACCAGCTGCCAGCACCACCCTCAGCCCTGGCTTCAGCTGCATATCCACTGCTGCTGCCACCTCTGGCTTCCCACAGCCACTTCCAGCTGTGACTCCCAGCCCAGAGGCACCACGGAGAGGTGAGGTGGATGCAGGGCAGGCCTCTGGAGGGGCTGGGGGGGAAGCTGAAGCTGTCTGGGCACTGGGAACAGCCCAAAGGTATGTGTGTGACTGGAACATGTGCTCAGATGCGTGTAACAGCAAGACAGCATGTAGGTGCTGGGGGTCAGAAGCTGGCCTGGCAGCAACCTCTCTGTACAGCCTCCCACTGAGTCTATCAGCTTTGCTGTTGAGGGATCCCAGTGCCTCCCTCCCCACCCCAGTCTAGAACGCTGCTGCTGTGGTGGGCAAAGGAGGGGCGAAACAGAGGAAATCAGAAAAATAGGGCTAGAAGGGCCACTAGAGGTCTGTAAGCAAAGAGGTCAAGTCATATTTGTGCAGGTGGGGGACAGCCAGAGAAGGTTTGCAGACTAAAGATGTGACTGCTCAAAACTCCAAGCTAGCACAAAGTCAATCAACGTTTGTATGGCTCAAAGTACAATGTGAAACAAAGCCCTCATTGTGTTCAGTGAGAGCCCAGTCACAAGGAGTTTAATGCCTTTTTGTTGTTGATTCGTAGCATCTTTCCTTAGAGTAAGGAAGATACTACCACGTCATGGATGGCACGCTACACACATGAATTATACAATGTCACAGTAATTTCATATAATTAACTAGAATTTATAAACTTTACGTACATTCCCTAATCATTGCACCTGGGATAAGTAAGAAATGAGGTGATACTTTTTACAACTCCTCTGAGTGTGTAAGAATTTAAAGAACTTTTGGTAAAATGTGGGGAAAAAAAACAAGTCCTGATTAGGCATCTGAAGATGCACTTTATCATTTAATATAAAATATTCCAACACAGCAACTGTTTTCCTTTGAAGTGACAGACTATTTTACACGCATTCTCTGAAATAGGTAATGAACTTACTGAAACAGCATAGGGCAAACATTTCTTTTTCATGACATCCCAGAGGGAACATCTGTCCTAGAAATTTGTAATATGCCTAAATAAGGAGCTCTCTATAGAGCAGGTGTGGGCACTGTACCCCCAAGTTTGGCATCATCAGCAAACTTGGCCAGTCCACCTCTGACACCAGTGTCCCATGGAGCACTCTGGTGAACAGGTGCTCCCCCAGATCCTGATGCACACCCTTTATATACTTACAGGCTGCCACCAGGTCACCCCAAGCCTACGCTTTTCCAGGATGAAGACTCCCATGGCTCTCAGCCTGTCTTCATAAGGCCTATTTCACTTGCCCTCTGATCATGCACATGGCTCTCCTCTGGACTCTCTCAAGCTTCTCCACATCCTTCTTGAATTGTAGAGCCCAGAATTGGATGCAGTACTCCAGCTGCAGCCTCACCAAGGCTGAGTACAGCAGAAGGATGACATCCTGAGATGCGTTTGAGAAGCAGCTTTGGATGCAAGCCAGGGTTTTGTTTGCTTTACCAGCTGCAACATCACGTCGGTGGCTCATATTCATCTTGTGGTCAATCCTGACCCCCAAGTCCCTTTTGGCCATGGTGCTAGCAAACATAGCACTGCTGATCCTATAAGCATGATGCAGGTTTTTCTTCCTCTGAGGTGAAGTACCTTGCATTTTTCTGTATTGAATGTCATCAGGATTTTATCCACCCACTTTCTAAGCCTATCACGGTTAGCCAGGATCACCAGTCTATCCTCACACGTGGACAATCTACCCCGAAGTTTGGTTTGGTTCATCAGCAAACTTGGCTAGTCTCCCTCTGACACCAGTGTCCACATCTTTAATAAAGACATTAAAGAGTACAGGTCTAAGAATGGAGCCTTGGGAGACACCACCAGTCATGAAGCGTTATGAGGATTCACTTCCATCGACTACTACTCTCTGAGTCCAACCTCAGAGCCAGAGAGTGGTTGGTAGTTGACAAAAGTGAATCATACATTCATACACACAAGATGCTTAGTATATAATATTCTGTCTGCCAGTTGGAGGCAACATAGCTGAGCCACAGCACAAGGGTTGGGGAGGTGCTTTTACCTCAACAGGCTGAACAGAAGCAGTGGTGGGGTGCGAACTGTTGCTGGGGTGGGAGAAAAGAGGCCACTCCCACTCCTGCCGCTGGCACTCCCTGTGGCAGCTGCTTGTCGCCCACATGGGGCTGCCTGTGCCTGCTGTCTGTTGCCACTGCTGTCAGCCCTGGACACTACAGGACAGACAGCCCTGCAGGGGCTCTCGGCAGCTGCCATAGGGAGTGCCAGTGGTGGGAGGGGGAGGGGATGCTTTTTTCTTGCACTGGGAGGCAGCTTGCTCCCCGCTGCTGCTGCTGCTGCTCAGTCCAGATGAGTGCAGGCGCTTGGGGTTGTGGCTGCTGGCAGTCAGCCCTGTCTGTGCTGCGGGGCTTGGACATGCAGGGCTGCGAGTGAATGGGCATGTGGCAGCTGGGCAGGAGTGTGGGACCCATGCTGGTGCCCCAGGGCTAGCGCCAGCGGGGCCCAGAGCAGGCAGCAGGAGTATAGGGTCCCTGCTGACTGGCACTCTGTGGAGCTGGGCCAGCTCTGCTCTCTCCCTGCTGGTACATTGCAGCCCGGCTTCATAGACCACTGCCAGCCCATGTGTGCACCTCACTCTTGCCGTCCTGCTCTGAGCCCTGCCGGCACTGGCCCCGGGGCACTGGTGTGGGCCCCTGCTCCTGCATGCCTGCTCATTTCCATTCCCCACACCGTCACTTTCCCCACCTTCCTGCCTGCCACCCCCCTTCTTCCCTAAATTTCCCGCTCAGGGCAGGGAAGCATGAACAGCCCCACAGTCCCTGGCTTGGGAGTGGGGCCAGCACCAGGTGGGCCCTGCTATTGCAGGATCCTGCCACGGCTTCCCCTGGGTCCTGCTGCACCTGGCTGCTGTCATCTCTGACAGACATCTGTGGTAGATAAACATTAATTTTCTAAATTTTTTTAGGGGCCCCATGACCTGGATACAATGGCCTGGCAGGCTGGATCTGGCCCATGGGCCATATTTTGCCACCCCTGCTCTATGTCATCTTCCAGGTCTTTGATGAAGACATTGAACAAAACTGGCCCCAGGACTGACCTCTGCTTGATACTGGCTGCCAACTAGACATCGAGCCATTGATTAC
>JAGPOW010001338.1:33755287-33791985 GCA_030014935.1 Caiman crocodilus | reverse complement strand
ACACACACACACACACACACACACACACACACCCCATGCCTGCACGCGCACACACACACTGCCCGTGCCTCCACGCGCAGGCACAAGCACACTGCCCGTACCTGCACACTCACATACACACACCCCGCTCCCAAACTGCCCATGCCTGCACACGTGCACACATACACACACTTCCTGTGCCTGCATGTACGCGCACACACACACTGCCTGTGCCTGCACGCACGTGCACACATGCACACTGCCTGTGCCTGCACACGCAGACACTGCCCATCCCTACATGTGCACACCTCCCCATACACACTACCTGTACCTGCACACCCACACAGCTCATACCTGCACACGCACACACAACCACACACTGCCCGTGCTTGCACACACGCACACACAAATGAGTCTGTCAGCACGCACACACACATTCACGCGCGTGCACACACACATAGCCCGTGCCTGCAAACATGCGCACACGCACTGCCAAGGCCTGCAAGTGCACACCCACCCACTGTCCGTGCCTGTGCGTGCGCACACACCCACCCACTGTCCGTGCCTGTGCGTGCGCACACACCCACCCACTGTCCGTGCCTGTGCGTGCGCACACACGCACCCACTGTCCGTGCCTGCATGCCTGCACACACACGCACACTGCCTGTGCCTGCGCGCGCACACACACAAGCAAACACGCTGCCCATGCCTGCGCGAGCACACACATGCTGCTCGTGCCTGTGCGCTCACACACACTGCCCATGCCTACATGTACACACACAAAGACAGCCCATGCCTGCACACACACACTGCCTGTGCCTGTACATGCAGGCACACACACTGTCCATGCCTGCAGGCGCCCACACACACGCAGACCATGCCTGTGCATGCACACACACACACACACACACACACACACACACACACACTGCCCGTGCCTGCACACATGCAACACACATATCTGCACATGTACACACCCCACACACGCTGCCTGTGCCTCCACACAAACACACACCCACACACTGCCCGTGCTTGCATGTGCGCGCGCGCACACACGCACACACAAATTGCCGGTGCCCATGTCTGCAAACACGCGCACACACTGCCCATGTCTGCAAACACGCACGCACACACACTGCCCGTGTGTGCCCATGCCTTCATGCACACACACACCCACACACACTGCCCGTGCCTTCATGCACACACACATCTACACACACTGCTCGTGCCTGCAAGTGCACACACACCCACACACATTGCCTGTGCCTGCACACACACACACACACACACACACACACACACACACACACACACACACACACACACACTGCCCGTACCTGCAACATCTTGGAGGTAAAGTAGGGTCTGGGGTTATGGGGAAGGAGGAAGCCCCATGGTTCTGGGCATGACCAGAAACTGCACCCTGCCATGGACACCTGCCATGGTCTGTGGCAGGACAGTCCGCCAGAAATGCCAAGTCAGTTACTGCCTCAGTGAAAGGTGAGTATGAGAAGCCTCCTAACCCCAGCCCCACACATCCCTGGTGGGTGAGATCAAGCAGGGGGAGCCCAGACTCACTGAGGCAGGGCTTAGGTCAGTGGCAGCACCCAGACTCTCGGTAGAGGTCAGAGGTTGCATATAGGAGCCCAGGTGAAGCTCCGGGGGAGCGGGGCCTTGAGCCTTAGGGAGCTATTAAGGAAACTCCCAGGACTAGGGATAAGGGGATAGCCCAGGGAGGGCTTGAGGATAGGGCTCAGAGTCCTGATTCCCAAGGTCTGGGGCTGGAGCTCTGAGAGTGTGTACAGACTTGGGATCCAGTGTGTGTGTCCTAGTGAGACTCCGGAGCTTGGGTCCCAGTTTGGGCCACTGAAGGAAACATCAGCGAGGCATAGGATATGATAAGGGGAGGTTGGAGTCATATACATAAGCCGTTGTCATCAGGGCAGATAAGTGGACAGCCTCCTACCTGATTAACATCAGATAATTAGTAACATCAAGGCATGGCAGATCAGGAGGCAGGTGGCTGGCCCCAAGACAAGTGGGTAGGCTTACATTTAAACTGGACCCAGGACGCCCACTTGTTAGAGATGCCCTCATTTTAAGTATTTCATTAACTGGCAACTTCTGCAAGAACTGGAATATTTATATATTACTGTTTCCCCTATATAACAGTCATATTTTTTTGACTTAATAATAGTTTATATTCTGTTCTCAGTAATCATGAGAGGAAAAGAATTTCCCACTCTTGGTAAGATAAGTTTTAATTATTTTTAAATTCTACATGCAAATTAACATTATTTATAAATAAGATTTTCATTACCAGCAAGAATTTCTAGTGAGTTGTATCCTAGGATTCTGTCCCATAAAAGCAGGAGTTGGTCTGTTGCTAAATAACCAGAAAATGCTCGTACCATCCATTTAAATGATATTCGTAGTCTGTAATTGGAAGACAAGTACAAATTACACAATCTTAGAAAACAGAGCTTGAATGGACCTCAAGACGTCATCTAGTATCTCTCCTAATCCCAAGGCAGGACCAATTATATCAAAATGATACTTGAGAGAGATTTGTCCAACCTATTTTTAATATCCCTCATGGGAAAGATTCCACAATCCAGGTGTGTACCCACCTTAACATAGCTTCGTCTAGGCCGGGGTGGCCAGTTAAGTTACTCACCCTGGGAGCCACATCTCCAAAGCCGGAGAGTGGGGGGAGGGAGGGGAAAGTGTGCTGAGCAGCCTGGCATGGCTGCAGAGCAAGAGCGGTGGGGAGAGGTGCTGAGCAACCTGTCAGGGCTGCAGGGGCCGCCTTGGGGAGAAGTGGGTGGGACTTTGGTGAAGAAGCCCCCAAGAGCCACAAGAACCATACTGGCAAGCTGCATGTGGCTCATGAGCTGCAGTTTGACCACCATTGCTCTAGAGCATAGTTCTGATAAGAAAGTTATGGGAGACCATGCCAAAAAAAAATCACTAAAAGGTGAAATACAGAGCAACATCTGATCTTTCTTTATCCATAATGGCAGATATTAGGTCATAAAAAGATATCAAGCTTGTCTAACCCTATTTGCTTTAAACCAGACTATGTTGCATGATTATTTCTCCCAGTATCTTTCCAGAAACTGAAGTAAGCCGTTTGGGTGTGTATGTTCCTGTTGGTCCTCCTCCTTGCCTCTCTAACAGACAGCAGGGGCTATATTTGCTTTCCCAGTCCATGGAACCTCACCCATAAGCCATGAATTCTTAAAGATAAACACCACAATCTCAGAATATTTCATCCAATACCCTCTCATAATACAATAATTCAAAGTAGACTATTTTAAAATTCTACAAGCTGCAAGGTTCTTCATGTTTGTTTGTTTTTTAAGATTTCTGCTTCAGTATTTCTCACCGGCTCTAATCTAATCAAGGTCTGTAGATGCTCATCATCTTGCATTGTAGGGCACTGTATCATTTTTTAAAACTTTGTCTATTCCCTTTGTCTATTCCTTTGCTTAAGTTTCTAGCAAACAGATCATCATCATCAATATTACAATGGCATCTAAAGATCAACTATACTGGGATCTGATTATGCTAGGTGCTGCTAACTATTGTAAGAACTGATAGTCTTTATCAACCTAAATACTGTAGGACAAATCCCACATTGTAATGTAAAAAAATCATCTGAATCCCAGGAAATACATCTAGTTTTCTCTAGTAGATCTGGCAGAATTACTAAGTAATGAACGGCTGCAAAATACAGTAATTCCTGCAGACTGGAAGAATAGCTTTCTGTTTTATTTTATAATATATAGATATATATTAAAGGGGAGACTTGAAAGCTCGTAATAAAGTTAAACACCCAACTCCAATTGATTTTCAGTGGAAACTGGGAAACCTACCTGATATTTGTGCTTTTACTGTAACTATAACTATTAGATTAAAATACCAAAGAACCTCATTTCCAGAACAATACAAGTTGCACTGAATGTCATGAGCCAAGGTTCACATTAGAAGCAAGTACTTACGGTTGTGCCCCAATTTCTCGAAGATGATAAAAGAGTTGTGGGAGATGGGTTTGAAGAAGGGTCTCAAACAGCAAACATAACGACACAATTCCCTAGCAAAACAACACCATCACATCCTGAAAACACATTTTTCACTAATAGTTTTTCCACTGTAAATTTGATAAAAGTATATCTGAGTATAAATACAAATGCGTATTAATTTAAGCAGCAAGACACAATATTAATATGTCATAATTTCACAACTAGAGTAGACAGATCATGATATGTTCAATTGTTGAGGCCTTGAACCTATAAAAGCAGTTCCATATGTGAATAACTTTATCATAGACATAAATAGTTCCATTTCTCTCCGAGTTAATAGCATAGAAGGTTTATATGGTCATGGTCTAAGTGTAGTAATGACCTACAACGAAGTATTTTTATTTTGATAAAATACTTGTGCTAGTTGCTACACTTGATGTTATTCAAAAAGACATTGACAAAAATAGAAATTCTGTGCATTATCTTCGATAATCAGCAAAACAGGCGAGAGACATTTTTAAAAGAGAAAGTAGGTCATTATTTTCTATTATGAAAATTTCCTTATTAGCATGAATACGGGAATACTCTAAAGTCCCAAAATAGAGGCCCAATCTGGCAAAACTTGCCATTAGGCAGAATAGCTATCACTAGGATAGGATAAGTTAGCTATCGTTTGTCTCTCAATATACTTTGCCTTCACTTTTATGCCCAAGTGTAAGTCTGCAGGTTTAGGTCCTAACTGACTTTTCAGCAAATTATGTACCATCTATCTAGCTATGTTTATTAACTATCTATTAATGATTAACTTTATTAACTACCATATTCATTTGCATACCACATGTCATGATCTAGAGAAGCTTGTTGGTCTTAAGTGCTTTGCTTGACAGTTTATACAGGTAAGAACAACCCATTATCAGCAGTCTTTTCAAACTTCAATGCTTAAAAAAATTAACATTTTTAAGGTGAAGATATGTTGTCAAAAACTAAGAAAGATTTTTTGTGAAAGGGAAAAGAAAACTATTATATTTTCTATAGTGTGTATAATATTAACTATTAAGTATGCAGCAACTAAAAAACTTTCACAAGTTGCTTCTGAATGTCTGAACACAAAACACACAGGTCAGTAACAAAATCTACATACATTTCTCTTCATGTAGAAGCACTAAAAAGAAGTGTATGCAAGCACACAAAGATGCACTGGTTAAAGAAGAGGCTAAATTGAGGCAACATTGAAAATCTGATATGTTAACTACTGTGGTCAACTCCTACAAGGCTCTTCATTATTAAAGTATTGTAATCACAAACACAAAATAACTGAATCTGAAGTCAATCTTTCACTACCTCTTTATATCTCATGCATCTAAATGGATCAGAAAGCACTTCAGTAGTAAACAAGTCTCTGACTTCTATATGAATCTTAAGAATGTGTCCTGAGTTCAGGACTTTATTGCATAAAAGAAACAGCTCCCCAAAAATCTTAAAGCATTAGCATTATTAAGTTATGTCTGTCAGATAATTTATTATAGAGACATCTGAATAAATCTACAGAATGTTACTTGAGGCTTGCTTAAATTTTTTTATCACATTTAAAATAGGATATTTCTCATTAATGCATGCTTAAGAAAAACAGATCATGTTAACATACATTATTCCATAGCAACTAAAAATAAAGTCTGATTTGATCTTATTTCCTAATGAACTTACAGAGGGATGAGAAGAGATGGAATGGAGTCTGAAGAAAAAACGCACATACATCTCACGGAATATCTGATACAATTTGGAAGGTTCATGGTACAGAAAACAAAGTGGAGCAACTGAAAGGATAAAAAAAATTAATTGACTCAACATGGCAAACTGCTAAAATATTCAATGATAAGTGCATGAAGTATGAGGGAAATAAGTCAATAATATTTATAACAGTATAATATGTACAGAAGTTCTGAATTATTTAGAAAGGCATGTTTATTTTTATATTTGATTCGATCATTTAAAAAAAATAAGAAGAGGTGGATTTGTATACCATAAGACAACTCCATATATATAGGTAAAAATAACTGAAGCCTGCTTATTCTGCTCTGGATTCATGAGCATCAAAAATATGATTTTCTAGCAGCAAGGACATTAACTTCAGATTCAAGAAGTCTGGATTCAACTATCTATGTAATCTTTGGCAAGTCACACACTCTGTCTCAGTTTCTCTGTAAGCTGGAGTCTATAGTACTGACCTACTGGAAAGGGACATAGTGAGGATTAATATATATATTGAAGACTGAATTACTTAGAAATACATTGTCACTATGAGGATGCTAAGAAGAGGATCATCCAAGCAGTACTTTAATTAAAAGACCTAGATCCTCACATGCAACTTCAGATTCCCTATTTTGCTGATCAAACAGTGAATTTACAAAGGGTTTTATTAAGAAATTTACAAAGGGTTTTATTAAGGGTACGGAAATACAATTTACTAAACAGCAGTAATACCCCTTGAAGTTTTCTTGCCATACAATAACCCAATTTACTTATCCTCTTTGAAACAAAAAAATTATTTAGTCATCAGTAAGAAAACCTCCAGAATCTTCACTAGATCAGAAATAAAGGCTCCTGTCATTTGAACACACATATACCAAGTGCCTTGCCATGACTGAACAGTGATGGCTTTTTTCCACAAAAATATAGAAATCCTTCTTTTCTAGAATACTTGTCTATAGAACACATTCTTTTAATCTTAATGCTTTTGATAATCTGGATTTCCACACAAGATGCACTAATGCTGTAATGAGAGAGAACTCAAAACAGCTAGTATGAAGAGGCTCTTAAAACTTCTAATTACAGTCTAATTACTCATTACAGTCACAAAATTCATTCTTTTAATTTTCCTCTTTGCAATTTAGTCCTAAGTATTCCTCAATATGATGCCCGTCTCCAGCAATATATGTATGCCACTTTTTGCACAAGACACTTTTATGAGAAAACATTCTTCACATTGTTCTGGTCTGCCCAGAAGGAACAATGCAGTATGAGATCTCTTATGAAACATTAGTTCTGAATTATTTAGAAAGGCGTGTTTATTTTTATATTTGATTCTATCATTTAAAAAAAATAAAAAGAGGTGGATTTGCATACCATAAGACATATTCTCCCTCCATTCATGTATCTTGAACCTCAATTGCTATAAGTGAAGCTGGAGACTAACGCTCAGATAATTGTTCCTGAAAAGAGATCCCCTACATACCAATGAGTTATAATATTAGAAAAGAGATCAGTCTTGGAATTTTCATAACCACACATATGCGCGCGCGCGCACACATACACACACAGTTACTTGAAATAAAAAGTCAAATGTTTAAAAATTGATAGAGTAGTTTATACAATATATGTATAAAGACACAAAATACACTGCTATTTATGGAAAAAACATCTTGAATAACTACTTAAAGTATTGACAGACAAGGTTCCTTGGGTGAATTTGATATCTTTTATTAGACCAACCCAAATAGTTGGAGTATAGTTACTCAGCAAGCTTTTGAGTTAAAAAACTTTTCGTCAGGCTAAGGAAGTTTCAGCAGTTGATGTGTGCTCTTCCTGGATGGAATGAAAAGTAAAGAAACCAGGGGCTGGGCTGGGCTGGGGATACTTAAATTATTAATATTTAAATCACACTTACCATACATTGAAAACCCATGAAAAGGAATTACACCTACAAAACAAGGAAGCTTATTTTATCTTTTATTTTCTTATCTCTGTTCATCCATAAAACAGTTTTTTCCAGTTCCCAATGTGTACTTGGTGTTTAATGGGAACAACTGAAGGCATGTTGCCTTCTCTAAATATTGCAGACAAAATTAAAACTGAATCTAACACGCACCTGCACTTACACTGCCAGAAGTTTATTCAACTTGGCCAGGTAGTGGCACTTAGGATCCCTACCTAGACAGTAAATGGGAAGACACAAGCACCTCCAAAAAGCCAACTCATGGGTTTTTTTCATGATCTAATTAGCTCTGCAGTAAAGTCTCATAATCTACATATGCGACTCCATTAGGCCACAGGAAATGAATTGACTTCACCGCAGTTTAGTACTTGTAAATACAAGTACTACCCTGCGGCAGCGTTTTTTAAACGTGCAGCAATGTATGTGTAGACACTGACAGAAGTGGCTGAGGCATGAGGCTGCTTCAGTGTAGAGCTGCATGCTGACTAGACCTGCACTAGAGCACCCTCATACCCCAGCCAGCCCCTCTGCAGCATGCTAAGCCAGATTGGAGCAGCCCCATGCTGGCAGCTGGGCCTCCTGCCAGCCAGGGCTGCTCCGACCCATCTCTATGTGCTAGTCCTAAGATCACATGAAGACACAGCACCTGGGAGCAATAAACTTTGGTGTGATATGTGCCAGTGCCAGAGTTTATTGCTCTGTGCTAATAGTATGGGTAGATGCACCCATGGTTACATGACTAAGTGCTTTGAACCAAGAATGGGGATAAGGAGGCATCTGCAAAGGGTAACTCAGGGAAAATGTTACCATACAGGGATGCATTTGAATTCCCATTCTCTTAAGAGCTTAGATGCATGACTTGCTGCCATTAGGCAGCTTCGGTGGACAAGCACCTAACAGACTGAGTGGCAGCAACATGGGTTCTGGACACTAGTCATAGAATTATGTGTTTTTTAAACAATGACCAGACTGCCATTTAAATATACAATGCCCAGAGCCTTGGCAGCAAGTACAGGACCCTAGGATTTCTTCTCCCAGAGCAATGATGTAAGCACCAAACTAAACAGGCATATGCTCTCTTGTTTGCTCTCCTTCTGGCCTGTTGCTCTTAGCTGACTAACAGCTAGGCTTGCCAGGAGGGGTGGAGAATCTATTCTATTAACCTGGGTTAAAATTCACTCAGGGTGAAGAGGGCCTAGAATCCAGATTTCTCACTCCCTAGATGAGTGATATATAACTACTACTATAACTTACAACAAATAAAAAGGTGGACATGACCACCTTTATCTTCACCTCTTGAACCTGGCCACTGGGCAGGCTTCTTATTTTTTAGCTGAAGTCAATGCTATCGATGTATGTTAGATGTGCTGCATGTACACCTACTATACCATACCTCTCCAGGGACTTGGGCAGAGTTTAGGTGCACCCCAGCAAGAATATGAACTTTAACAGAGCTTAGGTGGTTTTAAGTGCTGCAAGTAGATTTCTTTTGAACATGCTCAGATTTCCTATGGTAGATACCTAGTAGACTCTGCAGTTCAAAATGTAAACAATTAATTATTCTAGGTCCCATTTAGACATATTTAGTTATCTGTGCAACTAATTTAAAACTCATATGCTTAATTTGAGCATGGGAGCAGTCCTAGCTGCTTCAGTGAAATTACTTATTTGCTTAAACATTAAAGTTATACTTAAATGCCTCCAAGATCAGAATAATGGCCTGATTCAAAGTTCTAAAGCACATACTTGCTAGCAATCACATCTAACACATCAGGATGAGGTCACACACTAACAATGAGGTAGCAGTAGGAGAAAGAGACACAATTTTCAATAATGAGTTCATGGACACCTTTGCAGTTGCATCATGTCAGTTTTCCACTCCTTTCCAAATCATCTTAGTTCCCCTAGATGACAGAAGAATGATTTAAGGGATTTTAATGAAGAGAAATAGCTGTTTTGGCAAATGAGATTAAGGAGGATGCTTCATGCTTAGATGGCTGCATGGAACAATAAAGAAGTGGAAGAAGAGGACCAAGAGTATGTGCTGGGACTGGCAACATTGCCAGAACAGAGAAGACACAAAAGAAGACAAGGTCAGAGATATAGACAAAAGATCAATGACGTAGGATCTTGAAATCAAGGACTAAGGACCTTAAACATGATATAAAATTCAGTAAACAGACAATAAAAGGACTCAAAGTGGTGGGGAACTTTCCTGCTAAGATAGATCAACCACTGCAGTAACAGCAACATCAATACCATTAAGTTGAAAATTATATGCATAGATTTACCTCTAAATAAAAATAAAGTAATAACATGCTTAGTGAGAGACTTGGAGTGTTATAGTCATGATGGTCCAGAAAATATATGGCAGGCAAGAGTTTTTTGTAACATCTTTTACTAGACCAACTGGTATAGAAGTTTGATTAGCTTTCGGGCACATACTGCTGTGAAAGCTTGTCAAACTTCTATCCTAACTATACAGCTGGCCCAATTAAAGACATTACAAAAAATCCTTGGTTAATATACAGTTTGGTACCTTTATGCCATAGTTTCTAAAATTGCTGAGATCGAAGAGGGAACCCATCTTATTTCTTACTTAATTGAAACCAGGATCAAGAAGTGGAATATGAGCATCCACACATGCTTTAGGCCACCATAAGATTCCCCAGTCCTCATGTAGTTACTGAAGCCAGATTTAATGTACATGTGCTTTAGCCTTTCTGAAGATGCAGCCCAATGCCTGAGGTCATTATAGTACAGTCTTAAATTAACACAGCTGTCAGAACCAGTCAAACATAGTTTAAAAAAGAAAACAGTACCAATATTTTATTGTTGTAAGAAGCTGCAAT
The DNA here is from genome assembly GCA_030014935.1 of Caiman crocodilus. Lineage (NCBI taxonomy): Eukaryota > Metazoa > Chordata > Crocodylia > Alligatoridae > Caiman > Caiman crocodilus. The sequence continues at coordinate 33,781,417 of JAGPOW010001338.1, read as the reverse complement.
ACTCCTAATCTCCCACTGGAGGAGGCTACAGTATAACACTTACCACTTGGTGGGTAAAAAACAGCATATTCTTCTATTCCAAGTTTTCCTGTAAATAAACAGTGTTTAAATATGATTTAATGGTAAAATGGTAAAAAACCTCTCTTTCTAAATGTGAACTTTGTTTTTCAGGAACATAATCACAAACTTCATAAATAATGGAATATCTTTTCATTTTATTTCACCCCAAAATGTGCAAGGCATTTCATAAGAAACAGAAAACTGATATTTGTTTTCCTCCAGCATAAAATGAAAATGTTACACAGCACGGAAAAGTAATAAACAGCACAGAGAATTGGAAGCAATGGTATTAACAGCAATAACACCACTGAACATAGACTGTGGACACATGCAGGCATACATCTTAAGTGATTCTGTAGTTTGGGGATTTTTAGATAACAAGTGTATTATTGATCCACTCTCTGTGTGGACACTGCAAACACAGTTGGCATCTTCAAGGGATAAATCATGAAGATGGGCATGCTGAAGTAGGCCAGATGCAGAAGAGTGTTCTAAGATAGAAGTAGCGCTTAAGAAAATGCAAAAATGTTAGAAGGAGAAACAGATAGATGATGCATTAAGGCTGGCATTATTGAAACAGTGGACAAAGTAAAAATAGAAGCACAACCCAACTGGAATTTTAAATGATCTCCATGATTTCAAGTCTTACAATTTATTTACTTTATATACATGTTTTTAAACACAACTGAACTGATTTTAAAAGATGCTCTCAATTTCTTTCCATAGTTTTAGGATAAGCAAGAATATTAACTAGCAACAGTTGTCTCTGTTCTAGTTTATTAACAGCAATGTTTTTTAAAGCCTCAAAAAATTACCATTTATGATAAGGCAAGGATCTGTGAATCACAGAACTTTTTATCAATTGATCATTGTATTGTGTAAATTCTATACAACAATCTCCTGCAAAAAGAGGAAAAGATTTTTTGTCAAACTCAGAAGGAAATTTAAAATACCTAGACTTAAAGTATATACATTTATTGTACTAAGGAATCAATAGAATTAAATGGCTAAGACTGCTAATCAATTTTTATTTGTTGCCTATATATAGCACAATAAATAGATTTAAATAGGTCTAATATTATCTATTAATATTTAATGATATATAAATCAGATATCATTTATAAATATCTAAATTTAGATTTAATAGATCTAAATTATTTAAATTGTAGATGAGATAATTTAGATCCATGTCATCTATATTTAATGAGATAGATTTAAATCTCATTATTTGAATTCATTGGAATTCAGTGTGAATTTAGTGCAAACGCAATGGTATTCAAGCAAAAATACAACCTCTAAAATAGTAATAAACAAACATTGAACATGTATTACCTTGTATTTTCTGCCCACTAATTCATTGGAACCACGATTTGTCTCAGATTATCAAGTAGGTTTAAAAAGATCTCATTTTTTAAAACTCTTATCTAAACTAGAGATGTTTCCTTCTCTGTGACATTCTGGAATTTCCCATTACAATTACACTGGATGTTCATTTGGTCTCATACCAACGGCAGTACTAAAATACATTATTTCATGATCAGCCTTTCAATAGGAGCATACATTCTAGCAGATTATATTACACACACACACACACACGTTTCCCTTACTTTATGCAGGTTCTGTATATCTGAATTTGCTCTTATGCAATGACTGTTTTTATACCAAAAAGTAATTATACACAAGGTAAATTCACTCTTATGCAATCGGTGTAGTGGAATGGAAGCCTGCAGTCAGCTGCTTTGTGCGGTGCATTGTGGGAGTGATGCACACCAAAATATAGTTTCCTGTGTGGGTCTGTCTCTTCACTTGTTGTCTGCAACATGTGTTTCTGTAGTTGCCATCCATGTTATTATAGCAACTTGTGCTTGTGTATATTGTCTGCTGTTGGTGAGTACCAAAATTCTCTTGTAAAAGTGGTAGAAATGTGTCTGTGGGTCAGTATAGCTAAAGTCTTGAACCTATCCCTATTTGCTACATTGTAAAGTGGGTTCCCTTTCAAGTTATGCGCCATTTTCCAGGAATGCATGTACAGCATAAAGCGAGGGAAACTTGTACACAGACATACACACACTCGTATATACACATACATATGACTTGGTGATCCCAAAACACTGGGCTAAAATAACACAGGTATATGTTCTAAAAATGCATTAGATTTTTCCTTCTTTCAAGGACTGTACAGCTAGATTCCTAGTTTAGAAATCCTGGCTTCACTGAAGTCAATGGCAATTTTAATAGTGACTTCAGTGGATGCATGTTTTCACCAATCGTGATTTTGCTGCTTGACTTAGAAACAACAACAACAAAACCAAAACCAAAGGCATACGAAACACCATATAAGCTAAAACATTTCTAAAATATTGCCAACCTTTTTTTTTTTTTTTTTTTTTAACTGTTTCAGGCACAACTTTTCCATTCTCATTGTCTTCCTGACATTGACGTTTTCAGAAAACTTTAACCAAAACAGAGCAGCAGTTTGAGAGCAGATGGCTAGACAATAAAGACCACAAAGTATGAAACAGGGTAGATAAGGAAGCTGCTTGATTCAAACGCAGAAGGAACTGAGAGCTGGATCAACAATGCTGTAGTAGGGGATGAAAAGGAAGGAGCAGATTAGGAAAAAGATCCTTGGGGTAGGAGGGACTGGGAGTGGAGGATGGGCTGGAGGAAAGACAGAAACTGAGAAGGGAGTTGGAGTGGGAGATGCAACCTGATTGTGACAGGTTGGCTAGTGACTGGACCACAAGTCAGGGAGAGAAGTGAGAAAGAGGAAGAAAGCAATGAGGTGAGGAAAGCGGGAGCAATATAAGGACTGACAGAGTGGGGAGGAACAGAAATGAATGAAAGGAACAAGAAAAAGTCAAGCCTGCAGGAAACAAAGCAAACTCCTCTCTAAAGCCCAGAATGCAACCCAAGATTCTCAAATCTCTGCTCGCCTCTGCTGTTAGCAAATATATTTGAAACTCAAAGGGTCAGATATCCTTCTCAGCACCGTTATAGAAAGGATGACAATTTACTACTGCTTTCAGTTATTCAAACTGCACAAGAGACAGAGAGAGGCCTTTGCAGTGGATCTAAAGTTTCCAATTCTTCTAATGATTATATGAGTCAATCTGATGTCACATCATGGGATTTCTATTTTTTAGTCTCCTTTTTTAAAAACAGGTAAATATACATACAAAACTACAGTAAAAGAACACAACTGTAATAATGTTCTTTGTAATAATGTTCTTTGTAGGGTATTTTAAGAAATATGCAATATGTATAATATATGTTAACATGATACAGTCTATGGAAGAATGACTAGAAATCTTCACTTAAAATGTTCTTCCTTTACCTCGTATGTATGACTTAGGTGGGGTAGCACTGCTGTAAGTAAAGTGCTCCAGTACTGATGTATCACGAGAAAAGCAGAATAATACCTGAAGAAAACAAGACAAACCATCAGAGAACTGCTACATCAACACAGCAATGTCGTATGCAGAAATATACAATTGGCAACTGATTCATTTAAAAACTTTCTGCACCTATACAACATAACTACCATATTTACTTGACAAGACTTGTATATTTATCTATTTATGGGGCTGAGCTGGGACCATACTCATTGCCCCAGGCTGCGGTGGAACACGAAGCAAGGCAAAGTGTGGGGGGAAGCAGGAGAGAGGCAGGTGAGGAAGTAGAGTCTGTGGGTGTAGGGGAAGACAGGAAGAAGAGGCTACAGTAGGAAGATAGTGGGGTACAGAGGCAAAAAGGGTAGGACAGGCAGTGGCTGTGGCTGGATCCCAGGTAGGAACTGGAGCCCAAGCCACAGCAGCCACCTGCTCTCATACTCAATTCTAAGATATGTTAAGTGGGGGACCTCATCTTAGAATTAAATAAACATGGTAATAGGGAAGAAACATCTTTACAAAGCTCATTCAACCCTCCTTCAGACTTAGGCATAGAACTTATGCTTCTTCCATCCCTCCATTCTCTGCTGTCAGCAAATACCTGTGGAACACAATGACAAAGTAACCTGTTCTCCTCTAGTGGTGGTCGGTATCATCATGTGGTATCACACTGATCTCCCATGGTCAGCAGAAGAGCTGGCACCTTGAAATTATTTTAATTTTTTTGAGAGGGGTAAGGATTTCTTAGAGAGATATCTTTTATTGGAGAAACTGAGCAGTTGGGATAGAGTAAGACAAGTTTTTGAATGCAAGACATTCTTAAGCATTAGTTACCAGACGTTGGGGTTTATATTTTTAGACCTTTGTATGCACATAAACCATCTGTACAAGTAGTTATGGTAACTGCACACAAGGGATCACACAGCTATCTAACAGGCCAGGGCATTTAGTTTGCAGCTCTTGGGATCCCACCCAACCACCACTCCCTACATCACTGACTGTAGCATCAGTGTCCAGACTCCTTTTCCCTCTGGTTTCTGTGTCTGCCTCACTCCAGGGGGCAAGGTGGAACAGCACAACACAGCCCATGCTGCCTGGGAAGCCCATGGCATGGAGGAGCAGTGGAGGAGCCTGTGCCCAGGGAGATGAAGGTGGGACCAGGGAACCTGAACCCACACACAGAGCTGAGGAGGGGAGGGAAGTGGTTACATGCTGGGTGCAGAGGGGGGTAGAGAGTGCCCATGTGCGGAGCATCCAAGAAACCCACTGTTGCCACTGATCCAGTCCCCAGGCACTAAAGTTAGACAGCCCCGTAACAGGCCATTTACATATGCAGTGTAATATATTGATCATTGTAATATACATATTACAATGACCAATAGCAACTGTACCAAGTAAAATAAATATATAAAATTATCTGCATTTTTGCAGGTGCAAAATGCTTGTCCCTCACATTCTTTCTGTCAGAGAACCTTTAGAAGATCCTCCTGTTCTAGTCTCAACATTCCATTCATACTGAAGCAACACAACTGGAAAAAACAGAACAGGAAGATCATGTTGCTTCAGCCTATGCTAAATGCATATTTAGAGTTTAATAGTTTATAATAAAGAAAATAGAGCATGATTGTGTAAAAGTATACTGCAAGCAGGCCTTGAAAAGTAAACAATAATAAAAGATGCTATGCACATATCTAAAGTTGTCAGAAAAATGCATTTTATGCTAAGCTGTGCTGTATTGAAAAACAAACTCCTTCAGTGGAAGATTGCACTATTATGAATGTACACAAGATGGCAGAGTTAAGGTTGAATATTCAATTTGTTATTTCCAGGTTTGAACTGTAAAACATTTTTAGATAACATCATTTGTCAAAGTAAACATGTAAAAAACCTTACTTTTGGAAACTGCTTGTACTTCCTTTTGGAAACATAATATTCTTTTTTCGTGATACAATCTGATTGAGTCTCAAACTATATCAAAAAACTATAAGTAGGTGCTGCCCGTGCTTAAACGCTATCTAAATTAAATATTATTTTTAAACAACTCACAATCAACTTCAAACTGACAAAATACAATACACAAGATACAGTAACAATACACAGGCAAACTTAATATTATGTATATGTTAACTGAGCTGAGAGAAAGGAAGACTAATCTAAAAAGGAAATAACTATGTTCTCCAGTAGGAGAAAGAATGTAACCTTAATCTGCAGCCCCTTTTTTAGGAATATTATGTCTAGTTCTTACGTCTGGAAGTCTTTAAATCCAAAATGACTATCTTTCTAAAACCTTTGCTATAGCTCAAGCAGAAATTATGGCTTGATACAGAAATTACTAGGTTAGGATATGTGGTATATTTTATGCAGGTGGTCAGCCTAATTATTATAACTGCTTATAAAAGTAACACCACAAAAAATCCATGATACACAAGCTATTTGGAAATGGCTAAATATTTTACAAACTAAAAGGCCATTTAATTTTAGATTAATTGTAAAAGCACTATTTTCAAAAGACAAACTGATGCAATAAAAATCGCAGCATATATCAGAAAGAGATATTTTAGGATACATTTTAGTGGAGCTAAATTAGGATGTGATGGCTGCATAGAAGAGAGTCTCAACTAGCAGAGTCTTATAAATGGATGATTATACAACTTAGAAATCACTTTAAAGCAAATGACTAGCAATTTCATCTTGCAGCATCCTTTCCAAAAGGATTACTTATTCCTAAATGAGGTCCCAATAGTGCAGCTCACTTCTATTATTATTTAATCTTCATATCCTTTTAGGCCCAGATGTCCTGGTCAAGTACAGAGGTACTGTAAAAGCACCAGTAGTCAACAGCTATCCTCAGAAAGGTTGTCATCTCACTAATAAACAGTTTTGCAAAGACAGTGAAGTTTTTACATTTACTTTTTAACTTTAAATATCATTATTTAAATTTTAGAAAATTATTTTCCTTCAACACCATTATTCCTCACTTATTATATGGAATCAAGGAACAATGTTGTAGCAGACTAATTCTGCAGCCCAGGTAACAATATGATGCATAAATTATGCAGTTGCAAATCACTGTATTTAGTAGAATATAAGATGAGGTTTTTTTCCAGACAATAGTGGGAGGGGAGGGGGAAGCCCCTCCTCTTGTATTGGCATACGAAGCAGGGGGCAGGGGCAGGCAATGGTTTCACTGACTATAGATCCCAGGCTGGAGCCAGAGTTAGACCCACAGAAGCCTCCTGCTCTTCCCTCTGCTTTCTTTCTGCAGCTTCTGCCCCTCCCACCCACCCCTTACTGTCAGGTACAGCTTGGCTCTAGCTGGGGCTGCAGTCTCTCTGAGCATGGAGCATATGGAAACTCCTTCCTCTGCCTGGTCAATCAGCAGCGCTGACATTGCTGCACAGCCAGGCAAGGACTGGGCTTCTAAGTCCAGTGCTCCATGAAGAGCAGCATGAAAAAGTGGGTGGGGCAGAGGGCAAGGGGGCCACCTGACCCCTCCCCCAGCCACTGATTTCCCTGTGGTAATGCAGCAGAGGGGAGGGGATTCAAAACAACCCTCCAATACTTAGATTCTATACCTGGAAAATTATAATAAATTCATACATTTTTCACATATAAAATCAAATTATTGGGGGGGCTGTTTTACTTTCGTCTTATATTCAAGTAAATATGGTAGGTTAGGAAACATGATAATGGGGGTTACAAAGCAGGTTGGGAAATGCAATAAAGAATTAAATGAAATGTAAAGGATCAATTAGTGACTAAAGGTTTGGTCTTTTAACACTTGAATAAAATGTACTCCTATATTTCTTTTTAGAGTGTTGCATTGAAATAAGTAAGTGAGTCTCCATGAAGCTTGTGATGAATGTGTGGCTAATGCACAACCACTTGTTAATGTATTTTTCACAGAATGCCAACAATCAGGTTAGCTTGTATTATTCAATATCTACATGCTGAAAAGGATATACTTTTATAAAGTATATCCTTTATTTTTTTTTTACAAGTGTGACTATGTATTGAGAAGTGACTGAAATGATAGAAATGGAAACGTTTTTGCAGAAACCAATAAGGAACACTAAGAGCAGACTGGATCATTTCCTTTCATTTATGATTAAGGACCAATTTAATTCATGATTTTGCAAAAAGCACAAAATCTATGACTGTCCACAAAATAAACTTAAAAGAAGCTTAATAAAAGTAAAATGCTGGCTCCCCAGTGAGAGCTGGCAGTCCTCACTGCCTCACAGCCAGCCCAGGGCAGGAAGGCACTGGCTGACCAGGCAGCATAAAGGGCTACCAGCAGCCAAGACAGCAGCTGCCCCTACATCCCTCCCTCTGTCTGGGGCGTCTCCGCCAATCAGCAGTGAGGAGCAGGGTTGCACGAAGGGCAGCCAGCAGCCAAGATGGCAGCCGGCCCTTCATCCCTCCCTCTCCTCCAGGAGCTCTCAACCAACCAGCAGCAAGGGGAAGGGCCACCAGGAAATACCTGCAAAACTGGCTCTCTGTGCTGTGACCAAGCCATGAAAATTCCTTTCGTCCCACCATGAATTAATTAGGTCCCTGTTTATGATGGTGCAAACCTAACTTGATTTTCAGATCCCAAACTAAGATAATACTTTCCTTAAGATATACTTTTAATTTAAAATTGGAATCATACTTCTAAGGTGAAATAAGTACATAATTTACGCTGAATATTTTATACACTTTACATTGCATATTCTTGTTAATATTAAATGTATATTTCATTATATATAAAACACACATTTTAATATTATGTAGAAATAGTTGAATAAGTATATTTAAATACTTATAATCTACACATGGTAACATTATGAACTGCTTCTTGTTTATTTTTCTCCAGACTACAAACAACCTTACCTAGGTCATACTGCCTTTTAAAAGAAACTCATAGTTTCATGCAGCTTTGAGGAGCAAAATTAAACAAGCCCACCCTAACAGCTGTGACTAATCAAGCTGAAAGCACTGTGAAAAAGATAAGTTTCCTCCATGATATTTATGTTGACATAGCAATCAAATACACATTAAGAAATTCACAAATATAATTGCCATCCATTTAGACAGATTTAAAAGATAAGTAATGTAGATTATTTTATCTAAATTAGCCTGCTTCCCATTTGCTAGTAAAAATGCTAGTTTGATCACTCCAACAAAAAATATCACAGCAACCATAATACTACCCTCATATTAAATGATCAATTCTTGGTTTTTAATTTTAAAATAGTACTCCATTATTGACTCCAGTAGACCATGACCAAACAACAAATTTGGTATCTAAATTAAAATTTTAAATATTCTCCTCAAGAATTAGTATTATTGTGTGACAATTTATGACTAAAAACTTGAAAAGGTTAGCAGAGTAGCTTCATCCATTTGTGTTACTGCCCTAAAAAACAACTAGCGTCTTCTGCAGTTTGGAGACTCCAAACAAGTCAAAACTTCCTTACACACACTCATCCTAGATTCACAATCAGCTTCTCATTTTATCTTGTTTAGATTCAGATATAAATTGTATTTGATAGTAACACGAACTTCAGCCAGGAAAGGAGATTTGCACAGGTGAGAAAGTCTGCTTGCTCTTTCTACAAGATCAGAGTTAATTAACATTATTTACTTTCAGAAAGAAAAAAAAAAAAAAATCAGTATATTGTGTAATGCAGTAGGATGTAGGGGCTTTAACCATTGACCTGATAACGCTAGACACTGTACAAATGTAAAACAAAAAAGTAACATTTACTTCAAAGATTTAAAGTGTAAGATAAGTATAATTTCCAAGGACTAGTTACATACCTGATATAGATAATCCTCAAATACAAAGTAGTAGTCATCATTGCTTGCTGTCAGCTTTACATCCTACAATTAGAAATTACTGAAATTTAAAGCTGAAAAACAGCATTTTCGCTCGGGAGACTCCTACAGGAAGACTGCTGTAGAATCTAAGCACAGCACGATAGTTAAGAACATGGTTTCGACATTAATATAGTTTCCTTTCATTTATCAGACAAAGTCAGACTCAGATATCATACTTCTAATTCCAAAACAACATCAGCTTAATTATATATTCTGGACTAGAATTTAGAAACCCAAAGTTCTAATTTTGACAATTTTTTTTTTTTTTTTTAAGGCTCAACCCTGTATTCAAAAAGCCCTCTGTGGTTTTTCCTTTGGTAGAGAGGAAGGAGGGGGAATTTTTGCATATAGGACTAGGGTCCAAATTGAGAGTTCACATTAACTAGTATTCCCACACTCTAGGTAGCCAAAGTTTTTTGAAGCAGGTGTTGCTTTGATCAGCAAATACATACTATTTAATAAATTACTCACCTTGTAAATCAGGCTGTCCACTAAAAGGTCATGCTGAATCACATTTGACTTAAGCTGCTCATAATACAAAATATCCTAAAACAGAAAAAAAAACCTCTTTGGTCTGAAGTAAAATAAATGGTAAATTAAAAGGAAAAAAATTATAAGACAGGACCTATATTACCTATAAATATTTTTTAATATCCTCCTCCTGGTTTTCAAAGACTATGTGTTATTGTTCATACTTTCCTTATATAAAAATTAATAACTAAGGCAGTTATGTTTGACTTAATACAACATCTCTTGCTTAGTAATATACTTGATAACTCAAAAAAATTGAAAACAAGGGAAATATAGTTCAGACAAAATAGTTATACCAAAAACATCCAAAACCTTTGCACTCACACTCTCTCTGGAACCAGTTCCCCTTGAAACTTTAGAAGAATCATTCTGATTTCCCTATTTGGTACCTGCTATTTTTCTGCGTTTCTGAATATATGGGTTCTGTCAAGTATTGCTTAATATTAGCAAAGCTGCTATTAGCATGTAATTAGCACTGAATGGGTTAGGCATTTGAATGTCTGGCTATTCAAACACAGAAAAAGTATGCCTAAATGATAAAAACTCCAAAGAACATTGCATAAGGAGTACATTGAAGAAGAGCTCAAATTTTTCTTTTAATCTTAAATCACCTGATTATTCCTCAAGGCTTGATGGAGCAGGCATAAGTGTAAACCAAGAAGGGAGTTTCTGATAAGAATAATCTTTGTGTTTTTATCCATTTAATATTTAGTCATGGGAAGGCCACTTGGACATCTAAGCCCTAGAGTGAAATATAAAACCCAGAGTTAGGCACCTAAGCTCCCAAGGTCTTAAACCTTCTTAAAATACAGAGCCAGAATCCTCCCTTGAGGGTAGATGCCTACAAGCTCAGCCAGAAGGGATTCAAATGCACTTCTTCCCTTTTAAAGCAGCATTCACACTACCAGGATAAAGGCAAAGCACATGTGGAAATCAGAACTTGTGGTGAGATCTTATTAGACCAACTAGATGTTTGCCAAAAAAATTCTTTCACTGCAAGCTTTTGAGCAGAAGCACCCTTCTTGAGGCATAGGAGAAAATATTAGAAAAGTTCTTCTAGGCAGAAATTAAAGTTCATATTTCATAGGAGAGTTGAAGGTGTGGTAAAATCTCTTGGTTGGAACAGTTCATTTTATGCAAATTGGGATCAGAGAAAAGTTGAAATAGCCTGTTGAAATACCTCAAAGTTGAAATACCTCAAAGTTGTTTGGTGGCAAGCAAGATATAGAGACAAATTACAATAAAAGTAGCAATTGTACTGTACATGAAACTTTTGAAAGACCTACCAAAAGCCAGTTTTATCAGCACTATGCTAAGAAGAAAAAAAAAACTACTCTTCATTGCTTTCTCCACATAATCATTTGAAATGTAGCAGTCAATAGACAAGTATACCTTTTCAGATGATACCACACAACACTGTACTTTAAGACTTATTTTAAAACATTGATATTATAGATCACAGAATTTTCCCAATAAATTAAACATGCAGAGGATACCTTTTGATCCAAGTGCAAATACTAAAGAATTAAACACTTCTGTAGTCAGCATAATCTGCAATCTTAAAATTGTGCCACAGGATAGTATATTTCCAGATTTTTTATATAGTATTTAAGGAAGCCCATCTTGTAAGTCATTGTATCCAGCAGAGAAATACTATTAGACAACCCAGCAGAATTTAATTAGTGTGGTGTGTACCTCAGGAACCTGGAAAGCCAGTAGTTCACATTAACATTTTATTTGCTGTTTACCTGTAGTTATCCAACTTGTTTATATTGCTTATATTGGGCTGGTCTCCTAATGATGGAAACTAGAACAGTTGTATGCTAGAAAGACCTTTATGCTATTACTATTTTTTCCATCATCAGCAGCTTCAGTGGATACCTTCCGTTAAGATAGCTGTCATGACAACTTCAATATCTACTCTACACCACCCGCCCTCTTTATAATTAAAAAAGAAAGGGAAGACAACAATTCAGGGACTGCCACATCAACAACAGAACTTCAATGCTGGCCGCTCAACAATTAAACCTATGCTTGCAACATAGCCAGGTATGAAAGAACTAAGGCAACACTGATATTCATAGGAAACAACTGATAAAGAAACAAAAAAGTCAGCACCTTTTTCTAAGGACCTTCCTAACTAGAACCCTTTGCTCTTCTCAGGCTGCCTTTGCAGCAATTTCCTTCACACCAGAGCTTAAGGAGCACTGGTATACAACTTGCAGAGACGAGAAGAGGAGCAGCGAAGATGAACAGAAACTCTGGAGGTCACTGTACTGTGCAGTAAGGCGCATCAAGTTTCTTGTCTCACCAGACTGTTGAGCCCCAGCCCAAATTTGGGTTTGTGGCCGGCATGCAGACACCAATATACACACCGGGCGGTGGAAGTATAAAGAAAAGTTTATTGCTAACAACTAATGGTACAAGCAGAAATTCACGTAACAAGCACCCCGAATATTATCTCTGGGCTATTTTTATACAGAAGTTTGCAAGGTTTCACAAGTGTGTCATTCAGAGGTTGGTTACAACATGTCCCTCACACAAACACACAGTCATATTCACACTTGAGGTTTCCTGCTCAGGGTGAATCAGTGCAGATTCACCATACTGGTAGGTCTATATTAGTATGTATTGCTGTTTACATTGTGTTGCAAACCACAAAAATTTTTTTTTTGGATATTCTTAAATGTGAACATAAGCATGCTTACAAAGAGTTGCAAGGTACATTCATTAGTTAGGAAAGGTTTTTGTAAAAAAGTTAGCTACTTGGCCATATCTTTCTCAATACAAAAAGTAGGACAATGTGGCAACATGGCATTAATAAACTGATGTTAATTATCTGACATATGTCAGATTGAGAGAGGTGTTCTAAAAAAATCTACTTGGCAAAATAATTGCTGTTCAAGAAACTGAAAAGGAGGGTTAAGGACCTTAGTATTGAAAAGTGTTCAGCACAATAGTAGGTAAGTGGTTTTTTTGTTTTTCTCCAACACCACAGAGAAGCAATTACCTTCTACATAATTAAACACAGCACTTGGCCCTTATGAGGACACCCAGACACCCAACATGCACAGCAAGTTTAAAATTAAATTTAGGGTGCCTATAGATGTGTATGGCCCCATTCTAATTCATAGTGCTTTACATGAGTTAGAGCCCCCCCGACCCAGCACATGTTCACCCTGGACAGCAGGAGGGAGCGCTCCAGCAGCTTCCGAGACTGGCAAACCACCCCTGCCCCCATCCCTACTCAGCTCCGGGGCTGCCAGCAGGGGAGGGAGGGGCAGCAGTACAAAGCTGCCAGCTGGGCTTGGCCTGGCCAGATCTGGAGAGACGAGGTGGAATGAGGCCCTTTGCCTCATGAGCCTCCCTCACCTACCTTGGTTGTGATATCGGGGGGGCGAGCTGAGCCAAGCCAGGTCAGTCCTGTGAAGCAAGTGGGGCTCTTTTCCCGGGCCTCTTAGCAGAAGTGGCAGCAGTGGCTGGGTCAGCTTGGCCTGGCTGCAGCTGGAGCAGCAAGAGTGGGGAATGGGGGTGAATCGGAGCCCCCTCGCCTCGTAGGACGGCCCGGCTCAGCTGCCCCTGTACTCCAGATAGGGTGGCTGGGGGAGGGACCCTGCAAGGCAAGGGAGCTCCATTCTACCCCACTTCTCCTTCCCAGCTCTGGTCAGGCCAACCCAAGCAGCAGCTCTGTGCTGCTCCCCATCCCTCCCTCCCCACACAAAATTAACCCTCAAGGGAACATAAGTTCCCTAAGGTGCTCTAGCATCTTCACCTAACACCTCATTTAACAAGAGTTAATTTTTTGTAAGACTGGCCATTTTAAAACTAACTGCACTGCAGCCATGCAAGTGTGTTATGTCATGGCTGTAAGATCACTTTCATTTCCCAATCATGTGGAAAATGTAACTTGTTTAAGCACCCTTAGATTAAACTAAACCCTATTCAAGAGAAACTTAATGGTAGTTTTAGAGCCAGAAACAGCTTGTACAGCTGTCATAGCTGGAAAAATAAAATTAATGACTTGAAATCCAAATATTATGCAAATCAGAAATAATCTGTAGGAGGTCACTGTAAATATTTTTGTGTTAGAAACAAAAAGAATCAATTCCTTGATACTATTCAAACACAGGTTTGAAACTACATCTAAAATTAAATCACTGTAAAATATAAATATTATAGTCTTTGTTTATAATGCTTTAGGAAATGTAGGCAGCTTTTTCCATTTTATAATTTTAAGATGATCATGAACTACAGATATTAAGCCCCAAAGAATGGCTACATGTTTAAACACAATGAATCAACAGCAAAGAAAGAGAAACATATGGTCACAGTTTATTTGAATGAACAAGAACTAAATAATTTAAAGCACAAATATTTGAGTGGTAAAATATACAGAGACCATGTAAATATACAATTAGAAAAAGATACTTGAGAGTATATTCAGACAGCATTAGCTAGAGTTATATCAGGATATGGACTTCCCAATTTTTTTGACGGTACTTAAAATAAAAAAAACATACTTCGTGTTTTTGACTCAAACACTGCTGGTGAAAGGGTCTGTGTAAAGACATACTCATCATAACTGAAGCATCAGTTTTGTGAAATGCTTTAGTTAAAAAAAAAACCCAGTATCTTCATATATACTTATTTTTTTATTCATAAGCAAACAAGACAACCACAGAGAAATGTTGGACATAGTCTCAAGACCTGGACTCCATTCTGGAAGTATATCAGAGGAGCCGGGAGGTTGATGAAGCGCAGAAGAAAGCCTGTTCTTTACTTAACTTGTAGGAGATGGAGAAGGATGAACTTTTAGGAGTCAAACAAAAGATGGGGTATGTTTTCTTCTTTTGGAAGAGTAAAGATTATATACACATTGAGGTTAGAGATAGAGGCAGGAATGGCAGGTCAGAACACTGAGAGCTGGAGAAAGAGGTGGAGTTGAGAGAGAATAGGAAGGAACCTGTAACTTTAAAATTGTCTAGAAACAACATAAGTTACATGAAAACACACGCAGTTAAGTGAGAAGGCAGCAAGGAAGTGGAAATGCTAGAGTCAGACACTTAGCCAAGTTATCAAGTAGTTTACAAACCATAGTCAAGAATGAGTTTAAACAAGAGGCATAAAAAAACATGGCCTGAAGCAGGGGTGGGCAAAATACAGCCTGCGGGCCAGATCTGGCCTGTGAGGCCATTTTATTCGGCCCGCAGGGCCCCTAAAAAATTTAGAAAATTAACAATTTCTCTGTCTTTGGCTCCTGTTATGGACCCAGGGGAAGCCCAGAAGGCTCCCGCAACAGCAGGACCTGTCGAGCCCCACCCCCAGCCAGAAGCCCCAGCAGGGACCATATGGCTGCATCATGCCAGAAACTCAGGTAAGGGGGGAGAAGGTGCCCGGGGAAAAGCGGCCCCTCCCCTGCCCTGTGGCTGGCACTCCGTTCTGCAGCCACTCACAGCCTATGCAGGGCTGTCTGGAGCAGGCACAGGCAGCCCCAGGAGGGCTGTGAGCAGGTGCAGCGCAGGGCACTGGGCACAGAGCAGGCGAGGGGCTGCTTTTCCCTCACACTCAACACCAGCTTGTAACCCACCCCCGCAGCCAGCCTGGGTCCCGCACCGGCTCCAGGCTCATCTATCAGGGCTGTGCACAACAGTGGCAGCTGCAGTCCAGCTGCTTGCCGTGCCAGGCAATGTTTGCCACCAGCAAGAGGTGGGGCTGCAACTGGTGCCACGGTGCAGCCCCAACAGGTGAGCCTGGAGCCAGCGTGGGGCCCAAGCTGGCTGCAGGGGCAACTTATAAGCTGGTGCAGAGTGTGGGAAAAGTGGCCCCACCTGCTCCCCAGCCCATGCTCTGTGGATGTCAGCAACTACCCAGAATCTGGGCCAGCTGCAAACATCTGCTGCCTCTCCGGCCTGGCCCCTGCCTGTGCCTGCTCAGGACAGCCCCACGCAGGCTGAGCGGCTGCAGCAGAGAGCATCAGCCACAGGGCAGAGGAACAGCTGCTTTTTCCTCTGTTCAGCACCAGCTTATTTCCTGTCATAGAACAGGGTGTCAGGGCTGCACACTGCCCCCTGCCTGTACCGTGGGACTGGGAGTGATCAGGTGCCACAGGGTCCACACCAGCATCCTGGAGCCAGTGCCAGCGGGACCTAGAGCAGGGCAGCAGCAGTCAGGGTCCTGGCCAGCAGGGGTCCATGGAGCCAGGCCAGCTCCTCCCTTTCCCTGCTGGTGCAGCCCAGCCCGGCTCCCCAGACCCCTGCCAGCCTGTGCCCTGCTCTGGGCCCCACCAGTGCTGGCTCTGAGACAGTAGTCCTAAGATGGTGACCAGGGGGTGGGGCACCTGTCAAGTGGCAGGGCTACCCATGCAGCCCTTGACAGCTTGCCAAAACTGGGTAAGCAGCCCTCCGCCGAAAATAATTGCATGCCCCTGCCTGAAGGCTGGATTTGGTCCACAGGACTCCCAGGGGGACCAAGAATTCAGGGCAAGGCAGGTAGAGGTTGCGGGTGGAACGAGCTGCCAGAATACAGTATATGGATACCTGCTGGGGAAGCATATCAGTGGTGTGGAGTGAGCAACAACTCCATTAACCAGCACTGCTTGCCCTATTGCCACACCGAGCCTTGGATCTGGACCATGAAGAGGGGTTAATTTGACATCTCTGCTTTAAGCAATCATTAAGTGTGACCAACACTGGCAAGAAAAAAACTAAGGCCACTTACCATAATTCTGAAGCAAACCTTATTTTAGAAGAGTTCTAGCTGATTATTTCCGCAAGTGTAAGCGGACGGAGGCCAATTCTACACCCAGACTATATGACTGTAAAATATAAATAGTGGCTGTCCTCAACCCTTCCTGCTGTTATCATCTGAGTCTTCCCAAAATTAATCAGAGGAAGTGAGTATCTTTCCATTTTGACAGGTTTTGCTCATAGGATGACCTAGAACTTTGGGGTAGATGAAGTTTTTAATCTCATTTTTAGGATACAGGCAGTCCTTGACTGTTTCGAGTTGCATCGAACAGCACTTAAGACCTTTGTAAATTGACACCCTGTTTTGATGTTCATCTTTATGATGCTAGACACAGCTGTGTCTAGCTGGTAAGTCTGTTTTAGGGGGAGGTGGCAAGAGGAGGGAAGAGGCATGGGGAGGCAGATCAATGCCCCTGCAGTGAGGGTTTGCAGCTGGGGCTGGGGCAAGTGCTGCCCACCAGGGGCAGGGAACACTAAGAGGAGGTGGGGCAGCTCCTGCACGTTGCAGGTCTGGGAAGGCATGGGGAGTGTGTGCCCCAGATTCGCATTGGGGGGGGCGAGGAAGGGGGGCCTGGGGCCAGAGCTGCACGCCAGGTGGAAGGCACTGAAAGCAGGGACTTTGCCCTGCCACCATTTTTCCAGCCAAGGTGAAGGGGCCTGGGTCAGAGGTCCTGCACTACCTTAGACAACTAGAGCACAGCAGCTACCCTAAAATTCCCCATTTTCCCCACCACCCACCTGGAGCAGCCCCAGTCCAGGCTGTTCCAAGCAGATCCAGAGCACACACCCTCACCATGCTCTGCTGCCACTTGCCGGGGCAGAGCAAAACCATGCCTCATCCTGGAGATGCAGGGAATCTGAAGCAACTCCACTGCTGCATGCCACTTATCTGAGGCAGCACAATGCCTCCGCCCCACAGCCTCCAGTCCCAGCTGGACAAGTGGCAGCAGGGCAGAGTCCCAGCTCCCAGTACCTTTCACTTTGCCACAGGGGGAGCAGCAGGAGAGCAACCAGACAAGCTGTGAATTCTTCCGCAGCTGCCCATAGCCCCCACTCCCAGCACCACCACAGCACAGCCCGGCACTGCCCGCTTTACCACAGGAGGAGCACCCAGATGAGTCACAGCTTCTCCCACGGCCATCCATAGTCCCCAGAGTGCAGCTGCTACAGAGAAATTAATAAGCAAAATAAGAACCTGTCCAGACTTCCTGGGACACTTTCTTTAACAAAGCAGCCAATACTCCTGAGAAGACTCCAGCCAAGAACCCTTCAAAAAGTCCAACCAAGAGCCCTTCAAAAAGTCCAGCAGAGTCACTTCAAAAAAATTCCAAATCAATATGATTGCTATTTACATTATAAATGCATTGATGTAGCTATATTACTTGTCTATAATTGATTGAGTATAAAATGCTGGGTTATTTTTGGTGAAATTAGGGTACCGAGCCTTGGTTCAACCAATCTCCCTTTTATAACCTTGTTTCCTATGGGAAAATTGGTTCCGAGTTGCAACATTTTGACTTAAGATGTGGTTTTCAGAAACCAATTGTGTTGCAAGTCCGACGACTTCCTGTAGTGGAAAGGCAGACTAATCCATTTGGGTATCAAGTACCTCTTCCAGGTGTAAAGATACCATGTACCATACTGTTGCATAACACAAGATAAAGGTGGCACCAGCTAGCAAGGCCTCAGAGGGAGAGGGGTCTGAGTCCTGGTTTTTGGGGAACAGACCAAATTAGAAGGAGAGCCAGAAAGACCAAATTAGCATGTGTGAATGTGATGAGCTACCTGGACATAGGACAACCAGAGAGAGAAAACCACCAGCAATAGCCATGAATGAAGAGTCGTCAAGAGTCATCAGGAGGTAAGGAGAATACAAAAGCAAAAACTTGGGAGTAACAAAGGGTCCCTCCCCAACCTCGTCGTCCCTCCTCCTTCCCGAGAGGGGTCCCTTCACCCGGGAAAGATTCCCCATGTCACCACAGATAGAGGGCACACCACCAACCTGCTTCATTCACCCCACCAAGAGAGTGTGAGTTTCGGCATCCCACTTCCAGGCTGCCGACATGCTGACATTAAGAGAAAGCCTCAGCGTGAAGCCTGCATCCTGGCCCGATGTACTTTGACTCTGATGACAGCCCTAGGATTTGGTAAATGTACAAAATTGCTCGATTGTATTTTTTGTTATCACTCTGTATCAATAAATTTGCCCAGTGGTCTTCCAATGTTTAAGTCTCAAGACTACATATAGTATTTCAAACTAATCAAGGTGTCACAATCAATACTCTGAATCACAGACAAGTACAACTGTAAAGGACCTCCAGATGTCACCCAGTCCAACTCCTCCACCAGAGGCAGGATCATTCCTATCTAAACCGTATTATGCAAATCTATCATCAATGTTTCACGTTTTCAGTTTTAATTTTTTTTTTTTTTAAATCCAGGAATTTTTCAGGGTTTCTTTTCCAAACAAAAAACCAGGTTGAAAGCAGGATACAAGAAAGAAAAGAAAAAAAAATTAGTTTAAGTCAGGGAAAATAATAATACGTTCCCGTGGCAGTGAGGGAGGGAGGGAATAAGGCTGGAACTATGGAAGGGATGGGGGGAGGGGTGTGGCGCAGTCTGTCAGCTGCTCCCAGGACTGCAGCAGGGAGCAGAGCGGAGGCAATGTCAGTGGATGCAGGGCAGGGGGAGGCACAGCTGTTGCTGCTACGTGCACCCCAAGAGGGCCACGGGCTGGGGCGCTGTGCCAGGCTATTCCCGGGGGCCATGCACCCCCGGGTCTACGTGCAAGATGAGAGAAGGCTGCTGCTGCAGGCCGGTGGCAGCACTGGGCTCTTCCTGGTGCTCGGAACGTGCAGCAGCCTGCTCTTGTCCAGCGTGCAGATCCGGGGTCATGCACCCCATGGGAAGAGCCCAGCAAGCAGAATCCAAGTGAGGTCAGGAAGTCAGGTAAATCCCAGAATGGAGTCTAGGAATAAGCCAGGTCATGAAGCCAGGAGATCAGGCAGACAAAATCAGAAAGCAAGCCAGATTGAGATGTTCGGCAATCTAGCTGAGAGCAAAATCAGAGTGTAACCCAAAAGGAACAGCAAAACAGTCTCTGCAAAGGTTTATATGGCAGAAATGGAGGATCAGCTGATCCTGACCAACTAGTCTGGTGACAGGATGCAGGCAGTAGGTTTGGCCCTGCTGAAGGCTCTAGGCCAATCTGCACAACAGCTACAGCGTAGCAGGCCAGGATGAATAGCTGTGTTGGTCAGATTATGGCACCAGGTTCAAGTGTGTGTCCTGACAGAGTAGTGCTGCTGATCTGGTAGAGTAGTACTGCTGCTTATGACATCATACTGAACCACAATTGGCATGTGAATGATTTTTTTTTTCAACTATTTATTAACTTCCTAACTCTAGATTTCAAGGCCAACTTATATTAATTTAAAGATGAAGCAGCATGGTAATTTTGATTATAAATACATTGCAGTTTAAGATAGCCTTTGAAAGGAACCCTTCATGGTGCCTAAACAGAAAGCTGTGAAAATAAAATAAATTAAATATAAAATAAAAATAAATAAATTAAAGTTTCACTTAAATTAACAAGTATTTTTCAGCACTAAGCATGACATACCCCTTTAATACAACTTTTATATGTTTTTTATTTGTTTAAACTCAAAAAAAATTAATCAAGCCAGTTTAAAAATAGAAAATGGAAACTTTTGAGATATATTCTGGAAAGGAATATATTTTCTTAATTTATTCATTTTATGCAAGATTCAAAACCAAAGAAGAGACCACTTTAAAATGCTTTTTGAGAAAAGAAAATCTAATGAAAAATTGTATTACATGTCTAGGACTGAATATGTACATTATTAAACACTAAAATTAAATTTAAAAAAAAAAATCACTGTAATGGATTAAAAACATTAATTTAAGAAATCATTAAACTTCTAAATCATTAAACTCCTAAATTAAAACATAAGTCCAGCTTACTTTGTAAAAAACAGTAATTCATTGGCACATCATATTTTACTCTAATTTGTTCCATATCATCTTTCATTCAAATTTTTCTAAGAATTTGGCAAACATTAAGTTCAACATTTAAAACTAAACAATATACATACATTTCAGGCTTGATCTTACAACTGTAAGAGTATTC
The DNA here is from genome assembly GCA_030014935.1 of Caiman crocodilus. NCBI lineage: Eukaryota > Metazoa > Chordata > Crocodylia > Alligatoridae > Caiman > Caiman crocodilus. The sequence continues at coordinate 33,760,673 of JAGPOW010001338.1, read as the reverse complement.
CTCCTATTAATACTCTTTCATTTTTTTTTTTATATAGCTTATATCTGGGGTTGTCAACTGGGGGTACGCGGGCAAGGGCAGACAGCACCCCAGGGCATAGCAGCGGCGTCTCCCCCCAGTCTGTTCCCACACTTCACCTCTTACCTGGGGAAGAGGAAGGTGTGCATGCCAAGCACTGCTGGCCCCACACAGCTCACCTGATTGGCCGCAGCCCTCAGCCAATAGCTGGATTCCCCATTTTCTAGGCACTGGTCTTAAAACTACATGGTCTGATTTGTAGAATGACTTAGAGACTCACAGGTCAACTGGATGCATTGCACATTGTGCTTGGAATAGATATAGTAATACATAATGCTAAGGACTAAAACATCAAATACTACATGTTTCAAATTGGGAATGCAAAATAGTAGCATATTTTTTACCTTACTGTTGTGTGTCCCCCAGCCTGGCTACATATTCAATGAATGGTGTGATAGGAATAATCTACAAAGTTGATATACATTCTTTGTATTATCATGTTATTAATTGCATAAACATGTGACTAGGCAGCAACTTAAGATCCGATTAACTTGTTTATCACATCTTATGAGTAATATACCAGGGGCTTAAGTGCCCCATTTGCAAAACTGGAATGACAATGCGCTTTCATCACAAAAGGGGGCCATGAAAATCAATTCACTAATACTTGTGAAAAAAACAGATACTACAGTGATGGGCATAACAGAAAAAAGTAGACGAGAGAATAATTCTGCTTCCAGACCAAAATCTGTAGTAAATAAATTATGGAGCCTGCATGCTGAAGAAACTGAAAACAAAACACCAAAAAGTTGCTCAGTAAGTGAAGCATCCATTTAGTAGGCTAAATGAAGTAGAAGTCCTCCAGAAAAAAATTGGGATATTTCAAGACTAATCACACAAACAAAGAGGTTGAGTTCTTCAACAGAGAACCTTAACTGTGGCATTTCCTAACTAGTGCATGCTTGGCTTTGTGACCTTAAAATTCTTCTAAATATTTTTGCATGCTAATACTTACAATAAATGAAGACTAGTAAAGAGTTAAGTTCCAGATAATGAATTTAAAATACTCCTTAAAACAATTCTGGAGCAGAGAGCTTTCAGCTTATGATACTGTGCCATCATGTAATCACACTACAAGTAACATCTTGTACTTTACAGTAGATTAGTTTTATACCTGAGTTTTATTGAACAAAATCTCTTCAACTACAATATTTTGATGCTTACACACATACACCAGTATCATTCTGATATCTATCTGTTATCCCTCTAACATTGGAAATTTACAGTTCCATGTGGTATATTTACAGGTTTATTCAGCTGTAAACAGAACACAGAACACATTAAAGGAGAAAAAGTGTGCAACCATGCAGTTCAATGCTCTAGAACGAGAAAGTGCTAGATAAACCACAAAAGACTGAAAGATACATAGATTGCTGTTCTATGATCTGCTGCTATGATTTAACAATTGTATAGTTTTATAAAAACCTTGTTTCATTTTTGTAAAGCACATGCCAATTGGTAGGCACAAAAATGTAGTATAACGTGAATGTTTCTTGCTGTAGAAATCCCTAGATGATTACAGGCAGTTCAGGGACAGATCCAAGGGGTGCAGTGGTGCAGTCACACCTGCCTCCCCCCTCTCCCCCACCTTTACTTCCTGGCCTGGGAGCAACGTTTCTATGCAGGCATTAGTGAGGGAGTCAACTGACCTCACAGGTCATTATAATCTACCAGATTCCTTCTAAACCAGGGATGGGTAATTATTTGGGGCCTGAGGACCATAGAGAATTTTGATCAGCTGTAATGGGCAGGGACAGCAACCTCCTCCCATAACAACTTCCATAATAACCACCCTATAACAACACACCAAAACTCCCTATGGGTCTGTGGGCAGGCATGAGCAGTGTTCAAGAGCGGAGTGGGTAGGGCAGGAGAGACTGAAATCACGTGTGCCTGCCCCTTGGGGTAGGAAGGGGGACATGCGCATACATATATAGAGATATTGATATAGATATATAGATATAGATACAGATACAGATGTGTGTGTGTGTGTGTGTGTGTGTGTGTGTGTGGAGTAGAGCAGAGATGCCCTGGACAGTGTGGTCCATGCTGCCCCATGGCACTCCACACAAGGTCAAGCCCCACCCACTCAAGCCAGGGCTTCGCTCCTGCCAGTGCCTGCAGCCTGGCTGGGTATTTCCTTACACCCCTTGGCTCCAGTTCCAGAATCTGGAGAGAGAGCCCCATGTGCCTGCCCAGAGTGCTACAGCACAATGCAGCAGAAGCAACAGGAGGAGCTGCTGCTGGAGGCAGGGGATGCTGAGCAGCATCCACCTGGCGCAGTAATTCTGGGAACACAGACTAGAAGCTGACCAGGCTTCTGACCCAGAAAAACAGGGCTCCAGCTCCAGCTCCCAGGAAGGTGGCTGGAAGCTGAAACTGGAGCAGGAGCCACTCAAGTGAAGCTGCTCACCTGCCCACCCATAATGGTGTGGTGTAGCACAGAGCACTGCAGCAGGGGTAAGGGCAGGGGGAGGAGCAGGAGAAGCTTCCAGCAGGCTGTCCCTCATGAGGCTGAGGCTGGCCAGATACTGTTCTACATCCCCCCAGCAGCAGCATCTCCTCCTGCTCCTGCTGCACTGTGCTGCGCTGCTCCATACAGATCCACAGGGCTCCATCTCAAGAGATCTGGCTGCTTTCCACTGGAGGCGGCCAGGAGCTGAAGCTGAACCCTCGCGCACTGGGATAGGAGCCACCCAGCTGAAACAGCTTGCCTTGTGTAGTGTGGTGTGCTGCAGCACAGCAGGGGCAAGATCAAAAGCAGGAGCTGCCCCTGGCCATATTTTATCTCCCTTGTTCTAACCTCTCCATTCCACAGGTATTAATGACCCTCTCTGCTTTTTTAATGGTCTTAAGGTTCCAATAACCAAGCCATTTATTTCTTTTGCAATGCTGCTATCTGTTAGGTGCTCCTGGTAACCTAGGCACTCCTACTTCACAACCCTGCAGACAGTTTTTAACTCTGCCTACAAATATTAACTCAGGTGTAAAAACATTAACTTAAGTGAACATCAACTCAGGTTTGGAAATAACTTTCAGTGAAATGGTAGATGCACATTCAAGATGATCAAGAAGAATTGATATTGTTTTATAAGAGATGTACATTTACTTTTAATGACTACAGAACTAAAGTAACAACGTTTTTTGAGTTTTTTTGCTTAATACGTTGTGTTTTTTTAACACAGAATGCACAAAATAGCAAATAAATGTAAATTTATTGAAGTGTGCATTTGTTTTTGCTTTGATCTTAAACTGAATGGGTAGCCTTAGGTTTCTAGCATACTAGTAAGGCTTCTAGTTTCTTTTTACTTGGAGAAAAACATGTATTGTGCTAAAAAAAAAAGTAATAAATCCTAGATCTACCCAGCAGTTCTATAAAGTGCTAATCAACAATGACATTTAAAAAGTTTATGGACACCGAGTTTATAACTGTTGTACTAACTCGTCAGCTTTTGTTTGTGTTGCTCTTTGTGCTAAAAATTCACCTCTTTATTTACCACATACTATAGCCATATTCTCTGTTACAGTGCTCAGATTGAAAACCTGACTCTTGGGGTACTTGTGCATGTGATGGGGATTTAGTTCTCCCAGAATTGAAATGGTGGATTTTTAATTGGTGCATTTAATTGTGTCAATCAAAAACCCACCGTTTCAATTTAAGGACTTTTGTCACATCACAATGATGGCCCCCCATCAGCTCACCTGCCTCCCCTTGCCCACACTACTGCAGGCAGACTCCACCAGGAAAAAAAGAAAAGAAAAAAGCAGAGAGGGCACCGATCCTTGTTTTTCCCCCAGAGCCTGCCAGAATCTCCCACAACTGGGGAATGAGCTGCCAGAGGGCTGAGTGGTGCCTAAGCTTCAGGGGGGCCTGGTTTTTCCCTCCATGACAGCAGCGCTCCCAGGACCACCCAGGTGGGCTGCTAGAGGGTAGGTGCTGCCCAGGGGGGTTCTGCCATTGCAGAGGGAAGGATTGGGCTGCCCAGGGCCTGCCAGCAACTCACTTCCTGGCTGCCAGAGAGTCAAGCAGAATCCAGGAGTTAAAATAAATAAATGAATAAAATAATCAGGCCCCTAGCCACTGTTTTTTTTTCTTTCCCCTTCAGTGAAGCCTGCCTGCGTGAGCTGCTGCTGAGTTGCACAGCCCCTGAGTTGGCCAGGTGCTTCCCTCCACAGTGGTGGCACCCCCTGGGACCACCCAGGCAGGGTGTGGTAGTGGGTGGGTATTGTCTGGGGGGTACCAATGTCATGCAGGGAAGCTCTAGGGTCCCCTGCAGCTCAGGGGTCACTTGCCCTGTTCACAGCTTGCACCCTGGCTGCAGAAGAGGCAGGTAGGCTCCAGTACCCTGTGCAGCATCCCTGTTGCCTTCCCACCACCTGGGATCACCCAGGAATGGGCTGGTTTGCCCCTGGGGCAGTGCAACAAGGGGCAGTTAGGTGTCCTAGCAGCGAGAAAAGTCAGTGGGCACAGTGCACAGGGTGCTGGAAGCCTGCCAAGCTCAAGCTTCCCTGAGCAAGTCTGGGCTTCCAGCACCCTATGCACCATTGCAATTTATGTAGCAAACTAAAATACATTGGATGGGTTTTACCTGGCTACATAACAAGGTAATTTAAAATGAAATATACCACCACAGGTATAAACAGTGATGCCATTAAAATGGTGCAAAAGGGCAATCAAGCTGCTTGAAAGACCAATTTTGTCACATGTACAAGCACCCTTGGGCTCAAATTTATATAAATCTGTGGTTTCAGGTCTCAAAGTCGCACTCACACACCCTGGTGAGTAGAAAGAATGAAAGCTATCACACAACTACACAAAAATGCATGTTATACACAACAAAATAACCTCAATAAAGCTATGCAATTAGACAATTGTAGAAAAAAGTGATTTGTAATGTACACAGCTTAACACCAAGGTTAGTGACAGACATTACACATAAACTAGTTAAGGGATCAGAAACTGGTTTAAACCTGTAACAGAATATAAGTTCAGTGCACATAAACCAGTTTCAAAATGGCTGAAACTGGTTTAAGATAAACCAGGTTGAATGTAATATCAGACTTAACTGATTTGTGTCAAACCGGTTTATGCAATGTCAGAAGGGCCAACTTCAATGAGCTTAGAAGACTAGTGAGAGAGGCACTGAGGGCCCAGAAGGTAGAGATGGGAGTCCACCAGGGATGGTCGTACCTTAAGGGGCTGATCCTTCAGGCCCAAAGGATAACAGTCCCTGAGAGAAGCAAGGCGGGTAAGAGTGCTCAGAAACCCCCTTGGCTCAGCAAGGGCATTCAGCAATGCCTGAGGACT
>JAGPOW010001338.1:33710315-33755187 GCA_030014935.1 Caiman crocodilus | reverse complement strand
CTGGGGTCTTGTGAACCCAGCATTCATTCCTGCCTGTGGCAGGGGGTCAGGCTAGATGATCTGTTCAGGTCCCTCCTGACCCTAGCTACTATGAAACCTGTCTCCCTCCTGGTTTAACTTAAACCAGAGTCCCCCAGCATCCCAGATGTTTTGCAGCCCTGGGCTGGGGTGTCTGCTCCAGAGAATAGACTGGGCCGTCCCCTCTAGCTCCTAGCCAGAGCTCCAAGGAGACTGCAAGCTCAGCAGGGTCTGCCTGGTTTTTCTCACTGCTCAAGCAAGGATTCTCCCCTCCCCCACTCCCGTAGCAAAGACCCCAGCTGGGATCAGAAGTGTATGTGTGAGTGTCCAATTTCACTGGAACAGGACAAAGGCAGACAGGACAGCATCCGCTTATGGCTTTTGGAGCTAATCAACAGGTCAGCTAGTAATGTCCCTCCATTCCTTCCTTGGAAAAAGCTGTTTAAGAAGAGCTTGAACTACTAAGAGAAGCTTTTGTTTTGCTGATAGGCTGATAAACACTATGGTTTTATCAGTGCCCCTGCCAGTTTGCAGCCCTGTCAGGTTTGCAGACAGGGAGAAGGGAGGTTGAAAATCTTAGTATCATCAAAAATATATGCATTGCATGCCCTGGCTTTGCCTCAGAGTTCTAGCCCAGGGTTGGGATCTGGCAACACTCCTGCCTCTTGAGCAGTGAGTAGGGAAAAAGCCTGAGACGGTGCAGGCCCGTGTGGGGGTTTTAAACCCTTCCCTTATCAGAGCGTCTTTCTGGAGCCTGGCCACACACCCCTGACCATGTTCAGCACTGTTGAAGGAAAGGGAGGGCTGCATGTGCCTGCATTTTTAGAATGAAAAGGGAAAATCTATCCACCTCCAAAATTGGTTCAAGGTTTGCAGGATATGCTAACCTGAAAAGATTGAATCAATTCAAGCTCAGGCTTTTTGAACGTCTGTCCCTAGCCCAGATGTAGAAGAGGAACACTCAAGCAATCTTGCTTTTTCACCAATTTGATCACTTGAATCCTGTCTTCAAATTGTCATTGGCTACCCTCTCCTTCATTGCAACTTTAACCTTTAAGACCTGCATAATTCTATCTATTTTTACTTGTTCTCTTTCTCTGCTGCTGTCAGCACCCTTTGCACTCCATTCCATTAGCGTTCCCTGCCTGATTCACCTTCTTCTTGTTTTTAATACAAATCACCAGTATCTTCTAAATGCCATCTGTGTGAATATGACCTCCTGGAGCCCAGTCAGAGTCTCAGTTCTCTCCAGCTTTCAAGTAACTCTTAGGCCCCTGACAAACATTATATGTCAAACATTACATGTACCACAAGACAAACTGCAATATGCCAGTAGTGAAACCAACATTCTTCCATACCAAAGACAGTGAAACAAGTTACCCTGTGTATACATTGCAAGTTGCTCTCCTTATTCTAAATCAGGGACAGGCAATTATTTTGGGTATAGGGCTGCTTAATAAGTTTTGGTGAACTGTCGAGGGCCACATGGGTAGTCCCACCCTTCGACAGTTTCCCCACCCCCTTGTTGCCATCTTTGGACTGGAAGTCCCATCCCTAACCCCTGACCATTGCCACTGAAAGTCCCTCATTTTGGCTCTCCAGAAATACTTTTGGGGGTGGGTTGCCATCTTAAAACCAGAAAAAAAACAAATCATACACAAAAAGTTAAACATGTACTATAATATATTTTACTACAAAAAATATTTTGTCATGATTTGTGTTTGCATACTGTATACGGAGTTGAGTGCATAATAACTCAAAAATGAATTCTTAGTTTTGTATATTGTTGGGGGAGGTGTATGGTGGGGTGTGAATGTGTGTGTATGATGGGCGTTTACTGTGGGGTGTGAAGAGGGTGTGGGGGTGCTTTTTTGGTGGGGGGGCTTGTAAGGGGTGGCATAATGTATGTTGGGGGGCTGTGTATATGTGGGGGATTGTGAGGGAAGGGTGTGGGTGTGTGAGGGAGGCTGAGGTTGGGGACCCCCATACTTCCACCATGGCACATTTCACCGAGTAGATTGTGACTACCTTAGGGAAAAGACCAGTCTTTCCAGAATTTTTAAAATAACTCAACACTTTATGAAAACTGTTAAAAAGAACCAAGTGAAACAAAAAGAAACAAAGCCCAGCTTTTGACAAAAACAACAGCGTGGCTTTCAAAAGTGATAGCAAAGTAACTCTCTCCTCTTCAAAAAAGTAAAATTTTAAACTGTGTCCAACGAGTTTCTGGTAACTTGTTTTCTAAGAAAGCAGTTTTCAGGTTTTCATTTGATATTTAAATAGAAAAATTAAACTTTACAATTTACTTATTTCATAATTGCTTTTACCTTTATTCCTCAAAACAGATTATCTAACCTTTAAGCCAGTAATTTTACTTTGCATATTAAAAAAAAACCATGTCTTTAAAACGTGAAATCCTCAGGATCTATAAACACGTGCAATGAAGCCAACAAATGTATTTCATACTACTAACCTGTTTGGCATCATAAAGAGAAAAATCTTTGAGACTTCAACTGTCCTGATCATTTAAAGTAACTTAAATCCAGCATTGAACATCATGAATAAGCTTATACTATATTTTCATTACTACTTCAGCAGTGCTTTGATTTTTTTAAAAATCTATTACTATAAACAAATGCCTGATAATATTTATTTATTTATTTATAAATAGTATATGAAGATTTCTATCACTAGGTCACACAACACTTAATCAAATCTCTTTGTCAAAACTGTCTCTTATTAGGATTAGGATATCTTATTAGGATATTAGTATTAGGATTCCAGAGCTAACGCAAAATTCACAGTGCCTGGATAGAGATATATGTCTAGATTTTCTTTACAATCAGAAAGATCCAAACAATATAGTATCCCTTTAAATAGCCAGTTATCAATGCCCCTACATTATAATGGAATCATTATCTTCAAAGAGACACAAATGCTGCATTAACGCTTACATATAAAGTCATACAATAGGACAACTAACTAAATGGGGGACCACCAGCCACAGTGATATCTTCCTGGCCATTGCTGCTGGCAGAAGCAAGACAACCACTGAAGCTGCCCAGTGCACCACCACTACCCATGACATACAAGTGCCCAGGTATACCTCTGAAATCATAAATATACATAGTTTTTGTGATAACAATAAATCTCCCCGACCTAAATAGTTTACAAGCTAAGTTTTTCCCAGCAATTGCTGATTATGTATTTGCTTAACCTTATGTAGTACAAATAGCCCTATAGACTTTAATGTAACTACTCACATGGCATAAGATTAAAGTACATGCATAACTCTCCTGGAATCAGAGCCTAAGTTAAATTGAACAAATATAGGAAAAGCCATGAAAAGTAACTCAGAGAATAATGCATATCCTATTAATCCCTTTTTGTATTTCAAGTAAAAAATTAATACATGTACAGTATATAAATAAACGTATTAATTCATAATTATATATATGTGCATATTGGGGACAGGTGGACAGTGAGGAAAGAGTTAAGGGCCACCTTCTTGTCAAATGATTTAGCAGTAGTTTAAATGAAAGGGTGAGTCCTCTTTCCAAAGAGGGGTGTGACAGAACACCTTTTTGGGTGTTTGTGCTTCAAGGGCTGGAGCAGGGAGCTGCCAGGTGCGTGATGAAATTAGCCATTTTGGAGAGTTCTGTTATAAGGGTAGAGCAGGGCGAGATCATTCAAGAGGGCGTAACATTGCCCGGTGGAGCTCCTGCTCCAGGAATATCTCAGAAGTAAGGGTGAGGCTATAGGGAAGGAAGTGGCCTCTTTGGTCCTGGGCATGACCTAAAAGTGCATCCTGCCAGGATAGGGAGGCCTGGTGGGACTGCTAGTGGCACAGCAGCCCCACTTAAATACCAGGACCAATCACCTCCTCAGTATAAGGTGGATCAGGGCACCTAAATCCCAGTCCTTACCTTTGGGTGGGTCACTAGGAGAGTTGGGGGGGTAGGCAAGCACACTTTGTGAAGCACCTGAGCCTGTAGGGGTGCAAGACCCTGGGCCCTTAGAGTGGCCAGGCAGAGAAATTAAGCTCAGAGAGAAGCGGCTGAGATCCCAAGGGGGTGTATGACCCTAGGCCTCAGTAGGCGGGTTGGTGTGTTTGTCCAAGGAGGCAGGAGTAAGGACTGGCCCGATGAGAGACTAGAGCTGAGAGAGCCTGGAGTGAGGTGAATCAGCGGTCACCACCCAGATGAAGGTCACAGAAGACCCAAAAGCCTGGGCCAGGGCTAGCTGAAGAGAGTAAGCAGATAAATCAGGAATCACCGCCCTGATGAGGATCACAGGAGAGTTCCAAAAGCCTGGGCCAGGGCTGTCTGAGGTATGAGTGGACAAGTCTGAGGATCTCTCCAGAATAGGGCAGTGGCAGTGTGGCCTCTACTGGCGGTATGAAAGAGGCCCTTGCAAGTGAGGAGTGGAATGTGAGAGGCGCTTGTGAGAAGGGGGCAGTAAGAAAGAGGCCCAAGTGGGGCATATGTGACTGGCCTTACAAGGGGTTATATTTGACCCAGCTGCAAGCAGGAGCTGTTTAAGTTTATAGTATGACATCTGTGAGGCATGTGTAGGGGTGGCTGGAGCATTGGCCCTTGACACCAGGGAAGATTGAAGGGCAGCTTCCCATCTAATAACATCAGAATAATATGACACCAAGGCATGGCAAGTGAAAGAGGCACATGGTTTGCCTGGAGACAGGGACAGGGCCATACTAGCACCAGGCCTAGAAGTTGCCCTCGTCACAAGGGGACAGACAGAAAGAAAAACACAGCTGAGGCTTACCACCTGTTTCAGTCAGATGAATAGCTATTTTATGTTAAAGTTAATAAAAGGTACCACATGGGAACAGCCTACACCTTAGTCTACAGGATGGAGTTGCTGCCATCTTCACTGCAGTAGCCAGGTCCCCACATGTAAATGCAGGTCTGCTGATAAAAAGAGTTTATGCTACCAGGTACACCAGCTGCCACAGCTGAAGAAATCTTAATCTGCCTACAGAGCTGCAGCCAAGCTAAGTAGCTTTACTGGCAAGATCCGTCATGTACAGTGTTATAGCTGCCAACAGAACTTTGCAAGGAATAAGAGAAATGGAGGTGGCCCTGAGTTTTTCTTGGTCCTCTGTATATTTCCTATAAAATAGCAAACAGCTTTTTCAAGCTTGCATACCTAGAAATCAGTATGGTATTTTGTAAATTTTTGCTTCTGTGACAAAGCAATATATTCCTGCCATTGGAAAAAAAGAATTCTAGCAAATACACATGTGAAGTTTCAACAGCCTTTTATATTTAAATCAAACTTTACTCCTTACCTCAGGTTGATTTGAAATATTGAGAATGAGCGCCCACAATTCGGCTCTGAGTGCTGTTGGACACCCCTGGCGAACATACTGTTGAGCTGCAGCACTGTCTTGTTCTGTTAAAACTAAAAGAGGACATGCCATGAATTCCTGACAACAATTCACATGCTTCTGTAAAACATTTTTTTAAATTTAACCCATGCTTTTTATACACTGAGAATGACAGAGGAAGACAACCACTCTAACCTAGGCTATCTCTCTGCATTTAAAAGATTTGAACATTGCATTTTCCATATGTTGATCTCCATCAACTGATAATGCTAGCCTTGCTGTATAATATGAAAATACTGTTAAACACTTTCAGATTAAATAGTTATTGGATCTGACATCTACTTTTTTTTTTTTTTTTGTCTTTTCTCTTCCCTACTCAAGCAAGTGAAATAGATTCTTATTGCAAGAAGGTTTATATGCAATGGTCACCAATAATACACTTGGGACAGTTTGTTATAAAAACAACAACAAAACCACTGAATTATTTTAATTGAACAGAAAATAAAATCAAGAAGATTGCAAAACAGACTGTGCTACTTAGTCAGAACTTACACGTAATGTGCAAAGGATTTTACCCAGAGCGTTTTGTACCATCCACAGCCACAGCACCTGATGTACCTTATTTTCTATCTCCCTAAGCCACAGCAACCCTCTAGCCTAAATTAATGGGTGACTACTTGTTCAGCATATCAGTTACTACTGTTTATCCCTAAACCACAGTGAATAAGCTGAGTAAGGGAGACCAATTCCAGGTAACTGAAATTCCCTGCTCATCTTTTTAGAAGTCAACCAGAACTCAATTTGAGTGGAAACAGCTGGACTAGCATTGCTGCTATTTACTTGAGGTTATAGGGTGCTGGGGAAGAGATGAGACCGTAGGGTTAGGACTGAGGAGCTGTGTTCACATCCTGGGTCACCCTTTTGCAACACTTAGCTAATGGGACAGCACCTCTAAGAAGGCCTCTTAGACCTCTAAGTTCTCATTGGGTATTCATAATCTGTCACAGGCTAGGTAGTTGATATTAGCAAGCAAGGTAATGAGGGCCCCTTCCTGCTCTGCTTTCACTATAATAAAGGAAGCATTTAAGGCTGAAGTTACATGTTACACTTAAACCATACTAAAATCTGTGGAATGTTAAGCAGTGTTAAAGTTAAAAACTGATGGAAGCAGGTATGCATTAAGGGTTAATACTGTTCCTTGCCTGTGTGCACAGGTCTTCTCTGCCACTAGAGGGCTTGGCTAGGAGCCAGGGAACCTGGGCTTTATCCCTACTCAGGGGGAGAGGGGACTGGGAGTGGTACATCCTGGGATGCTGGACGACTGCAAATTGCTCATTTTATTTCTATGGAGCAGACTGAAGTTGCCCAAACACAAAGTAGCATGGTCCAGAGTTAACCCTTGACTTCAGTGGTGTAGCTTTAAGATACTCAGAGGGCATTTGGCATGAGTTAACAAGCTATAAGATGAGGATCTCCTAAGCTGGTCTGTGGGACAGATCAGGCCACACCAGTGCATAGGGCCAGGCCAGCAGGCACGCAATAGTCACCTCAGACTGGCTCCTTATGCTACAAGGGGCACCCACAGCACTGGACCCAGCCCACATACTAGACTGGCTCCACAAGTAATATGCAGTATATTGGGTTGGTCCAAGACCCACAGGCCAGATCCAGCCCACAGGCCATGTGTTTAACAAGCCTTCTTTAAGATTATTTTTCCCTACTGATAATATGAGCATAGCTACATGCTCATCCAGCAATCCAGAAATATCTAGCCATTTTTCTCATGGTAATGAAGAGCCTTTATGACAAGCCATTTTGCTAAACAACCTTTGGATAGCAAAACTCAACCTCAAAATTAGCAACTGTATTGACAAATAACTTGCATTGCTAGGCCATTTCAACTTAACCAGTCTTTGACTAAATTGTAAATACATTACCAGGCCAAAATGGGCCAGGGTCCACAACAGAATTAAGATTTTTTTTATTATTATTATTAATCACAGACTTCATACACAGAAGAAAATTAATTGACTTCTGTAAGATCTCTGTGCAATTCATGCTGATGATCCAAACAAATACTTTACTACATTTCTACCACCAAAATCATTACAAGTTCATTAATAGTATGCAGAACCATAACTAAACCAAAGGAGAGGGACTGACTTTGAAGTGACTCAGAATCGAATATTCAAAGACTTCTTGGTGACTGGAAAGATGTGAAAGCGAGTAACTTGTTTAAAGCATGTGTGTGCACATGCACATACTCCCCCCATCAGAAGATGGAGATTAGTCAGCTCAACTACACACACACACACACACACACACACTATAAATGTAGTTGAGCTACTTATCTCCATCTTCTAATTAGAAGCACATTCCTCTAATCCTTCAATTCTGCACATACAATTCAAATGTTTCTGGCAAGCTACCATATTATGGTTTTTATATAGTACCATAGCAGGGTTTCAACTTTCACAAGTCAGTTTCACAATTGCCTCTCAAAAGCAAGCAGATGAATGGCCCAAACTCCACTTTGTATCTGTTCAAGGTTGTTTTTTGAGTTTGCATCACCTACATCCTCCTGTGAAGTCCAAATGAAGGATATGGATATAGTCCTAAATGACCTGAAGGGAGTTAAATGGTTGGCTCACAAAGTCCATTTTGGTGGGGGGCAGAAATTTACTGAAGTGAACCCTGAGAAAGCGGAAAAAGAGAGAGATGGTACCTTGTGGCAGGTGGGGGGAAGGTTGTACAATAAGCCAGGGACTAGGGACAGACAACAGAGGAATGAAGATGAAGGAAGGATCTCATAAAAAGAGAAAAGTGAAAAATGCTGCTTTTATTCTACCCAAAAAAGAGAGTCTACCAGCTTCCTGATGGCATTCCTGAATACATATCTAACTTGGCATCTACCCATTGAAAATGATGGTCAGGGAGAACAAAGATAAAAAATAATGTGCAGATATTGTATCTTTAAGGTCAGACAAGACTACACACTTCTATTCTAAGCAGGTTTGCACTATGAAAGATTTTTTTCTTAAAATGCAGGATAAGTTTTCAACCTACAGATGTAAAGTATAAATACTTCAAAAGAAAAACACACACAGAATAAGGTGTGAAAATTCTCCATAACATTAATCAAATTCGGCAATCATGAATTATCATCAAAAAAAGAATTAGGGTTATAGTCTCTTCTGATGCATGGGCATAAATCCCATTAAGATTAATGAGAACTGTGTGTCCACAGAAGGGAGAACAGACTCCTTTAATTTTTAAATAAAATTCAGAAGTAGCATAGGTTAAGTTATTGCCAAAAAGGTATGTGTCTATGTTTCCTAATTTGCTTTTAGTGAACCAGCTATGGAACATTTCATCTGGCATCTACTGATAGATGTCAAACACTAGCTTTTTCTATTCTGTATCTACATTTTCAGCATTACCCATTTGTGTTATCATGGCAGAATTGTTAAAAGTTCTCAGGATTGAATATTTGAGAGAGAATTCTTTAAGGTATTTTTAATTCTTCACATTTTACTGTAATTGAGGTCAAATTCTTACCTTTTTGCCCAATACGTAAATGCTCATTTTCAAAGAGCTCTAAAAAAATAAATAAATGTCAGTGAAAAGTAAATAAAAAAGAGGAAGGAAAACAAATATTGCAGCTACTAGTATACATGTATTTCTAATTAACAGATGCCTTAAAAAAATATTTGTAGACCAGTATATACCAAAAATATTTGTAGACCAGTATATACCACTAATTTTTACCATTAATTTTACCATAATTAAAGCAGCAATATTCTTCGCAATGTAGAGTGAAAGTAGAAATGACAAATGGGCAGTACACTGTAAACACCTGAACAACTTTGTTTAGATTAGCTTTCCTTTGAAAAAGATCACTATTATTTTACGTTTATTCTATCTGTGACTATTTAGAGATTCTTCCTTCAAAATTAATTGTTTTGAGAAAAGAAATTAGAAAACACTCTTTATATATTAAGCTTCCGAAAAGTAACATATGCATAAGGTTTTTTCTATAAATAAAGGCAACTGTCAATCCTCTGATTCAGTGTATGTGTAAGAAGTTTAGTCAGGTGCTTGATGAATCCACTCGTGGCTGACAAGCCTAACTGGACAGCAACACAGCTGTTATACATTTTACAGATCCATGTTGTCTGAGTTGCACTCCAAGTCTACAGCACGCTGCTCTCTTCTTTATCACTTTGCTTCCATCCTCTGGATCAAAGCAGCTTCATGTGCTGCATCCAGTGCCAGATACTCCCTT
Organism: Caiman crocodilus; assembly: GCA_030014935.1. NCBI lineage: Eukaryota > Metazoa > Chordata > Crocodylia > Alligatoridae > Caiman > Caiman crocodilus. The sequence goes on along the minus strand of JAGPOW010001338.1, from coordinate 33,745,534 downwards.
TAGATTGGAAGGGATTCTACACGCTCTTCTAAGCTTTACAAATTTACACTAAATGACTTCATACCATTTTTCTACATCTTGGTATGGCCATAAAAGTGAACCCTGCTTTCCTGAGCCATCTTGAATGTCACTGTACAAAACACTTTTGGAGATATGGTCTCCTCCCATTCTCCTGACATGGCCAAGCCATTGCAAACTCCTCTTCTTGACAGAAGTTTCTAAGAGTGTGAGTTCTGCACACTCCAGCACCTCCTCGTTTGGTATTTTATCTTCCCACTTTATTTCCAGCATCTTAAGCAGGCATCTCAAGCAAAAGCTGTTCAATCTCTCGAATTGCCTAGATACAATCTACATTTCTAAGCCATAAAGCAGGGATGACAGCATGCAAGACTAGTAGATTTCTGTCTTTACCTTAGTTGATAATTTGCTGTTATTCCACGTGTGTATCTGTAAAAGCCTAAAATTCTTAACTACTCTTCTGAATCTGCCACGCAGTTCCGCCTGAAGGTCAAGATTCCTGCTGATCGTAAAACCCAAGTAACAAAAGCTGCTGACACTGCCAAGAGATTTACCCTCCAGAGTGATGTCAGGTAATGGTTCTTCCACTACCACACTTCACTACCACCTTCCACTACCTGGTGCATGATCACAGTCTTCCTGAGACTAACTGTCAACCTGAAGCTCTTGCATGACTAAGAAAAATCTGCCCAAGAGAGTTTGCAAAGGAGATTCATTGTGGGCAACCAAGGCCAGGACATCTGCAAACAGAAAGTTTCAGAACCAGCTCTTTCCCCTTGGTTCTCACTCTAAAGCTTGTAATGTTGAACAAGCTTTCATCTACTCTGGTTTGAAGATAAATGCCATCATTGCTGTCCCTGAATGCATGAAGAAGCAGGAATGAAAAATAGATGTTAAAAAGCACAGGGACTGAAACACATGCACCCATTTCATTCTGTTGATGATGTCAAAGGCCTTTGAGTCTTTGTTTTCATACATTATAGTTGCCACCATACCTTGATACAGTGAGTGAACTATGTTCAACAGTTTGTGGGGACAACGCATTTTCTTCAGAATAGTAATAAGGACCTGTCTGTCAACTGTATCAAAGGCCTTCATATTAATGAAGGGTATGTACAGTGCTATTGGTTTTTCTCTATAGTTCTCTTGCAGTTTCTTGACCAAAATCATCATATCAATGGTAGAGTGTCCTGAGCAAAAACTGCATTGACTTTCAGGAAAATCATCTTTCACCTAGAGATCGCAGCCTAGAGATCATAATGCAAGTGCCAACTTTTCCAATGATGTTCAACAGGGAAAAGCTTCTACAGTTGTTACAGTCATTTCTATCCCTTTTGCTTTTGTATAATTGTACAAACTGAGTATCTTTGAAATCTTGCAGTACCATTTCCTCTTTCCAACAGAGCCGTAAAACTTCACGGAGCTTCAAGGGTGTACTTGGTAGCCATGTTGGTCTGAGACAAAAAGACATACCAACACAGTATGTTGGTCTCAGACCAACATGGCTACCAAGTACATCCCTGAAACATAAAAGATGCCAAATTTCAGCGGATTTTGGATTTTAAACTTCACTGCAGAACTACAAGAAATTTTTTTTTACCTCCCTGCCTCCCATCTGACACCTTCAGGGAAGGAATTCTACCTGATCAACACATCAAAGAGCTACTCAACACAGCTCATAAAGACACTCTCCTGGACCTTGAGGGACAGACTTCCATCTTCAGCTGTCTCTGTGCAAAAATGAAGTTTATTTTCTACCTATGGGGACTTTTTACCATCTTGTACCATCTACACTTTTCCCAGAACCTAACAAAAGGACTTTGATCCCAAAAGCTTGCAGAAAGGGACAATTTTCTTTACATTTTCCAGTTGGTCTAATAAAAGGTATCATTTTGGAACCAAGAGTTCTAGTTTTTTGTATGAAGCTTTCAAAGTACTTCAACAAATCTGTAGATTTCAGCAGGCAAGCAGTCATTGCTGGATGCCTTGTTCCCAGGAATCAATTTAATGGCTTTCTGCAATTCTAATGTAGACTCATTGTCTAAATCCATCATAACCTAGAACTATGGTGATCCTCTGAGCTCTGTGTGTTTGATCTCAGTCTCCCTGGAATATACAATTCCATAGTGTTCAATCCAACATTCAAGTTGTTTTTGTTTATCAGCAATGACATTTCTGTTTATGTCTTTCAGTGGAGCTGTTTTCTTCTTGACTGGACCAATTGCTCATTTGACGCTTTTGTACATTCCACAGCTACCACTTGTATCATCTGCCTTTTTGAACATCACCACAGTTTCAGCCAAAAATCTTGGGTGCACCTCTTGGCTTTTTTTTGGCTTTTCTCTTGAGCCTCTCTCAGATTTTCCAGGGTCATGATGCAGGGAGATTTTTTGTAGATGGTTCATGCTGTCCTTTTGTTTTCAACCAGTGGTAGAAGGGTTTCAGAGCACTCTTCAAACCAGACTCCATTTCTCACATTTTTTGCCAAGCATTGTTACTGCAGCATTGTACATGTTAACTTTTAAGCTTTCCCAAGCCTTGGTGGCTGAGTTGTTAGGTAAACTTGCTTTCACAACTTCTTAATTAAATAGTCTGAATCTGTCTTTAGTTTGGCTGAGGTTGATCTGAGGAAGACTGTTAGTTTTGTTATGGTGGATCTTTTTGGCTTTAATTCTGACTTTGCAGCGGACTAACGCATAGTCAGTGTCAAAGTCAGCATTGTGATAATATCTCATGTGCAGGATTTATTTCAGGTTGTTTCACCTGGTCAGTACAAAATCTAATCGCTGTCAGTGTCCTAATCTTACATGTTCCCACAATATCTTTCTTGTAAGTTTCCCAGAGAAGTCGGTGTTGGTAAACACACAGATTTTGACTTGCACAGAGTTGTACCATTCACTGATCATTTTCATTCATATTACCAATTCCATCTTTACCCAGAACACCAAGCCAATTCTAAAAAAAATACATCCAACTCTTGCATTGAAGTCACCAAGTATTATAATGGTCTCATTTTTGTGAGTTTTCCTAATCTCTTCAAGTTGTTGATAGAAAACATTCTTGTCTTCATTTTTATCTTGAAGGGTAGGCACAATGACACTAAACAATGAGATGAAGCCATTTTCTGCATGCACTAAGCATCATGAGTCGACCAGATACAGCAATGGGGGTCTCTCAGGAAGTTAAGTTGTTTCTAATTGCAAAGGCCACTCCATGCTCTCTCCTTTCTCCTGCTGGTTCACTATGCCAGCATACAGTGCAGTACAATGCAGAATCATTCTCTTAGATAGAACCTGTATCTGAGAGCCACATTTCTGATAAGCAGCAATTTCAATTCCAAGTCTAACCAATTCATAGTTTAGCAGTGCCATGTTCCATACATCAGAGTCCAAACAGAATTCAGGATTCAGAGTCTGAACGTTCCAACAAGCAAGTCATTTTATTTCACTTTGGCCAGGATAGAATAGGTTGGGGCATGGCTTTTTTGGCCCACCTTTCCTAGGACCTTCCTCAGTAAGGCTGCTTGTAAACCTTTGTAGATGCCTCAGGTTCTTTACCCCCATTTAAAAGTCATGTGACCTTCACACAAAGACTTTCAACACATACACCTAATACAGTGGAGGGGAGGCTGCCCTAAATCTACCATCCCCGCTTCAGACCACTGAGAATGAGTCCAAAGGCCAGACCAAGTCCAGAGGTTCAGTGCCTCAATGGTTGTAGCTTCTGCCAGACAGCAACAGATTAGAGGTGCTGCTGACTGCCCAATGCCTCAGTGAGGATGTAAGGTTTTTCTATAATGTTTTTGCAAAGAGAAAAATTACAAAGATTTCTGGGGCTTTACCCATCTGTCCTATGGCATCACAGCTTTACTTTTGAGTGAACAGCTTACCCACAGCAGGTTTCTGAAGGTTTTTGAGGCATGCTGTTTTGTACGCTAAGCTTAATCCTGAAACTATCAGAAATTGATAGGAATAGCAGGTGCTCATCGTCATTCATCTCGATTTCTTCACATTTAATTGTACATTCCACAATGCTAACCATTTTCAATTCAACAGTCTTAGGGTAAGGACAAACACAAATTTTCACTGCTTTAAAAGAGGAGGGGAGCTACTATTCTGGACCATGCAGCAGCTGTTATGTTGTAACTGTTATCTGCATGATCACATAGCAAAACAAGTCAGCTAAACCGCTTTAACTCAGACCCTAAATAAAGCAAGGTTAATGTTAGAATGGCTCGCCCTGCATGGGTCTCTTTTGATAGGGATACAATTAACATATCTGTCTATACTCTATGACCAGGTGTGTCAAACCCACTTTGCCTTTCTGGGCAGGATTCAGTAAGCAAGGAACCTTGTAGGCTGGATCTGGATTTACCTCCAACAGCTGGACAAGAACTGCCAAAGAGACACAGGAGTTAACACAGCCGTTGGTGGTCCCACCACTGCCAAAACACATTCCCCAAGGGTCTTCATACCCCTGATTTCAGCAGCATGCCTCATCCCCATTCACCCAATTGCCAAATTTTGGTTCCTCCAGGAGTCTCAAGAGCCTGATTCCACCAATGGGTCCCATCTTTGACATCCCTGCCTTAACCTATTAGATAACTATTTGTTTCACACTGACACAATTATGTTTATAACGGAAACATTATAAAAATGGCTTGAGTATTATTCGAGTTTTAATATTTTTCAGGAAATTCAGGATTCCAGAAAAACAAATACTTTAATATTCCTTTTTGATCTTAAATTACTAGAGTGCACTAACCAGGCGGTACTTGTGCAGAATCATCAATGCCCAGCTGTCCTGTATTCAAGCCAAGTTCATCAAAATATTCTTTCTGGAAAAAAGTACAACTAAAGAATTAAAACACACATCATTAATAAGCCATAAGAGTGAACCCTTCTTTAAAGGTTTACTGCAAAAAAAATTAAAAATAAACTAAATGCAACATTTTACCACCTCCAATCCAACTACATCTTTAGATACATAAAAAAAAAAAATATAGTGTTTTTAAAAGAAAGACAAATGTCTTGGAGTAAATCCTAGTCAACCAAAGAAAAACCTTTTAGGTTATACTCCCTGATTCTCAATTTACATCTGAGCTATACTTGGATGTAGTAAAGAATAGTGTTCCTGACGAGAGGGTTATGAACCTTTAGTTCATTTTTGCCCCCAATCACAGAGGCAAGTTACTCTATAAGCATCAAGACTCTCAGGGATCTGATGGCAGTGCTCTACTCCAGCTTAATACTATTCTGGTCAAACATGCCCCTTTCCTTCCTTCTCTGGTACACATTGTGTCCTTTAAATGCCATAACACATCATCCCATGGGAGGGCAATTATTTTCAGTGGAGGGCTGCTTACCCAGTTTTGGCAAGCTGTCAAGGGCCACATGGTAGCTCCAGACCCTAACAGGTGCCCCACCCCCTGGTTGCCATCTTGGGACTGGAAGTCCCACCCTTTAACCCCCAACCTTTGCTACCAGAAGTCCCTCTCCCTACCCCCAGGAGTACTCCTTTCAGCAAGTGGTTTTGCCATCTCAGAACCAGAAAAAATACCAAATAATATTCTTAAAAAAAAATATATCAAACATCTACAACATTGATTTGATTTCAAAAAATATTTCTGCCCTGATTTACATGCGTTTGTGTACTGCACATAGAGGTGATTGCACAATTGCTTAAAATGAAGTCTTACTCTTGTTTACTGTGGGGGGATGGGTGTAGGTTTGTGGGGAACTGGGCATGTGGGGGTGTGGGAACATATGGGTATGTGTTTGGATATGTGGGGTGTGGGTGGGTATGAGGTTTGTGGGGGCTTGTGTGTGAGGGGAGAGTGGCTAGGGTGTGTAAGGGGGTGTGGGACGTGTATGGTGGGGGGGGTGTGGAACCACCCTATGAATACACACACACGCACATGCCTCTCACTCCTGGCCCCAAGGTACCAACACAGGCCCCGTGTTCCTGCAGTTTAACAATGCAGCCAGGGGCCACATGGTGCTGGTGACCAGCAAGCATGCAGGGAAGCAGTGAAAGCCATGGCAGGGAAAGGCTCCCAATTGGGTAGGTGGGAGTGAGAGGGGGTTAGGGTGGGGCGGGGCAGGGCTGGGCTGGGCTGGCCTTGTTGCTGGCTCCTGCCAGCTCCCACTGAGTCCCTACTGCCCCTGGCTCCTGTCATCTTTGACAGGCAGCCAGAAGCAGATAAATATTAATTTTCCAAATTTTTTTATCCAAGCTGGATAGAATGCCCTGGCAAGCCGGATTTGGCCCACAGGCCATATTTCCCCTGCCCCTACATTATTCTCTACCTCAGGAGTAGGCAAAATGGCAGATCTGACCACAGTGCTGGAGACCCCAGTAGCAGCAGCACCATGACAATGTGGGCCCAGGGTTTCCAGGGAGACCAGACCCCAGCAGCAGGGAGGAAGCAGGGAGCTGCTGCATGGCTGGACCTGGGATCTTGCAGTGGTGACAGCTTGGTCTAGAGCTGGGGCAGAACTGTAATCTGCTGCCTGCACACCCCTCTCTGGGGCATGCAAGCAGAGGATTGCAGCTCTGCCCTGGCTCTGGACCACACTGGCACTGTCACAAGATCCCAGCCCTGGACCAGCTACCCACCCAGTTGCGTGCCCTGCCAGTGTTGCTGAGGCCAGTCTCCATGGAAACCCAGGCCCCACACTGTCACAGAGCCACCAGTCCTTGGGTCTACATGGAAGTTGGCCACAGCAATATGGCCAGGGGCTGCTGGGAATTGGAGTCCGTCACGGGCTGAACTTTGCCCACCCCTGGCTTTACCACCTTGTGTAGACATGGTAGCAGAGTTTTCTACTACGCACTGAAAATTCTCTACTGGCCATATTTGGGGTCTGCAATAATATTTTTCACCTTGAATACTTGTGTAGCTCCAAAGGGCATCAGAAAATTTGGTTCAAAGTCATCACCACAAAGTGATATCTACTTACAGCACCTCCCAATATAAAGGGAAAGGGACATCCTTTTAGAAGAAGGAGAGTCTTTGTTTCTTTTAAACACAATGTGTTAAAAATGCTTGGAAGCAATTAGCACAAGCCTTAATTGAGACTAAGACATTAATAAGATCCAAAAAGGATAAATTACTCATGTATATAATCTAAATATTCTCTATATTATTAAGGAAATTGCATTTGAAAAAAAATACCAATATCTCCAAGCATAAACCAATCACCATTTTTGCTGGACAGACAAAAATTTCCCCTATAAGCAAATTACTCAATTTTTAATCAGGACTTCTTTTTAATTAAATAATTCCTTTCATAAGTGTTTTTCAGATCCAGTATTCTATTTACCAAGCTATTTCTTTATTCATCTTTATGTTAAAAATATATTACTTTATTATGATGCCTTCCTATTGTCAATAACTTATTGATTAGTTAGTTTAAGAAACTTATTTTATAAAATTGGTACTTACCAGTTCAGGAATATCTTTAACTTTCAAAGGTACTTGAATTAGACCCAGGTGATTTCTAGAACTAGGTTGATCCCCATTTTCATAATTTGGATTGCGGAGGTTCATCAGCACCTTTAAAAATATGAAATTCCTTGTGTATGATACCTAAATTTACAACGTGGCTAAGATAACATCACAAAGTGTCCATTAGGTATAAAAGTGTCAATGACTGTAATTGCCAGATGTACATTTAAATTTTCAGAATTATTTCTGATAACTTTGTGAGGGTAGTTACAAAAATCATAAAACATCTTGAGTTTCAGAAAACCTTTCGCTTTGATTCTCTAAGACCAAAATTTAGGCAATAGAAATCACAAATAATTTTTGCAAATTTAGGTCATACTATGTGCACTGATTAACCTTAAGTTCCCACTCAAAAACTACATGAAAGCCAACAGCACCCTTTTTAGTGCCCTAAATTCAATGTTGAAAGTACAACGTTGAAATTTGTATGTTTACACCTAGGGTTGCATAAATTCCAAAACTGCACTGCTAACACATCTGCCACTTGCCAAAAAACTATGCCACAGTGCCTGTATTTTCTTGCATACCACACGCCCCCAATAAGACGTACACCTTGTTTTTGAAAGACAATGCAAAGCAAAATATAAGATTTTTCCCAAAGTCACGAGCTAGAGATTATTATTTTTTCATGGGGAGGATTGTTGCCCAAAAGCTGCCAGCCTCTCTCAGCAAGCAAGCTGAGAACAACTGTGGAAGGGTTAGCAGTGGACTCTCCCCCTCCTGCTTGCTTGTTGAGAAAGAAGTTGACAGCCATTTTATAACAGTGTCTTCATGCTTCTAATCCAGAAAAAAACCCAATCAGCTTGAGACCTGTACCTTCATTTTGGAGAGCTGATTTCTAGAAAAAATGTGTGCATTTTGTGAATAAACACAGTACCTTTCTTTTCAATTAAAAATAAAATAAAAATGTTTTAAAAAACTCCCCACAAACAAGCCTCTACACACATTTATAGACCTTGTAGCTGTGATTCTAATACTGAAAATAAAAGCTAGAGCAAACCAGAAAGCATTAGAACCATAGCTTTAGGGACAATTTTATACATCCCTTGTATTTTTGAATGGCCATAGATTTTGGAATTTTAATGGTCAACTGTCAAGGAGTCCTTGGATCTTACCAAGATCTTTCATGAATTCACTTGACTTGAAAAAGAACATATATGAATTTTAAAAAGAAAAATAAATAAGGTTCAAGTCCTAGGGAGATTTTTTCAAAACTTCCCAACATCCACATAATTTAAGCAAATAACATAAATATATGTGAGCAGTTCTTGACTCCCATGGGACTAGTCATTTTGCCAGACTCTAAGTTAAAATGTTTAGCATGGGAAATGACAAAGACCATGGGAAATGGGAGAGACAAGAGAACAAGAAAAGCCAAGAAGAAAGTAAACACAATTTCAGTGCTTATTTTATGAGGTTAAAATGCAAGTCAGATTTATGTGGTCTAAACTGCATATAAATATTATGTTTATAGTGCAATACTTTGAACAATTATGGCATCTAGATTCATTAAAATTAAAAAAAATACAGTTTGTATAATCAGTTATATGAACAAGAAAAGCTGGGTTGTGTGTTTAATTAATCTCATATATACAAATTAGAATACTTCACTTTTAATTTCACAGCATGCAGTTATGATTTGAAAACCTAAAATAGTTCCCATCCATTCAAAGAAAAGTTACATATCTTACATATAACTATAAAATGACTTCTTTTCAATACATTCATATTGAATGAGGTCAAAATACTGAATTTACTAGTTATGATTTTGTGTCATTAGACTTGTCATTTGCAATTAGACTAGACTAATTCTACAGTCTTGCACTGTCAAAAGATGAAGCAAGCCTTTCTAGAACTAAAAGACAGAGTATTACACAGAAACTGTTTTTTTGTTATATCATTAACAAATCACCAGCAATTTGCATTTCACAACAGACTGTGGATTATACCTGGAGTTCCATTTTTGGTTACACTAAGACATTCAATATTGTGAACCATTCAAAACAACAACAAAACCCTGGCCTCAAAGACTTGGTAGTATTTCTATTTTTACTTTTAGCTTTGTTGTTTTAGTCGTATAAAAAGGGCCATATTTCCAGCCATTAGGGGATAACCTGTGTTCCTTTTTTGGCTCCATATAAATTTCTTTATTATAGCTTGGAGACACCTGAAATTACCTGACGTCTCACCCTAGACAGCATTCAATCCTTGATTAGTAAAAGCTAACATCACATTTTGAGCTGACATTTTTCTAAACATAGAACTCTTTTTGTTCAAAAGGAACTTTATAGACTTCAAAGTTTAGGAACATTCAATAAATAACAGGAGGTTAAATTTAATACAGTTAAAAGTTTATTCTTACCAGTTCATTAGTTTAGACATTTACTTAAGGATTTGGGAAATTTATCCAAAAGGGACTATTTTTTTTAAAGAAAGTTCTTTATGTCATCCCTTAATAGTCAACAATTTCTGCTAAGCCAGGATACAGACAAATGCACCTTTTAACCACCTTAAAATGGGAGGGGAAGCTACAGCTTGGAAGTGAACATCAGTTGTATTACATTGTTCTGTCTGCACAGTTCTGTAGTTATATATAAATCGGCTAAAACACCCTAACATTGACCTTGAACATAACAGGGTTCAAGCTGTAGCTGTACTACGGCTTGCATTACAACATCTTATTCTACTATCTTTTGATACCAATACATGTGATACAGCTATCTATAGTAGGAGCTGGCAACATATAGCTCACAAACTGGATCCAGCCCATGGAGCTGAAGGGCTTTGCCAGGGTCAGGCAGTGAGGATCTATGCTGGGGCTGGGTAGCTTCCAGATGCACCCATGCTGCTACCACTTCTTCTCTCCCAGTTTTGGTCCAATGCAGGCTGGGCTGTTTCAGCTGTGTAGCAGTGCCAGAGAGTTTTGCCTATACCTGGGCTGAAGACAAACTGCTAGGAGCTGTGCCAGCACTGCCAACACTTTCCCCAACTCCCATTCCTCATCATGGGATTAGCTTCTAGCCTGTGGAGAGCTGCACCAGGGCCAGGCAGCTTTGAGAGACGGAACCAGGGGCTGAGAGAAACAGTAGTGTGGAGGCACAGCTCTGATGCCTATCCCCAAAATAAGCATAGGGAAAGCTCCCCATTGCTGATGCACCAATGTCAGCCAAGCCCACCAGAGCTGTACTGTTCTGATATGAAGCTTGTAAAAGGTTGATGAACCCTGGTCTACACTCTTGCTTTATCCTTTTTCAAAAAACCTTAATTTGCATTTGTGACGGGATGGGCCCTGCAGTGGCCATGGTGCTACCTAGGAGCCACCCTAATCTTGCCTGCACTCCTGGTAATCTGTATAATTTACCCAATTTATCTTTCCTGCCATGCCTTGATGCTTTTTTGATATTGACTGGGAAGCTGCCTGAGTCCCGAGTGCTCTCCAGTGTCTAACCAACCAAACTGACCTCTTGTGGCCTCCATGCCCTCTAACCACTAATCAAAACTCCAGTTCTCTGCGGTTGTTTCTTGTGTTCCAACAGATCTACCAGTGGTGTCCAGATGGCACTACTTGGAGCCACCGGTCACCCCCGGTGGCTCTACTGGACCTAATTAAGCCTTAGAGTTCTTAATCATGACCTCTAACCTCTCCCATAGTTACATCTATGTCTCTTCCTCAACCTCTACAGGCTTCAGGCCCCTTGGCCTTAGCCCACTGGTTGCTCTGGCTGTATGCTTCTAGTCTAGGCCCACTTCCTTTGGTCCAGCTTCTGAGTCTCAACCTCTCCTCTGCTGTGCCTCTCAGAGCAGAGGCTCTGGCCCTCTCGGCTCAGCCTGCCCCATCTCTTGCTCTTGGGGCAAAAGCTCTGGCCCTCTCAGCTCTACCCTGCTCCTGTCTCACTCACGCTCTCCCTCACCCTTTTTAGGGCTTCAAACCCTGGGGATCCCAGGTAATCTGGTACATGGCCTCCAATCCTCCCCTACAGTCATAACCTGGTTCTCTGTTTTAAAATTAAAACAGAAATGAAAACCATCATTTCAAACTAAAAGACTCAAAGCGCTCCTGGAGGTCACCATACAGCTACCAATGACCTGCCCCCACTCACTGGCTCTCTTAGCCCTTGGGACTATCTGACCTGGCCAGCAGCTTCTGCTCCTTGCTGGTCGAGGCTGCCAGGAGCTCTTCTGGCAGAGTTCAGGGCAGTACTGCCCTCTGCCTCTGGAATCCAGACTTGTATCCCTTGGACAACTCCTGTCAGTCAGGTGTTTCCCTGAGCAGCCACAAGTGTATCCCCTTGACTTAGCCTGAGAAACAGCAGTAAACTGCTCATTAAGCTGCAGCTATGCCCCTCCTCCCTACCTGGGGCTCTGCCCTACTAGGCAGCTAGCTACTAGGCAGCTAGTTATATTGCTAGGCAGCTAGCTACACAGTAAGTGCTTACAGCAGGAATGGGCAAGATGCATCCCACAGCCCAGATCCAACCCACAGAGGGACTCTGTCCAGCCTGCAGCAGGTCCCTCAGTTCTGCTTGGCCCAGCCACTGTCCAACCCACAGCATGTCCCACCACTCACTGGGCACACAGCAGAGCTGGGGTGGCTCTGCAACTGGACTGCCTTTCTAGGCAGCCCATGCACTAGTGGCTCCTTCTAGCTGCCACCGCCTCCAGCCCTGTGGTACTGGCAGGGAACCACAAATGCAACTCCAAACCTGCCCCACCCCGCACCTACTCCAGACTTGACCTCTGACACTGAAGAGTAGAGGTGGCATGGGAGAAAAGCAGCCCTTTGTCACTGCCAAGCCCTTCTTGCAGCAGCCACCTGAAGCCTGGGCTGCTCTGCAGCTCCTCTGCACTGCCACCATTGCCCCACTGGGTGGCCCAGAGGCATGGTAATGGCAGTGGGGAGGAGCTGCAAGGAAGTCCAGGCACAGGCTCTGGGCAGCTGCAGCAAGAACAGCCTGGCAGTGGTGAGGGAAGAGAGGGCACTCTTCCTCCATGCCCAGCAGCAGCTTCTGCCTGGCTACTGCCACTGCTCAATGTAGGAAGGTGGTCTGGAGCAGGCGCAGGACAAGCCAGACTGGAGATATGTGCACAAGTTCCGGCTGGTCCTCTGTGGCCAAAGTAAGTCTGAAGTAAGTGGGTGTGCACCACGGTCAGGGCTGGGGCACTGTGCTGTTGGTGGTGGTGGGGAGGAGCTGCAAGGTGCATGGCCTCCGGGGGTACTGACCAGCCTGTGACAGCTCCCCAGAACTGCCTATGTGATCCAAATAATTGCCCACACCTGGCTTACCTCTGGCTTCTCCTGCAGCTATCCAAAGTTCAGCTGCCTTCAACCACCTGGACAGGCAATTATTTGTGCCTGCAGGCCACACAGATAAGTCTGGGGAGCAAGTTTCTCTCCTAAAGTAACAGAAGCCTCTAGCTCCCTGTTACAGTGTTTCAATCAGTTGAAGACTTGCCATTCATACTTCTTACTTCACATAACTGGTGATAATGAATGCAATGAATAGCCGGTTAGTTGTTGCATGAGTGCTTACCTCAAGAAAATCTTTAGGTGCATATACTGGTCGGAAAAGACTTAGATCTGAAATTAACAAGATGACAATTTAAATTAAAATTGTATAAAGTTTGACTATACATATTACTTTTTTCCAATTATGATGTAATGCAGGGGCAAAATGCAGCCCACAGGCCAGATGCAGCCCACCAGGCCATTATATCTGACCCGCGGGGCCCCTAAAAAATTTATAAAATTACTATTTATCTGCCCCCAGCTGCCTGTCATGCGGCCCTTGATGTACATGACAATGGCATATTTATTGGCAGTTATATTTTAAAAATTCACATCAATAAAACAGAATTATTACCTGATGTCATGCATAGCAATCAGATTTCTAAATTATTTTATAAAAATGCTATCTTCTTAAACAATTTTTAAAAGACAAACTGGTACAGTCATTGACACTGATATTTTATTTTAGAGTTTGGATAACATTGTACCAATACTTTTAATGGATTTAACATACCTTACTTTTAATATACTTAAAGTATAGCACCGTAAAACAGATTCCCAGTGATTGTGAAGTAAAGATTCACCACCCCTTAACTTTCTTCTGAGTAGCACAGTAAATTACTGTGCCAGGAAATTGCAGTTCAGATCATAAAAATGCTTTAAAGTCACTATTCGTCTTATACAAAAAATGGAGAGCACATATATTTAGGATTTATTGTTTGCTTCAAGTCCTGCATGGTCCTAAAAGAATCACTTACTAGCAAACCATGAAATTGTCACTCTTATTTAGTAATTAGCTGTCCTTTTTTGCAATTAAGAAAATACATTGTGAGAAAAAAATTGTTTAACATACACACAAATGTAATATAACTTGGAATAACTTTCAACTTGAAATTGAAACAACACTCAATAAGTGCCCAGTTCCCATTATTAATTTAACTATCAGCATAAACCTCTCAAATACTAGCGTCAAACAAAATATCATAGGCTGACGATGTATATTCATATAAAAAAGCTCAATAATTCTTCAAATAAACCAATAATGCAGTGAATACATTTGTGAATTACTGAAATTGAAGGTTAGAAAAAGACAAGTATTAATTCCTTTAAAATAGACATTATTATAGTCTCTGACTGTTAACTATGGAGATAGATATGTAATTGTTTTGTTAACATGCAAAAATTCACATAAAGTTAATATAATGTACCTGGCTCATCAGTTCCCATTTCATTCCATTTATTAAGAAGTTCTTTTTGCTCACTTATGGGTCGCTGTAAGTTATAAGAACATAAAATGGCAATATGAATTAACCAAAAATCTGAAATATGCCGAGTCAAACCTGAATGAAAAACAAACATGCATTAGAGACCTTTTTATTTCTCAGTTTGTAAGTTCACACTGGCCTGAGGATCTATTCTCTCTACTGCCACAACTACAAGGCATAGATGAAATCCCCAACAATGGCCATGGAGAAGTTCTATGTGCAGGCATTCTGCAGCTATGCAGTATCTTAGGGTTGTTTGGCTGTCAGTTCCCTGTGTTGAGGATTTAATGACCACTCCTTTGAACTTCTCCGTCTAAATACCAGATTGATTCTACATGCTGCCAGAACTCTGAAGTGTTAGCTCAGTGTGCACATACAGAATATTGCAGAAATATACCTATTCCTCCCCGCAACCTTCTCTATTGTCTTGTACAATGAACCACAGCAGTTCTGCTACTCATAAGGATTTCCAGGGGAGAAAGGAAGAGATTATTTGCCCTATAATACATATACGCCTATTTTAGTGTATTTAGATATAAAATCTCTGTAAATGCATACAAAAAACCAAAACAATGAAACATAAATAACAAAGGGATACCATAAATGTATATCTAGCCTTTTGCTCCTGGGTTGCCCAATTAACTCTGGCCCTCATCAGCCATGACAGGATGCCATGATTATCTACTACTTCTCAATGATCTATGCCAAATGAGTCACAATCTTTGTACATCATGAAAAACAAGATTTGGTTTGCTAACCTTAATTTGTACTTTTTATCAATCTGTTGAAGACTTACCGTTGATAGTCCTTGCTTTGTACAGCTAACTATAATGAATGCAGGTCAAATACCAAAGGAGAAAGATGAACCTATGAACTTTATGTTGGCGCTGGCACCTTCAGAGCATAGCTGAAACATGGATGAAGACAAATCTCAACTGTACCTGTGCAATCTGCTTTCCCCTAGAAGATACTATGATCCATCTTGCAAATCCCATTATCCATGGGACTAGTTAGATGTGCAAAGGTTAGCATATGAAAAGTACTGGCATAATCAGGAAACTATGTTGCCAAATATAACAAGATGAAGCTTTTCACAAATAGTAAATTCACATTAAAAAAGAAGTTCAAGACACAGTACCTTCTGTGCTAATGGGATACTGAGTTCTGTGCACATGCTATTCAGGCTCTTCAGAATTCGCTTCTCCCAGTTTCCCTGAAAGAGATGACCACTTAAATCAAACACAAAACAGCTCCTTCCCCTAACCAATTTCTATTTTAAACATATAATAGCCTAATCAAACACTTTATTAAAGCACTTGTATAAATATGACTAAAATACTTTATATCTGCCAAAAAGTTCTGCAGGTTTGCACAATTATTTACATGGTTTGTGAACACAGTAGATCTTTCCATTATACAATGTGAAACTTCTCTACACAGTAAAGTAATAACCTACCAAAAAATTAGGTTGTTTATCATAAGTCCTCCAAAAAGTACTTCACAGATACTTCTATGCAGCCTTTTTCCTACTGACACCTCATTACTTTTTTCAGAAATACTGCTCTCTCTCAGGGAGGTGAACTGTATAAATAAATGTCTCAATTCAGCCTTTGTGATACATACAGACTGCAAGAAAATCTCCCTTCTCTAACAATATTTCAGGAAACTCCAATTCTTAAAGATTAAGCAGCTCTAGGGATTTGGCAGTACTGGATCTAAAGTACTGCTCAGAAAAGTTTTTATATGAGAGAGAAAAATAAAAGTAGACAGTACCCTCAATAAAGAAGAGAACAAGAAGAACAATTAAATTTTTGAAACAAATATAAGAGACTTTCAATTTTTTGTGATAAATTATTTCCCAACCGTGGATCTGGTCCAACTAAAGTTAATGAAGTTGTGCCAATATACATTATCTGGGACTCTAGCCTACAATCCTATGGAAACTTATTTTCTCTCATTTCTCTTTCCTGTTATATTTTTTATGCACTGTTAGCCATTTGGGGTCCATACAAACTTACCTGGGTCACCTCCCTGTCTGCCCAAACTAGGCTGGCCATACCGATCCAAGTCTTAATTGCCTCGGGTTACCTTCCTGCCAGCTCAAACTGGCCTGGACACATCCACGCAAACCCTGAACTGCCCAAGGTCTGAACCAATCTGTCATCCTCCTCCCCCAACACAAAACACTGCAACCAGTTCAAGCAAAAGCAGAGCTTTGCTTAGACCTGGTCACATCAGTAATGGTACAGGGGAGTCTTTGGATATGGGTATGAGTCTTGGGGGGATCTAGGTATCTTTGAGAGTTAATCTTTAGGTTTGCAGTTTTGGGTCATGTGAAGGGAATACAGCTGCTTCTACTCCACTGCATCTCCCTGCAGCACTGGAGCACAGCATGGGACGGGAGAAAAGGACTGGGCCCCTGACTTAGTCCCAAAACAGTCAGGGGGAGGGGTTTGCTAGGTCCTCATCTGGAGTGGTGGAGTGCACCCTGAGCTATACACTGTCTCCATGGAGGAAAGGGAGGGGAAGGGGGAAAAGGAGACTTAAGTAATGTATGCTGGGAAGCCAGACGGTGATACAGCTGCTCCTATCAGTAGATTCAGTGTACAAGCATTTGTTTCCCCAGTCAAAACACTACAGTGGGCTGCTTCTACCTTACTGTAGGTAGCAGATTTTTCTACTATGTGTGCTATTTTTGGTCCAGTAGAAGCTGTGTAAATGGTCCTACACCTCGGATTTCTACCAAAGAAACTACGATTCTATCAATAGAATTACTATGCTTGTAAGCACCCATAGTCTTGATAATTTTATGGGAGAAACTTCACCAATACTTTTAATGTTCTCTACATTCTCTTGGAAGCCTATTTAAACCCCATCCAATGAATGAAAAAATACCTACAGATTTCCTTAGGCTTTAGCTGAAGCCCCTTACTTCAATTTTGAATACAGTTCATATTTTTATTATTTGTATGCTCTAACCTCCACTGTGAGCTAGCTGTTGTCCATGATCTTAAAAACAAAGAAAAGTTTCTGATGAAAACTACTGCAATTTAAGCTGCTGAACAATGGATAAAGGGTGGGAGAACCAAATGACACTGATATAATCAACTTTGTTTTTGTTTTAAATCTATACTCCGGCTTGCATTCATTAGCTAGTTTCTTGTAGGAATATGCTGTTATATAAATGATTCCCTTATACAGTAACAAACTACTCCAAGCACTGGAAAAAACACATTCATAAAGAATAAGATACCTCTCTCATAAGTCAAGTCACAAATTCATAGACTCATAGCCATAAAGGTTAATTATAATCATCAAGTCTGACTTCCCATGTAGTGAAGGTCATAAACCTTCAGCAGTTTCTGTATCAAGCCCATAACTTCCATCTGAGCTATTGATCTCATTTAGAAAGACATCTAGTCTTGATTTTAAAACATCAAGTTTAGATAAACAACCACATGCCTTGGAAATGTTTGTCCAATGGTTATGACCCTCAATGATAAAATGTGTACCTTATTTCCAGATTAGAATTTGACAAACTTCTTTCCAACTATTAGTTCTCTTTATGACTTTTTCTGCTAGATTACAAATCCACTCTTAGAAATCTCTTCACCACAGGGACTTACAGACTACAATTAGGTTACCTCTTCATCTTCACTTGAATAGACCAAACCAATAGAGGCCGTGGACAGGTGTTACATTTGTACTAGGAGAAAAGCCTTTCCCTACAGCCTTTCAAGAGATTTTTTGCAGAGATCTTCTTCCACACAGGAAGTGTCACATGCCAGAAGCACAGAATAGGCTAAGTTTATTGTGGCAGACATTATGTTAGCCAACATTACTGACTGAACCAACAACCTCTGGAGCTAACACTGCTAAAGCTACAGCTTGAGCTCAGTTAGAAACCCTCAGTAGAGACTAACATTAGTTTACATCCTTCATAGATCAGGCACAAAGGCAACATATACAGGACTGACCAACAGGGCTTCCTACAACTGGAACAATGAAATGGGGGCCAAATCATGCAGTGCAAGGACTCTGATTTGAAACAAATTCCTTAAGGTTTTGACTACTTCTGGTAATTTCAAAAAAGTTTAAAAACAAAGTCCTTTAAGAATAATAGTTTCATAAAACTCTAAAAAAGTAACCTTTCTGAATTATTAATAAAGCACATAACATTAAGTCATTTGTAATGATGGTCCAAAAATCAGAAGAGCAGACCTATAAAATGCAGCTCTTGCATTTGTACATAACAGCTTCTGTTTCCTTCTGTGCTATTGTAAAGGAGAATGAAAGTCATCCCCTAAAGCTGAGGAGAAATATGAAGAATACAGATGGCTCTGAACAATTTTAAGAGTAAAATCTCTAGTTTATAGTCTGCATTATACCATATTTACTTGAATAAAGCCAATCCATATACCATGGGGAGAAAATCACCTTATCTTGGATTTGAGTACAAGCTGGCAGAGGGCCATGTGGCTGCACCCTCACCTGCCTGCCCCACCAGACCCTCTCACTCCCCAGTCATTTACCCTCCAGCTCCAGCCTAGGGCACAGAGCATGTGGTGACTCCAGTCCAGTAACAGCTGTTGCAGTGACAGCAACTCAGGCCAAAGCCTGCAACTTTGCTGCTGGCACTGGCACTACCAATTTGGAGTCCTACCAGAGCCAGAGCTGGAGAGTAAGAGGTAGGAGCAGCAGCTGCAGAGAAAGGGGGAGAAATGGGAGTTGACAAGTGGGTGCAGAGGCAGGAGGGAAGGGCAAACAAAAAGGCTGTTCTGGGACCAAGCCATGCGTACCCAAGGAGGTGCACACACCCATATCTGTGTGCGGGGTGGGCGGGGGCCAGGCCTGTGCCAGGCTCTTCCCAGCAGGGACTGGGCTAGGCCCCAGCAATGGCACTGGGAGAGAGCTACAGGAAGGTTGCAACCCATCCAGAATTCGCTGTAGCCCCCCAGCTGTCCTTCCAGTAAAGCTGCCACTTGCCCCAAGCACAACATGGTCCAGCCCCACCCTCTGGGAACAGCCCAGTGCAGCCCCAGCCCTCCCTACGTGCAGATCCGGGCGTGTGCGCCCTCATGCCCTCCCAGGTGTGCGCATAGCAGCAGCACTGGGAAGGGGGGCCAAACTGAGGGAGAACTTGCACATGGCAGCTGGCACTGCCAGTGAGGGGCAGGGAGGTGCCGTGTGAGGCTGGCAGGACCCAGCATGTACCTCCCCCGAGTAAGAGGCAAATGTGCCAGGGGAAATGCCACCTCACCTCAGGGTGTGCTTCATCTCCGCCTGCCTGCGCATACCCCTGAAGACCTTTCTAAACATCCCTGGGGATGTGTACCCCCAGTTGACAACCCCTGACCTAGTACATTGGGAACCTGGTCTGAATTCAGATTAATCAGCAAGGAGACAAGGTAATTAGTAAAAATCTAATCCATTTTTCCAATCAAATCTGGTGTTTAAATATTGACTGATTTAAAATTGAGAGACATGAGAAGAAAGAAAAAGTGTGAATTGAAAGACATGAGAAGAACAAAGAAGGACCTGTGCAGCTATAAACTAAAAGGAATAAGATGGTCCACAAGATAAACTGCAGTTAAACATTCCTTTCTTTTAGATGAAAAAGTGCCGTTATTGAAAGCAAATTCAAAAATAAATCTAGGAAAGGCACAACAGGACAAAAAAAATATTTTAAAAAGCCGGGTGCTCTTAACCATGAACACAAGGTGCTCTTAGATAGCAAGGTGCTTTTAACCATGAACAATGCGTGTCCCAGGAGCTGGAGGGGGCACGGTGGCAGCAGGAGCGCGGCAGCAGTGGTAAGTGGGGGAGCTCCCACAGATGCTGCCAGCGTGGTTGGCAGCGGGGGGTGGCGAATGCCAACCAGGGATTGGCAACCACTCGCAGATGCCGCCAGCAGCGTTGGCGGCGTCCAGCGGGGATTGCGGACTGCCCGCAGATGCCACTGGCAGTGTCGGAGACAGGGTGGTGAGTGGTGACTGCCATTTTGTAGGGGGTGCTCTGCCACGTTCAGGGGGTGCACATGCACGCATGTGCACCCCCTATGCATCACACCTGCTCTTAACTGCTACCCAGGAAGGATCCCAAGCAGTAACAGGGACAGACTGAGACCAACACAGGACACCAGCACCTGCATCAAAGTTTTCTGTAGGTGAGAAAAATTATTCCTTTAGGACTCAGATCCTGAAAAGGGCAGCTCAGGAGGATAATTCGGTGAACATTAATTTCTGGACATAGAAAATGGTTCAGT
This sequence comes from Caiman crocodilus, assembly GCA_030014935.1. NCBI lineage: Eukaryota > Metazoa > Chordata > Crocodylia > Alligatoridae > Caiman > Caiman crocodilus. Next base: position 33,724,970 of record JAGPOW010001338.1, on the reverse strand, counting down.
GTGAAAGAAAAAGTCCCCAAAAGAAGCTATTAAGCCATTTCAACAGAAATAGCAAAATTGGGCTTACAAGAACCAATTACTTCAGGAAGCCCTAGAACTTTTCACAAGCATGTCTGACTCCATGACAATTAATGTATTTATTCAACTCCCCAGATGGCAGCAAAATTGCTTATATTATTTTTCACAGGAATAAAGCAATGAAATTGATAATTAATACATAAGAAAAATCATTTTAAAAATTAAAGTACCTGAATCCACCAGAATGCTGATACTTGCGCACACCCCTTCCTCCCTGCCTGCCCCTGTGTACCTCTGAAGTCTGAGGCAAAGAATTAACTGATAAGGATTGTACAAATTCTTGGGCATCATTGAAAGGTACAGATAAATACCCAAAGTTAAGATTTGGACTGTTTTATTACAAAGGAGGCTCTGCCAGGTATGTACCAAAAAGAATGGAACAAATTAGGAAAAAAACCAGTTGTCACTGTTAAATAAATCTAGAAACAAACTCTTCACTGTTAACTCCGGAGTCACAAATGTAAGTTAGAATTCTAGAGTTTAAGTAGATCAGAAGACTTGGTCAACTGCCAGAAGAGAAGTGTTCTTCACCTGATAAAAGCAAAACGGAAATGTGCTATAGCTTAGGATACAGAAATTCATTTTAACTCATATTTCACAAGTATTACCTGCTGTCTTTCAGTGAACAGGCCAGATCATGGAACATATAGTGACTCAATGCCAGAGCCACAAATATGAAGGTGGTATCACAGCAATACACTCTGTTGCTCTTGATGCAACTGTCTGGCTCAACCATCAGCATCTAAAATTATAGTTGCTGTTCTGTATCTACACTAGCCATTCGAAAGCAGGTGTGAATTCTGAATTTATGATAATGAATATAACTTGCTCAGACAGGAGGTATTTTGCAGCTGAATAACTTAACAATATACCTCAAGTCACCGACAGGAAAAAGTCTTATTTACCAGATCCAGACACACACACACACTGGGAAGCAACTATTATTCTCCAGCTGAGAAACAAACTGGTAAAAAGAGTCTCAGAAATTATTCACCTCACATACTTCCCTTCCCTTAAGCCTGCTTTCCATTCCAGAGAAGCAGTTTTCCTTTTCCAATAGACTATGGAAACTACAGCTTACTGCATAATAACCAGAGAATGAAACAGTGTTGGGGACAGAAAGTATTTGAACTATTAAATGTTTAGTATCAGGAAAAATTCTTAAATCATGCATTTAACTGAATCTTTCCTAAGGTTTTTTAAGTCTTTTCAAAACTGGTATAAGCTTCTCATCAATGCTCACTGCAGTCAAGTAACTATCACATTTTTTAAGCAGAGCTAAAAAACGTAAAATATTAAAATTGCTTATAGGGATGCATTTGGTAGCCTGAGACAAAAAGAAATGCAAAACTCTAGAACTCTTGGTTCAGAGATGATACCTTTTATAGACCAACTAAGAAATCACACAAAAAAATTCTTTTTCTGCAAGCTTTCGGGCTCACACACCCTTCATCAGGCTCAGGGAAAAGTAAAGATGGTAAAAAGTCTGCATAGGTAGGAAATAAACTTCATTTTTGCACATAAGAAGCTGAAGATGGATAGCTGTCTCTCTGGGTCCGTGAGAGTGTCTTTCTGAGTTGTTCTTTGCTGTGCAGATGAGGCAGTATTCCTTCCCTGGTGGTGTCAGATAGCAGAAAGGCAGGGAGGTGTAGACATCTTTCTTGATGTTCACCAATGAACCAAGAGTTCTAGAGTTTTGCAAAACTTCTTACACACACTTTCAAAAGTATGAAATCAATACACATCAGCATATTCTTCAGCAGATATCAGAAAAACAATATTAATTTCACAATTAGTAAATGGGCTGACCAAACATTATTTTTCGTAAGTGCTGGTTTGGTGTTGTATGAGACAAAAGCATTAAGAATAGCTGCTCCATTGTACTATCAACCTAAAACAAAGGGCAGTAAAGTAAGAGAAGCAAAAACCAGCACTGGAATAAGCAAGAATTTGACAAATAGATAGAACAAGTTCCTTAATAACTTCTGAAATAAAGTTATAGTCAGGAATCTGGGTTTTCCATTTTGTGAAGAAAAACCTGGATTTTCCCCTTTAAAGTGGGAAACTGCTGGTAAGGAGCAAGCCATGGGCAAGGGGCAGCAGGAAGGCATGGCCAAGCCACTGTGGGGCACTGCCCAGCTTCGGAGCTGTGGCTTCCCTTTGCCTCCACCAACAGGGGCTAGGGCTGAGTCTGGGACCCTCTCTTGTGCCTAGATCCTGATCCCATGGGAAGGGAGGAAGGGGAGGAGGTGCCAAGCCTCCCTGATCAGTCAGGCAAGTCTTTCTAATCACAGCACCAAGACTCCCATGCAGTGGATCTGCCTGACCCCACTGCAGCAGTTCAGGCAGGGTGACAGGCTCCCTGAGCTTCCCACCACTTTTTTGTCACTGCAGCCTGAACTTGGCGGGCTCCTCCCTGCTGCTGGGCCAGGCCTTCCCCAGCTCATCCTGGGAGAAAGGGATCTGGTTCTAGCAAGGCAACCTCCTCCCAGTATGCTGCATCCTTACCCTCTCACACATGGTACTAGGGCCACTCCGGGCCTGGCTTAGCCCTAAGACAAGGCTCAGCATGTGGTTAGCTGAGCCTGATGAAGCACCAGAGCACCTGGAATGGGTAGCACTGGGTCTGAGGGGTTACTGCCAGCCCCTCGCATGATGAGTGCAGCCTCAGGGCATTCCTGGAGGGCACGTGGGGGCAGCATTAGGGTTGCAATAGAGGCAGGCAGAAGGCTCTTCACCATGCCAGTCATGGCAACTTGGCTGCCATGGGGCTTCTGGTGGTGGCAGTACTGAGTCTTCCCACTCCCCTGCTTCCGAGTTGGTACAACAAATCTTACTCAGTGAGACATTCTATTTCCTATAAGTCTCTATTTTGCAACTTCTAATAGCCACTGTACTGTATCCCACCCTGGTTCAACAATACCTGCAAATGCTGCCATTATGAAATACCATACATGTGTATTTTTATTAGACTGTAAGTAACTAAAATTTTAAGTTATTTTTTAAAGTGTATGCAAATCTAAATAATGAAATTGTTCCAGAGAAATCTGCCTAATAAACTTAGGACACTCTTATGAAAAAACAGTCAAATTGATAACAACCAACCTGTGCCTTCCTCATGTAAGCTAACGGTTCCTTCATTTGCTCAGGGGGAGCTGCTGGATGACAGGGAGAAGGGAACCTTGAAAGAAAAGTTTTAAATGTTCAAATTATTATTTGAATTCATTAAATGTCTCTTGCTCTTCAGGGAAGTCTAAACATTATTTTTCTCCTCTTTTTTAATCATGTTTAGAAACAGTACAACAACATATACAGCAGTCATTTTAAACCCCTGATCAGACTTTAAACTTAAAAAAAACGTTATCAATCAGCAAACACCCATAATTTATCTGCATACTCTTAATTCAGAAAAAAAAACATTTAACAGCATTATATAACTCAGACATGGCTGAAATATGCCTACTTTTTGTTTTTCAGAGAGGACCATGAATAATAATGTTGTGTGTAGTAATACAAACTTGAAGAACAGGAAAGCATCACATAAAAAACATATTCTTCTCATCCTCTGAAGTACTGCAGATGTATAATAAAAATGCAAAATAAATATTCAAAGCTTTAGCCAAGAATCTTAATATAAAATTGGAAGTTTAAAAGAAATTGCCACACTTCAAGTATTTAAAACAAATCAAACAACTTCATCATTAAAATCACTTTAGAATTAAGCTTTATAGCCATTTGGAATTTTTTCCCTTCCAGGAAAAAATATTTCTTCAATAAAGTCATTCATTAAATTAATAAGTTTACACTTCAAATCATTATTGAACATATATACAAGTAGCCAGTAAAGCTTCAGGGCATTTATCTTAACTGATCTGAAATCTTCAGCTATGAAATACATAACAGTAAAAAACAAAAGTTGAAAGAAGAGCATCTGGTTGGAATAAAGAATACAAACTATAAGTTACAAATACCAAGGAACATACTGAAGAAATATGATAAACAATCAAATCCTGCAAATGCATTACTCAAGTAATAAAAAGTTAAAACGTAAAGGTATTAAAGAATTTGGGTTTGGATAGGGATGATCCTGCCATAGGCAGGAGGCTGGACTAGATAACCTCTGGAGGCCCCTTACAGCCATACTTCTAGACAATTCTATGAAATGCTACCTAAAAGATGAGAAAAATAGCCCCCAAAATAACTCAAAGTGGGAAAAATTCAAGTGATAATACCAAATCAGCTGAACAGAATGCAAGGTACATTCAAATGAAATGCAAGCAAAAAACATTGAATAAGAAACTAGTGTTGTCCCCATAGAGAAATACCTACAAATGTACTATAACTTTTATCATGACTTCAATGGAGGCAAGAACATTGAAGTTCTAGGACACAAGTCATGTTTCTACTTCTGTGTCCCTTATCTGTATTACTATAGTGCCTTGGCAGCTGAAACAAGACAGGGTTTCAAGATGCTACAGAATGACATTGGTTGGGAACGAATTCACAACTGCTGAGGGTAAGAGATGTCCACTGTCCACACATACCAGGTAGAACAGTCACCTTTTAGGTTTTGAAGTGCTGTGGCTCTGGCACCAGGGAGCAGGGATGAGGACCCAGTCCAGCATACCTTGGAGTGAGTGATGGTGGGGAGTGCTTGCACCCATGCTTGAAAGGGTGAGATGAAGTAGGTGAGTGAGTGAGGTGCGTGAGGACATAGCTGGGGGTTAGAAAAACAGCTTTTAAAGAAGAAGCAGTAAAAAGGGAGCTCATTGATAAAAAGTGCCAAAAAATGGTAAAACAAGGTGGCAGCAGAATTCTGGCTGTGGAACAATACAGCGTGGGACGCTTGGAGAAACAACCAGACCTACAACATGGTAAGCTTGGTGTCAACAGGTAGCACAAACTCTGTGAACCACTTCAAAAGAGTACCTGGTTTTCCAGGTATTTTTTGTAATCATTCCAGGCAGCTTTAAACCAGTTAAACAGGCTTCTATGCATGGCCATTTCAGATTTAAACTACACTGAAGCCAGTCTAAGTGTTGTGTGTGTCGATACCCAAAGTGGCACTGAGGTGACTTCTAAGTGACTAGGTTTCCAAACATTACCTTATTTCACACTGTCACTGAACCTACTTTTGTAAAACACCATCTTAGCCAGGAGAAGACCCCATTCTCCTTTTGTCCAGGACTTTATTAAGTAGGGCATTTGCCTGGGAAATGGGAGACCTGGATTAAAAACACTTCCCACCCCCACCAGAATTTGAACCCATAATTCCACTTTCCAGAAAACTGCCTTAAGCCCCAGGCTATGAATCAATAAAACAGATTACTATGTTAATAAATAACTAATTTTTTAAAAGTCAATTTCATGAAATGTTTTAAAATGTTTATTTTCTGTCCTTGGCTTTTTTTTTTTTTTTAATGAACTGAAAAAGTAACTGTGGATCAGAAACACATTAGACACTCCTCACATGACAGGCACATTAATGGATAACACCAAAATACTACACTCAGATAAGAACACGATTCAAAATGAAACTTTATGCATAAAACCTTTATTATAAAAATAATGAATAGAAAACTCACACATTGAGTTCACTGTAAACAGCATTCTGAAGCTTCTTTTCCCATCCTGTTAAAATAACAATAATTATAAAAATCATGTAGTGTTCACTCCTGAAACAAAATTTTGACCTTGTTACATAAAGCATGAATGAAGGGGGTGTTTTAAAAACCACTTAAGTTTGTCGTGCTTCTTTCAAATTAACATCTACTTAAGTTTTCTCCACCTTTTCCAAGCTATGCCAAAGTCATAACATCAGCCAAAAGAAGCTGATTGCTGATAATGTCAATTTTCATTTTATCGATGCTGATCCAATATAGACTGATATATTGGTGCACCTTTAGTAGCCAGGCAGAGTGAGCTGCATGCACATGGCTAGGAATGCAGCCCAGCAGCTTGGAGAGCAGCATTTGGCTGGTAAGTCTGTGTGGGAAAGAAGGAGCATGGGTGGGGCAGATCGAGGCCCTCATGGTGAGGGAGGGAGTGGGGCTGAGGCAAGAGCAGGCATTGCCCAGTCAGGGCAGGGTGGGTTGACTCCCCACTGCTGCACAACCTCCCTGGAGAAGACATGGGGGCCACATGCCCCCTGATTTGTGTATGGGAAAAGGGCAGGCTGCCTGCTGTGGGATTGAAGCCAGAGCCCAGTAGGAGGGCTAGGCTGGGGCTCTGCTCAGGGTGGGTGGGGACAGGATGGGCAGTAGCACTGGAAGGGGTGGCTATGGGGGACTATAGAGAATTCTGGGGTGGCTGTAGCTTACCCCCATAGCCCCACTTCCAGTGCCACTGGTGTCCACCCTTCCCTGAGAGCAGCCCTGGCTCAGCACCCCCACTGGGAAGAAGCTGGCTCAGCCCCTGGGTCTGAGCCTGCAGGGCAGCCCTCGCCCCACACACAAAACCGGGAGAGGCCACATGCCCCCCATGCCCCCTCCAATGGTGTGCATAGCAGCAGGGAGCCACTTCCCCTTCTCACTCCCCCACATCTTGTGGATAACCTGTCTGTGGCTCCATCCCGCCCCCTATCTTGCCCCGGTTGGGCAGCGCCTCCCCTGCCCCAGCCTCATTACTTCCCTCGCTGTGGGGATGTCTATCTGCCACCCTATGCTCCTTAACCCCCAACAAATTTACCAGCCAGACACTGCTCCCCAAGCTGCTGGGCTGCATATTGCCTATCAGCTCGGTATTGGCTGATATGGCTGATTAATATAATTGGCCATTGGTATCAGTCAAAAAAAAAAAAAAAATTGGATCCAGTGGGTGAGAAGGGTCTCCGTGGAGATCTGCCCGGGATCTTTGCAGGCAGGTCACCTTCAGCCAGCAGGATGGGATAAGTCCGTGAGTGAGCAGGGAGCGGGGCCCGGGAGCGGGACAGTAGGGTGGGGGCCAGGATCACAAGATGATGACAACACAGGCCTAGGGCACAGGACACAGCCCCCACACAATCAGGGAGCAGATTGCAGTTCTGCCTCAGTCCTGAGCTGTCACTCACCCCATGATTTTGGCCCCTGCCAGTCTGTTCCATTCCTAGGCACCACCCCTCGACCACCTGCAGCCCCTTCCCATCTGCCCAGCTGAGCACACCCTGCCCACAGGGGTCCTGGGCTGGTCTTCAAAGAGACCACATATGCCAACTCACTCCATCCAGTGCCCCCAGAAGCAGGCATAAGGCAGACAGGCCCGGGACCTGATATGACCAATTACCCTTCTACTCCACCAGGTCAGCACTCCCCTGCTCCTACATCAGCCCACAACATGTCACCAAATCTCCCCTACAACCCAAATATTTGCCCACCTATGCCTTAAATTGTTATATTATTTTCTTTGTGACAATCCTTAAACTGCCCTGAACTATAGCTACTAACTTTCTCTAATTATCAAATTGTATGGCCTTTAAAATGTCATTAAACACTTCTTTCAACCATAATCTGCTGAGAAGCAGCACCATGCTAGCACAGCTAAATGCTTCTCCCTGGGTATCTCTCCATAGTACTGCATTGTGCCATCTAAATAGTAAGTGGAAGGTAATGTAACAGAAGTTACAGATCAACAATAATATGAGTAGTTAGGTATGTGATGTATGCTCCTCCCTCCTCACATACACAAATTATTAGAAAAAGGCACTGCAATCTGCGATTTATACTGCATTTAATACTTAGGGGATGATGATTTAAGTTTATGTATGCATGACTTCACTCTTGGCCACCTTCTGATTGAATTAATGAAACAGCTGAACTTAAAATTTAAAAAAAATGTTGTTTTGTTTTTGTGCATTTAATTAAAGTAACTTAATAGAAAGAAGACCAGTCTAAGATTTTCAAGCATGGAATTGTCAAATTCTGGAATTACAGAATATTGCATCTCTATTTATTTATGAAAGAATCTATTTTTCAATTAAAAAACAATTATTACAAACCTGATTCTTTCAGAAATTCCTTAATATCTTCTTTTAGTGATTCAAGTTTAATTTCTGGCTTGTGTAGACTAACCTAACAAAGTAGAACAATAGCAAAGAGGGAAATAAGCAATTATAATTGTTAATGCAAAACATGCTTAGTACACACATAGAAACAGATCCACAAGAGGAGCCAATTGTAACTGTTTCAGGAATCCTTTCCATATATTTTATAGACTTAAGGGAAATAAAATCTCAGCCATATCTCTGAATTTAAATGATAATAAGAGACCTTGTTTTACAGACATTTAACAGGTTAATTGTTAACTCGATTACAATAAAAAGGAAAAAAGGAATAAGGAGACTCACAAGCACTGAAAATACAAGGGAGAAAAATAGATTTAACCTGGAAATAGAACAGGTTAATGTATAATATCTTCAATGGCAATTTCATGAAAGTAGAACTTCCAAACAGAAAAAAAAGAAGTTAGAACAGGCCCTTGCCCAGGCTAAACAGACTGTTAAGAGCAAGTGCAGCCTTCTACCAGGGCTTGTCTGAGCTTATCAGTTTTACTCCAGGCACCATAAATTAAAACAGTACAACCCACCAGTCTCAAGGATGTGTAACAAGTACTAGGGCTGTGTGAAATGGGTGCGTTTTGATTCGGTTTCACATTTGGTTGTTTCGGAGGACAGTGATTAGTTTGCATGTCCCCAGTGGGGAGCAGAAGGAAGGCTGCTGTCCTCTGTGCAGGTGAAAAGACCCCTGTGCAGATCTCTAATCACTGTCACGCTGGGTCGCAGGTCAGAAAAGCATCGCAGAGCAGGGAGCAAGCTGCCTGATCCCTGCTGTGTGACTCTGCTTCACAGGAACCAGAGATACAGGGCTGCACAGGGCAGGCAGTGGCAACAAGGAGACCCCGGCACAGATATCTGCTCCCTGTGGAGCCAGGTCACATGGCAAAGCAGTGCTGGTCCCTGCCACGTGACCTGGCTCTGCAGTGAGCACAGATTTAGGGCACAGGGCGGGCAGTGGCTAGGAGACCCCAGTGAGGATTTCTGCTCCCTGTGGAGCCCAGCACCGGATTTGATTCCTCAACCACCAGTTCAATTCCCCCAGCTCTTCCCCGGGAGGCACAGGCTGGGTTTCAGCAGGCACAGGCTGGGTTGCAGACGCCATTGCAGGCTGGGGCCAGCAGCAGCACTGCAGTCTTCCTGGCACAAGCTGCACTGAGTGGCTGCTACTGACCTCTGCATGCAGCAGCAGCCCGCTGAACCCCGTGCGCAGATCAGGGGCCCGTACCCCCCAGGAAGAGCTGAGAAAATGATCACAGAGCTGGAGGAAGCAATCAAAGAGCTGGGGAATCGAACCAGGAGCTAGATGTCAATATCAGAGCAGTCCTTCCTCCCTGCCCCCTCTCCTTAGTTTTTATTTCCCTGCAAACCGATCTTCAAAACACTGAAATTCTCCAAAACATTTCTGGAATGTTTCGGAGCCTTCTGATTCATTTCAGAGCTGTTTCAGAGCCTTCCATTTTGATATAGATTCGGTGTCTCAGGTCCCAAAATGGCCCAAACACCGCCAAAATGAAATGGCTGCTGAAATTTCACACAGCCCTAACAGGTACCACCTCCAGGGGCAGCCATGAAGCCCTTGGACTCCCTGCAGCCCTTACTCTCTGTGGGCAATCACCCTTTCTGTTTCCTGCCATGCTTGATGACAATTGTTATTATTTAAAGGAGACTGTTCCAGGAACTCCTCAGCCCTCCTCCTGGGACAGTTGTCTCAATCAGCTCGGACCATACCTGCAGGCTGCTGCAGCCATAGCCTGTCTGCTCTTAAAGTGGCAGGAACACCAAGCCTCCTGTCATAGGATGAAATAGGTCTCAAACTAAGCCTAGCTCATGTAATTTTGAAGATATCCCTCAGTAATTAGATACTGTATATGAGAAACTCATAAATTTGATACAAGTTTCCAGATATAAAATCTAATTATTGAAGGTTTTATCTTGGGAAAATAAATCTGGGGGGATCCGATAACCGCTCTGCCCCCCTGTCACTGGTAGGTATTGTAGGGTCTTGGGATCCTCTTTGTGGGTACCTTGCCCTCCCAGCAACGTCAGGGTGCAGCCCCTTCCCTCCTCCTGCCTTACTAATCCTCACACTCCTGTCTCCCTGCTGCACTTTTAAGTACCTACTTAGGGAGTACAAGGGTTTTTTTCCTGAAAAATATTTGTCATAAATTCACACACACATACACCCTTACCTATATTTCTACAGACCTGCCTTGTGACCACTATGATTAACTTGATAGTCCAACACTCACCTTTACTGTTACATCATCCTCATCCCTGTTACAATGACCCCACCATGCTCTCACATGCTCATGTGTCCATATGCCTGTTACCACTTTTAGCCATCACAATCGTGCAAAGGGCTGCCTCCGTAACACCTTCCATCCCCCCTCCCACTACCTCCTTCCCAACTCCCCTTCCTGATTTCCCAGTCCTTTCACTCAGCATTATAACCATCATCACTGTCTTGGTCAGCTCTACTGTCAACATCATATCACTGGCTAATTGTTTTATAAGGACAAAAATAATAGCCACTCTGAAACACATGGCAGAAAGAGCTATGGTTGGGATGGGCACACAAAATATTGTGGGTATCATCTGCCTGTAATAAGAAATATCATCCACAAAATAACAAGTACATTTCAGGGACATGGATAATTAATGAAGAAAATGCTAGATGCCTTGGGCAGGAACCAACTTTCTAGAAGATTTGTAGACTCATCGGGAAATAGAACAATGCTGGGCAGGGAGTGTTGACTTTAAGGTATTTAAGAGCTATCTGTCAGGTAGTGGTGGTCTTAGGATTTCCCCATGCTTTGGAGGACTTCTAGTCCTCAGGGGTCAGGGCTGACAGACCTACCAGGAAAGCTGAAATCTGGGAATTCTGAAAGGACTCTCTGAAGGACACTGCTGTAGTCAGGAATGAGGATGAGAAATGTTATCCGTTTGGTTTTTTCCATACTCTTTCCTCAAACTATCTGGTCAACTTTTCAAGTCACAATTTGGCCTCCCCAGGGATGGCCAAGATATCCCTAGGATACCATGACCATGCCAGCTCCGCCCTACGGGCACCTGTTAATCTTGCCTGCCACAGCTTGCTGGTATAAATGATGAATTGCGAGGCTGTCCTCAAGTTGCTGCTTAGTCACAGTCCTGACAGACTTCTCTAAACCCTGTGGGTTGCTGGACCCCTTTATTCCATTCCATAGTCAAGAGGTGGCTTATAACACGCCCAAGCCTTATAAGCTAGATGCATGACTCCAAAACCGTGCCTTTATCATGCCCCATGCCTCGCAGATGGTATGTAGATGTTGTCTTCTTGTGTTGAGGCCCTAGTTTAATCTGGCCTCAGTCACTCGCCCCCTAGCACTGGGGTCTGTTCACCCCCCCAATCACTGTACCCCCTGGTGCTGGGGTCTGCTCACCCCCACGTCACTGCACTCCCTGGCACTGGGGTCTTCACACTGTAGTGTGCCCCAATGAGGCCTCCTCCTCCTTCCCAATCATCTCAGTCCAGTCTACTGGTTTAGATAACAACAGAAAGCACAAGACCCTGGGCCACAACACAGGAATAACATAGGGTCCACACTGTATCCCTTTTAAGGCGGCAAGCTTCTCTCTCAATTTAATGGGCCTCCTCCCCACCAGCACTTGTGAGCTCCTATACCCACTTAATCCTACCATAATCAGAACTGGCCATCAAGCATCTCCAAGTAGCTCCCTCTATGAGAGCTCCTTCTCCCTTGGTTGCTGCCAGAAAACTAACCCACTAGTCCCAGCCCTGAGGTTTATATATGCCCAGGGCCCTGCCTTCTTCCAGTCAGCTGACCAGGTACAGGTGCAGGCTAATTCTCTCATTAGCCTGCTGCCACAGTAACCTGAACCTGTGGGGTTTCTGCTTGGCTGCTAGGGTCCTCTCTCAAGGCAGTTTCTGCCCTTAAAGGAGCAGGTACAGTAGTGTCCTGCCACAATATAAAATTCTTTTCTTCTATATAAATACTTTTGCTGTTCTGTTGCCTTACTGATTGCCTGTGATAAAGTGTGGTTTCAGAGAGAATAGTTTCTAGGCAAGCACCTTCTATGCAAGGGAACAGACCCAAAATCTTTCCACAACCCAAAAAGACAACCTGGAACTGACAAAGGTTTTTCTGCTACAGCTGTGGGGTAGCTGTAAGGCCTGGTAAAAAGGAAGTGGAATGGAGCTTGCAGGGACAAGGAGCTGTCCCCAGACAAATCTTTGTCTGCTCCTTGAAATGAGCAGTGGGACAATTGGGAGAAATGGGGGGCCTAGGGGTGCCCCACAGAAGGCCTTGTGACCCTGTTAATGCATACTGAAAGGCTTATCAGATCTTCAGGAAGTATTTGATGGCTTTGAGTTTTCCATCCAGCACACATTCCAGCTTCTAAGTTCCTCAGTAATGATATTATCTGTTGTGTTTTAAGTGATGGTCAGTCACTGCAGCAGATTCACTAACATCAGTGAAGGTGGATACAAGAAAATTGACAATGCAAGAATTATCAGGAACTCTTACCCATTTTCCTTAATGATAAAAAGATGATTTGTCAGAAATCTCTCTCATTCTTGAAGCCTCCGATACATACTTCTACCATGGCTGATGAAATCTTATACTGGACATTTGCATTACAGAAAAGAACTCCTGGCTTGGAACAGCTTCACAATGACAATGGAGTATGTTGAAAGACTGAAAAGTAGATGGCTGGCACTAACAGAATGGCTTCAGGCAACCAAGAAATAGCTGCTTTAAAATATACTTGCAACGCTGTGTTCTATACCAGTGCTTCTCAAACTATCTGATGTGGTGGACCGGCAATTTTTTTTCCAGTGGGCCAGGAACCAGTGCCGGTTCAGCCGGTGGCAGCAACTGCATGCAACAGTGCTACACAAATGCACGACCAGCTGTTTCTTTCTCTTTCCTCAGCTCGCACGATGTGACGTCACCTGGAGTGTTGGAACATATGAATTGTGGTGCTGACACATCAGTGTTATGCTTCTGAAAATATATTTCTTTCTTTCCTGGCAACTTGCTGCAAATTGGCAACCAGTGGCTTGCAGACTGGCACCGGTCTGCAGACCACAACTTTGAGAAGCATTGTTCTATACAACAGCTGTGAGAGCATGAGACAGCCTACCTGAGGCCTCGGAGCTGGAGATTCAGACTTTCAGGATGCTTCAAGCTGCCTACAAGATGCCACCAAATAGCAACCATCACCTTATCAAGGATGCCCTGCACACCTAATTCTGAGGAAAGGGAATGGCTTGGACATGCATTCCTGGTGGCACCAATGGGCTGCATCAGGAATGTTTCTCCTGTAAGACAGTGGTTTTGCATCCCCTGCATGCTGTTGTGGTTTTAAATAGAATGATGTATGCCAATCAACTGCGGTGCTGCTTGCAGGAAGTCTTGTTCATGTTTTGTCTGCTTTCAATTTTGAACATTGTGAACCTTTTGCTTTAACTGAATGTCCAATGTGAATGCATCAGCCTAAGCCAGTTAGTTACTTCTATTAAGAGTTTGTACTTTGAGCGGTTGTTTTGTTTTTGTTGTTGTGTTATTTTAAATATCATTCAACTTATGTTTTACATATATGGCTATTTTGGGTGCCTGGACCTATACATCTAGCTGAAGATTCACTGACTATTTGTGTGGCTTGCTGCATGTATCTTGTAATCTTTTTAGATATGTATGAATTTTATGAATTATAAGACTTTGGCTACTGGGCAAAAATTAACACAAAAAATTCATATTAAATAAAAATGAATAAGTTCCTTCACTCCCACCCCCTATTAACTCTCAAATTTGATAGATATTGGCCAGCTCCTTGAAGGTTTGGAGGTCAGAGGCACTAAACCTGTAAAGTGAGAAAGATATCAAGCAGAACAAGCAGATACTGTTCACTTTCCATGTTGACAAAGGTTGGGGTTTTTTGACTTAATAATTATGTGATGCCACTTTCTGATCAGTATTAGGAGACTCAGTAGGCTAAGTCCTTTTTCTACCTTTCCTCCCATATGCTTTGGAAGCAGACTTTATAGAACTTCAGTGAGCCAGAGAGAAATTATTACCAAAGGGCATCTGGCTGATTGCTATTCTCGTTAACAAGGGAGGCTGAACAGGGAAGTGTTGATGAGACAAAGTTTAGAATAGCAGCATGATTCAAATATTGTAAGGAAGGCAGTAATATAGTGATCCTGCTGAGCTTGACCTAGGAGTGCTTGCAGAAGAGTAAGGCAGTCATTAACATAACAGACCCTCCAAATTCACACAATAAAACAGCAAGGCAGATGCATATTACTGAAGGCTAAGATGGAACACAGGAAGATACACATTTGCAACTATTTAGCACAGGGGTGTCCAACCTTTTTGAACGTAGGGCCAGATCATGAACCTGTCATCATCCAGTTAGCCAGCAAGCCATATTCAAAGACCTCACAGGAAGTGATGTCACATGACCTTTGACACCAATGAAGTTGCAGGAAGTGACAATGAAATGGGTCTGGAAATGTGGTTTAAAATCCAAAATAAAAACAA
>JAGPOW010001338.1:33692289-33710215 GCA_030014935.1 Caiman crocodilus | reverse complement strand
CAAAGAGAAACAGAAGCAAACACAATCCAAACACTGGACAGTATTTTTACAAAGATTTTTACCTGCTCCAAATTTACGTTGGAGCCCAGATCATTCATGGTCTATTCTTGAGCATATTGTTCAGTCCTAAAGGAGCATACAGCACAGCTAAAGGGGCTCAACCACACCTTTCCCACCCTGGTGCAGCCTGGCCAGCCCATCCCTCTCCTACCAAGCAGTGGCTTCCCCACGTGCTGCTGCACTTTCCCCTGACCCTTGCCAGGTGGTCCCAAAAGGCAGGAAGCTGCACCGCCGCTTCTGCTGGTCAGTGCCAACCCAGCTGGGCATCCCCAGCAGCACGTGGGAAGCCAGCTTCAGCCGCATGCTGCCCTGCCCAGCCAGGTCAGCACCAGCCAGGAATAGCAGCGTGCAGCTGAAGCCAGCTTCCCACATGCTGCTGGAGATGGGAGGAGGCCAGCCAGGTTGCCAACAGCCAGCAGAAGCTGGACTGACTGGTACAGGCAGGGGGAAAAAAATGCAGCTGAGCCCCTGCTGTTCCAGCTGGGCTCATCCCATCCCAAGTGGCACAAGGCTCCACCGCTGCTTCTGCTGGCCAGTTCAGACAGGCCGGGCTCCCCACATCCCCAGCAGCATGTGGGAAGCCAGTTTCAGCTGCATGCCATGCCGCTTTTAACAGCCAGTGCTGACCCGGCTGGGTCCGTCCCATCTGGAGCAGCATGCAGCTGAAACCAGCTTCCCACGAGCTACTGTGGACAGGAGGAGCCCGTCCAGGTCTGCACCAGTCAGCAGAAACGGCAGAGCTGTGTGCTGCTCAGGACAGGATGAGCCCAGCCAGAGCAGCAGGGGCTCAGCTGCATTTCCCCCCTGACTGCACTGGTCGGTTCCGAGTGGCACACGGCTCCGCCGCCACTTCTGCTGGCTGGTGCCGACCTGGCCGGCCTTCTCCCGTCCCCAGCTGAATGCTGCTCCAGATGGACAGACCTGCCCGGGTCAGCACCAGCCAGCAGAGGCAGTGGCAGAGCCGTGTGCCACTCAGGACTGACCAGTGCAAGAAGGGGGAAAGTGCAGCTCAGCCCTGCTGCTCTGGCCAGGCTCATCCTGTCCTGAGAGGCACAGGGCTACTCCTCTTCCCATATGCACCGCATCGGCAACATCAAGCTGATGCAGCACGTGTGAAAACCTTGTCCCTTCCCCAGCCCTTCAGCAGCCATTAGGAAGGGATGGGAACAAAAGCAGAACTGCAGGCCGCAGAAAATGCCTCGGTGGACCACATATTGGACAAGCCTGATTTAGCAGATTGGAAGGACATAACCCATCTTCAGAAACCAGAAGGAAGCAATATTCCCTAGCGAAAAAGGACAAGACATTTTATGTAAAATTTTAT
Organism: Caiman crocodilus; assembly: GCA_030014935.1. Lineage (NCBI taxonomy): Eukaryota > Metazoa > Chordata > Crocodylia > Alligatoridae > Caiman > Caiman crocodilus. Next base: position 33,708,831 of record JAGPOW010001338.1, on the reverse strand, counting down.
TTGATATTGCCTGGGGACATGGTTAAAGTTTGCTGCGCTACTAATGCTGTTATGCAATGAGTATTTGGCATTCTGGAAACAAACATTGTTGGGGTATTGTAAACTGCACTTTGTGAGGATGTTACCTGCATGCTGTTTACATATTGCTATTTTTCAGCAGACTGGAAAACACACATTAAAGATATTACTGATACAGAAAAGTATTTCTAAGATTTATGCTAATGAAAAAAGCCTCCCTGATGGATGTTCTTCTAGGGAGAAAAAAGCTTAATGAGATTTGTGCTGGTAGCAGATATGCACTGATGAACTGAATTAATTTCCTGTATGATCAAAAAGCAGCACGTACTTTATAATCAAGCTGTAGAACACTCAGTTCTCAATAAAGGCATTTCCATGAGAAGGTGTTCTGTTCTGAATCTGTCGTATCTGGCAAGTGAGTGCACATCATGGTGGAAAGGAGGGCAGCATACCGAGAGCTGGTCAGGAGGAGCAGCCGGCTGAGAAATAAACAGTGGTGGAATTGCCGTATAGTGAGATTTCTGTGTTGAACACACAACAAGAACTGAGGTGGGGAGCGGGAGACAACTGACTCTACCAGAAGAATAGGAGAGGGTACCAGGAAACAGAGAGGAAGAACGTGAGTGACTAGAAGGTGGGAGTCTTGGTTCAGGTCCTGTGTATCAAAAAGTTGCTTGTTTTCAGGTGCATCTTTGTGGAAGTGGCTTCTGCACTCCTTGAAATCCTCACTCACTGGCCATATACAAGAAAAAGTGCAGGTCTATATTGACATCCCATTTCAAAATCCTGCCTAACTCTTGGTATTGTGAATAGGTGACTGGAACACTACCAGAGGTCCCATTTTTGCCTTGAACCTTTTTGGATACAGCTTCAAAGCCTTGCTTTTGATGCAGCACCTACATGCCATCCTTCGACAACCCCTCCAACAGGACAAGACGACTGAAAACTTTAGCCTGCATACATTTAAAATGGAAAAAAAACCAAAACAGTGGCACATGGCTATCTAGAGAAGATAGCTAGGTGACTTTGTCAGGCACACTGATTTAGCATAGAGCAAGAGTACTATAACAGTACCCAGATTTCAAGCAAGATGCCAGATTTCAACTAGGTGATATCCAGTCACTGTGACCCCAATGCAGTAGATGTCATAGGGGGTAAACAGTTGAACAGTTTAAAAAAGACACTGTGCTGTGAAAAGACTAGAGGATAAGCACACCTATCCATACAGAAACTAATGCAATGAACCTACTCAACGTGAAATCACTCACAATTCTATTAGGCATTGTAATTCTGGAAGAACTTGACAGATACATCAATGGAAGAAAATGCATGATATGAACACTGCTCTTTTTACATAATGTAACCAGGTTTTCACCAATGTAAACGGCCTCTATGGACAAGTCCATAAAATGTCAACCACTAAGTATCTTTGAAAACAAGTCTATCATTGTTTCTATTCAAAAACGTTTCTTCTTAGAGAAGTGCTAGGACTTGAACATTAGTTTCACACTATTATTAACATATTAATGTATTAGATTTAATTAGTTTTACACATGCACCAGAATTGTTAAGTTCTAGTTGCTGTTATTCCCTTAATTGTGACAGATTCTCAAACTTCCATGAAAAAGTATTAGAAACAAGATTTGTTTGGTGGTATATTTTACTAAAAAGATAGGGGAGAAATGGTCTGCCTCTCATCTGGGAAGGAAGCAGATGCAGTCTAAGTTAAACAAGAGGAAGAACAATTTCTACTGTCTAACCCCACTTAAAGAAGTGAGAGAGGGTGGTAGATCAGTGGAACAAAGAGAAGTGAGCAAAAGTAGCTACAGAATTAGTTAAAGGAAACTGAAATAAGGTTAATGATGTAAAAGAATAAGACCTTATCTTCAAAATGAAAGAATTGTTATAATCAGTGAGGTGCAGAGAAATAAGAAGAGGGAACAGCTAAATTAAAACAAGCCATAATACTTTTGTCTGAATTACATCCATTGATTTAATGCCCAGTAAAATTATGACTGTTTGTTCCCAGGCCTGTCTTTTGAGATACTGTGAAGTTTTCACTTGAGGACAAGGATTGTGAGATCAGAGATGAAATAGCTCTTCTGTGGAAAAAATGCATTCTCACCCGTGACTGTATTTCTGTCCTTTATAAATTTTTTTGAGAGTGCCCTGGAATTGCATCACAGACACAGCAAAAACAATAAAACCATTGGAATCCATGGAAGCTACCCAAGCCTATCACAGAATGGGATATACCTCATCCATGGCACCAACCCTCATGGAAACTATGTAGGTCAAACTAAACAATCATTCTCCAGAATGAACTTTCATAGATCTCCATGAGGGCTAACTGTCCAAATGCTTACCCTGATGCTTTGCAGCCTACATTGAGCTTTGTGCTGCTACAATTGGACTGTTACCTGTGCCCAAGTTTGTTTAAAGTTAACTTAGCTATGTCTATGGTACACTGCAGTCACTGCAGGGTACGTCCAGATGAGGCATGTGTGGGAACAAAAAAAAACATTCCCCATGCTGCAAATTTGCAGGGGGGGAGCAAAGTTAGACCCCTGGATATGGTCAAACAATACCCTGGGGGAAAAAAACAGGCCAGGGCACAGTCCCAGACCATGCCCTGAGGCAACCGGAGGCTCGGTCCTCCACAAAGAAGCTCTGGTAGCCTACGAGAGCATCTCTCTGGCTGGCCCTTTCCCCAGTCCTGAAGCATGCTGCCTGCACGTGTGGGGCAGGCAGTGGTGCAAGCTGCGCAGACCTGGAACCAGCTTCTGTCAGGTAAGTAGAGGGTGGGGGGGTGGGGTTGGAAGAGGGGTAGAGGACCTAGGGGAAGGCCCCACCCAGTCCTTTCCCTATCTCCCCTTTTGCTCCCCCACCTGCTCTCTCTGCCCCCACACTCACCGGCAGCATCAGAAAAGGAGCAGGAGGCTGGAGAGAGCAAGGGAATGTCTCCAGTTCATTTCCAGGGGCTTGTCTCCAGCCTCCTGCTGGTCTACAGCCCCTGTTCATTCTCCTGCTTGTCTCCAGCTTCAGGAGGCTGGAGGTAAGCCCCTGGATATGAGTTGGAGACATTCCCCTGCTCTCTCCAACATCCTGCTCCTTCTCTGCTGCCACCGGTGAGCGTGGGGAGCCTGGGAGAGCAAGCAGGGAGCGGGTGGGACAAACGAGGAGCAGGGGAAATGATTGGAGGTGGGGATGAGGGGAAAATGAGCCTCCTGCTCATTCTCCTATTCCCTCCATCCTGCTTGTTCTCCTGCTCCTCTCTAGGCTCTGGGGGGCTGGAGAGGAGCAGGGAAATGAGCAGGGGGCTGGAGACCAATAAGGGGCCTGGGGGGGGGGAGCTGGGACCTTGCAGGCAGAGTAGTCTGCTGTGTGGGGGCGCTCTGCCCTGTGGGGGGCAGGGAACCATTAGCAGTGTGTAGAGGGTGAACATGGATGCACATGCACTCCGTAAGTGTAGTGGCACACCCCTTCAGAAAAGGCGCGGTCAACACCGATGGCAGCACCTGTGGGTAGCTGCCACTTGGCAGCTCCCCCGCCAGTATTGTCATCTGCGGGCAGTCAGCGATTGCCACTGCCCACTGCTGTCACTGCGGGTGGCGTCTGCGCTGGTCAGTGCTCACCACCCCTCCCCCACCGTCAAAAGTGCTGACAGCATCTGCAACAGCTCACCGCTTCCTGCTGCCACCATACTCCCACCAGCACCAACACTGCCATGACCCCCCAGCCACCGGGGCCACGTGGAATTCATACAGGGGACCCATACTCCCTAAGCAGCATGCACACCCACAGTTCTCCCACACCTACCCACGCACTGACTTGCATCCCCCCACCCACATCCCCCCACCCCCCTTCCCACCTCTCCTGCAAACCCCACATCCCCCCACCATCACATACCCACCATGTGGTAAGAAAACCAAAAGCAAACATTAAAATATATAGTTACTTAGGATTTATTTTATTATGATGCTAGAGACAGTGGTAGGCTTCCAAATTTCTTTAACATTATAAATATAACAATAAAACGTCAACCATCTGATCAATCCCCCCCTTTTGTTCTAATTGTGGAAGAATGTTGATTTTGGGTATTTTAAAAAGTGAATTTGGGATGTTGTTTCGGCAGTCTAGCTGACACCAGGGGTTAGTGTCCCCAGATACCAAGTGCCTGGGCCTCAGAAGTTCCTGAGGGCAAGCAGCCCTGAGCTGCTTGCCAAGGCAGGTTTTTACATTGCTGGGGCCAGCACAGGTGCTGGCCCCAGGCTCTAGTTCCCCCTGGCTACAGATCCAGGAGGAGCCAGGAAGAGTTATTTGCACAAGGAATTTATATGATAAAAAAATCTTAAGAGTCCACATTTGTTTGGATTCTATATTTACTTTTTCATAAAAAGAAATGGTTAAGAATGTGTTTTAACAGGACTGCAGAGTAATTCATATATAATCCATACTACTGATAAAGATTTTGTGCAATCCTGTTTCTTCTGAACTCCTTAATCTCCTTAACATATTCATAACTGTGTTCAGTTGAAGACTCCTCATATCACAAATGTTACTGCTGAACCATTTACACAAGATTACAAGCTCTATTTATATTAGTAAGTCTCAGTAAGATGTTCGTTAAATGTGATTCATGAAAAGGAATTTAATAATTATTATGATAAATCTTGAATCTACCATTATTTGACAGGTTTTGTTATACAAATGTTGCATTTCAGAGAGGTGATCCAAGTCTGTATTTGATCTTTGATACCAGTAAGGTTCAGCATCAGTAATTCTTTAATATCAAAGAAAAATGTAATCAAATTACTTCCTCAGTTACTTTGCAATCTGTCTACCCTATCTAGCTATTATACAGTGCCTCACTGCTTCTCTTCAGGATCACACACCCAAATCTTGTCAGTTGCTAGTTCATAGCATCTCCAAAAAACAGACTTCACTCTCTACCCGCATCTTCAAAACTCTCATCCAGGCCATTCTGTCAATGGTAAATAGCAAATGGAACATTCTCCTCAGACTTTACCAATCTCCATCTCAGGTCAACTCCAATGACTGACTCCAACTCCTAGGCAGGCACTCTTGTCATGCATCTTCTCCCTTTTAGACCCCTCAAGCAGGTCCCTCTTTTCCATTAAATAAACCTCATGTCCTAACCTTTAAGTTCCCTCAAGAGCTTGTCTAGCTGATCAAACCACACTCTGCGTACCCCACTCTTACTAGGCTCTATCGCCTACCAGTCTATTTTTTTTTTAGGTCTTTGAAAAAAAAACACCTGCTTCATTTTTTCTCTTTCTTTTTCCCTTGCCCTTATGTTAAGCCAGAAGCAGAGCTTTAATAGTTTCTTTACCCATAAACATTAGGGCCAATTCTGTTTATTTTTTGTTTCGTCTATTTCATATAGATAAGGATTAACACTATTCTTGTCACCATAGGATTCAAGTGACCCACCATTATTAGCAGATTTTTTATTAGAGCTATGCAGAGGATAGAAATTACATTTTGTGAAAGGTTAAGTATCCTGAAATATTGGTTCATTTTAAAACAGAATGAACCAATTCAAAAATTTTTAAAGTCTCTACAAAGATTTTGTTTAAAAAGGCTTTGGATTAACTCAAGTGTTTCATTTACCCTTTTGGTTGTTTATGAAACAGAAAATAAATTTCAAAACATTCTTTCAAAAAAATGTCAAAATAAGACAATTTCATTTAACCTTGTCAGAACTGTCTCCTATTTTTCTCCAAAATATTTTCACAAGATCAACACAATTTGCACTAAGCACTGCGATTTCATGGCAATGCATGTTCTGAATGACAAAGGTTCCTCTGTAGGTCTCCCATCTAACCCTATTTTTTATCATTACAACATAACAGAATGAAAGAAGCTCAAAATGTGGAGCAAAGAAAGGATATATATTAGCAAACTATCCAACCACACACCTATAGCTGAACTAGACAGTAAAACCAAATGTTCATTCTCAGTTCTATAATCCATGAAACCGGCCTCCCTATTTTTTTTTTAGTGCACATAGTTTTTCATGGAATACCACAGTCTAATATCTGGTCCTTGGTAACAGATATGGGTTACTTTAAAATTTTAAAACTAAGGCATACTGACACTTCATTGGGTTAACCTTTAATGTTAACCTGAAACTCTTATTGGCATACCCTCAGAACTCAGCCCCTATTACAATGCATCTCAGTGATGAACTCAAACCTTTTATACTACTAGACAACAGCTAAGACAACCCATTTGCTCTGTGACTAGAGTGACAGAACAGAGTCTCTTTGCTGAGTTCTACGAAGTACCATTGAGCTGAAGCAGAGGGGCCTTGAGGTCTTGGAAATGTATTGCTCTTTCCTCTCTGTGCTTGAGAAACTGATTATTAAAAATGATACTAAGAGCAATATAATGCATATGAAAATAATACTAAGGGGAAATCTCCTATCTCTTCTTTACAAATCTCATTTCCCTCATACACCTAGCCTAGCCAGAGTTTTTCATCAACGTTCATTAATACTCTTAAGAAATCGAGTTTTTCTCCTCAAGGTTCTGTAAACTAACCAACAAGGGAACCTGTTCCTTCTAAGCTTTGCTTGCCAGCATTTAAACAGAAGTAAAACATATTAATTAGGGAATTAATTAACTTCTTGCTGTAATACATGAAATCGGCTTTAGTCACCAACTGTGTGGCAACCATTACACCAATAATTGTAAGGGGGCACTGTGTGCACACACTAATCCTGACCTACATGAATTCAACAGATGTCATGTACATACACATTTTTCAATAGTGGATTTGGAGAAACCTGACATTCACCTATATAACTGACAAAATTCTTTCAAGATTATGCTTTTTAGAGCAATATACACAGTAAAAACAAGGACAAGCTAAAAATTTAAGCTTTAAACACTAAAAACCTCAGCCACAGACTTCAAAATAAATGAGAATTGACCAAAATAAGGTCAGGTATAGAGATGCGCCATACTGCAAGTGACACAGATTATACCATAACACTCAGGTCAGAAACTGAACGTAACAGACAGAAAACAGACTGTGTTCTACTGATAAACTGGAGCCGAGTTGACTTGCATAACAATAGCAAGATTTTGTATACAATTTGCAACTTCAAAGCTAGCCTACATAAAGGCCTGAATTAAGCAGCAATTTGAGACAAACAACAAAAAATTCAAGCTTCATTTTGCACAATATAGGTCATAAAGCAAACAGGAGAGAAAGCAGCAACTCCTCAAAGTATTGCTATAATTGGCCAGCACCGGGATGACCCAATATGAGCCAGAGTTCTGACAGCAAGAAAGGTTAAAAAATTAGAAGTATTAAAAGTAAAACAAGGCAGATCTGTTGTTTGTAAGAAGAGGGTAATGTACATGAAGTGCATACACAGTTGGTCCAATAAAAGATATCACCCTAAGAAATCCTTGCCTCTTGCCTGAAGTGTATAAATTCATGACCAAAGAGAAAGCACATTTTCTTGAAAAAAGAAATGGGATCCAAACATAACCTTTTAAAAGCAATAGCAAATGATGAAACCAGAGCATTAGAATCAAGAACTATCACTTCACATTTCAAAATACTCTTGCTTTCTGTACCTGAAGCTTTGCACAACTCCAGACTAATCCAAACCCTCCAAGGCCACCCTCTGACAAAGCTCCCTTCTTATTCCCCCTATTTTGTCATCTCTCCCATACTACTCCATATAAATAGACTTACAAGCTTCAAGAAACTTCTCAAATTCACGTACTCCATGATGCTTTCAAGATTGACCAGGCTGTGACATCGCATTACATTCTGTTATTATGACTGCTTTATACTTGTACTTTTACATTTTAAAATCTTTCCCAATCAGGGGTGGGCAAAATAAGGAAGGGGCCAGGTCCAACCTGACAAGGCATTTGGGGGGGCCTGAGATGGGGCCCTTAGCCCCACCTGGCCCAGGTGTGAGGGGCAGCTCAGGTCATGGAGCATGGGGCTGAGATGGTGGGGCAGCCAGACTAGACTCCATTTCCCAGCAGCCCCTGCAGCAGTGGCTCCTTCTAGCTGCTGGACCTGATCCTGCTGCCTGGGCACTCTAGCCTGTTCCCCTACCACCTTGTTCAGCACCACCAGAGGTGCTGAACAGAGCAGGTGGGCAGGGTCTACATGGAGACCATCTGGGACCCTCATGGGCAGGGCATGTGACTAGGTAGATGGGATGGGGCACAGGTAGGCAGGGAGCAGCATTCAGGATCAGGACAGGTGGGGTGGGGCTAGGATTACAGGGTAGTGACAGCAAGGGACTGGGGCCCAGCACAGAGTCATGGTTTGCTCCCCGCAAGCCCCTGCCTGCAGAAACAGTGCCCACCGCAGAGACATACAGAGACCGGATCATGACTCTGCCCCAGGCTTCAGCTCCAGCCCCAGCCCCAGCCCCAGCCCCATGATCCCAGTCCCAGCTCTGGTCCTGCCTGCCCATCCTGCTCCCAGATACCATTCCCTGCCCACAGCCCCATCCCATCCACCCAGCCAAGCACAGGGCCGCTTAGGAAGTTTTAGTGAGCTGTTGAGGGTGAAGGAGTGCTGACCCAGCATGCCAGGTGTTGGGAGTGTTGACCTGGCCTACGACAGCTCTCCAAAACTCCCTAAGTGGCCCTCCAGCCAAAATAACTGCCCACCCCTGAACTATATCCACAAACAGACTTGCATATATAACTGCCAGTCCTGTTATCCAACATGTGGCTTACAACAGTAAGGCAAATTACCAAACCATTTGTTCTATCCTCTAGAACAGTGATTCTCAACTTTTCCATGCCAGGACCTATTTGCCAAGATCCCCAAACTCCCCCAAGTTTGCTTGTCCCAACTCACATCATGCTGGCACTGCCGGTGCCCGACCCACAGTCCTCTCCCCCATCCCCCGGAACCCTGTTGATGCCCCTCAACCCCAAGCCACAGCCCCCTGGCCTTGCTGGCCCCTTGAACCCTATTGGTGCCCCTCACCCCCAAGGTACAGCTCCCTGGCCCCCACGACCATGTCGGTGTACCTCACTCCCAATCCACAGTCCCTTCCCCCACAGCCCTGCCAAAGGGGGCCCCCAGCTGCTCCCATGCAGTTTGGGCCAGAGTGCAAGCAGTGAGTTGAGGCTCCTGCTTGTATGCATTCTGGCCCCATGCTGCTGGCCCAGGCACGTGGCTCCCCACTGCAAAGGACCATCCCACCTCCTTCCCCGCTTGAAGGGCCAAGCATCTTCTCCTGCCACTCCCCCTACCCTGGCGCAGCCCTATGCCTGGCCACCATCCACACACACACACACACGTCCACCCGACTCCACAGAGTCCTCTGGATGTCCATCCCCTCACTCCCCATACTTACCCATGTCCAGCAGCTGGGGCTGTTCCCATAACCAGGCCTTGCTCTATGCTGGCCATGTGCAACTCCCCGCGCAGATGCACGTGCACCTGCTGCCTCCGATTATCCCAAGCAGCAGCTTGCAGGCTGGAATGCTGCCAGCCCACAAGAGGCAACCTGTGCTTTCATGGGTTTTTCTGGGAACCTGCTCACAACCCTTTAAAATATTCTTACGACCATTTTTGAGTTACAACTCACCAGTTGAGAAATGCTGCTCTAGAAGATCATGTATACTGGACCACAATCAATTTTCATTTGGTTCATAATTCAAATTCTGTGAAAACCAAGGCCAAAAGCAACATCTCCATAATGTTATCAAGTGTTTCAAAAGAGAAAACTTAAGGGGAAAAAAACCCCACAATACTGTGCTACATCTAAAACCTAGAACTAAAGCCCTTTCAACACATCACATGTATTATACAATTAATGAGTTAACTGTACAATTAATTTAGACCAGCTACACCTGCAAAGTATGTCTCATGCTGTAAAAATGTCCACCCAGCTATGAAGTCAGAGCTAGAAAATGTATAACAACTTCAGAACTGGTCTAATACCCCTCACAGGTAGTTGGATAGTCTTGTTTACAATAGATTTCTGGTGTCCATTCATTATCAAAGACAAGAATATTCAACTACCTGCGAGAAGGCACATTTCTCACAAGAAAACCACTCTCCTCTCCAAGCTCTCAGCTCTAATCCTCATTTACAATTTACAAAACACTTTTCACAGACAAGCCTATGAACTTCACTTCATCAACCTACTGGATACAAAAAATCATGGACTAAACATAAACATTGGATTTCTGATACATTATAACATGCCTAACATCTGACTCCCCAGTACCTCTGTGCTATTTACCAGCTACATTAATTCCCCCCTAATTCCCAGCCTGTCTCTCACCCACTGATTCCTCAACTTACATCTTCACTGACTGTCTTGCATACATACGAGCCCAGCCTCTGGCTTTTTTCCTATTTACTCCACCCAGGAAGAGCACGCACCAACTCACTGGTGGCACATAGTGGGTATACATAGGTGCAAATGCACCCTTAGATTGGCTGTGCCCTGCCTAAGAGAAATGCCAGTGGCACTTCCGGGTTTGCTGCCAGGCAACCCGGACACAGGCTTCTAAAGCAGGGGGAGGGGCACACCGGGCTAGCAGCTGGCCTTGCCAGCCCAGCACAGCAAGCACAGGCAAGTAGGTAGGGTTTTTTCTTTGGAAGCAGGGGAGGCAGAAATCAAGACGCCCCCACAGTATAGGAGGGAGAGGGCTAAGGATAGGGACAGGGATGAATAATTTGCCCCTGCCCTGCTCCCTGCTGCACTGTGGGGATTGTCTCACAACCCAGCCCAGCTAGGGCCCCTTTCACCATGAATGGGGTCCTGGCGAGGCTGGGACATGGGGCAATGCACCCAGTGGCTCCTGCACCTTGCTGCAGCCTTTGAAAGCAGCATGGCACCATGTGTGTCCCGCTGCTGGATGGGCTGGGAAGTGAGGCATGGAAAGGCTGCAGTGAGGCATGGAAGCACAGAGCAGGCAGAGCCCAGCTTGTCTCACAGCTGCAGGCCTCTCTTGCCCTGCACAAAGATCTTTTTTCCCCTCTGCTTCCAGTTCCCCTATCCATGATCGGCCGCTGGGGGATCCCCCATCTCCCGGTCAGCGATCAGCCACTGGTGCCCCCCGAGTATTAGGAGGCACCAGTCACCCATGCACCAACTGCAGATTTAAACCCATCTTCATTCACTGCCTGTCTTGCCTGCATATCAGCCTCTGGCTCCCTTACCATTCCTTCCATCCAGGAAGAGCACACACACCAACTGCAGATGCTTCCTCAGCCTGATGAAGGGTTTTAAAACCTAAAAGCTTGCTAAGAAAATGTTTTCCAACTATCTGAGTTGGTCTAATAAAATATATAAGATTTACCCAAACAAGCTCATCTGCTTATATCCTTATACCAACATGGCTACAACCTGTACCCCTATATTGAAGTCAGAAAGGGCATAATGCCAATAGCCTACATATCACGAATACAATTCAATTAAATCCAAACCTGAATTTAAAACAGAAGCAAATCTGAATTGAAAATAAACTGAACTCAGAACCCAGCAACTCCAAGACCCAATCAGATGTGCCCTAGTGTCCATCTCTTACCCAGGGCCTTATTGCTAGCTCCTTCAGCAAAACCCATGAGTAAAAACATTGCGTAGAAACCAAACAGGAGCAGAATGGGCAGAAAGAATTCATGTGTAGCGCTCTTTTTTTTTTTTTCTGCCCTCCATCCCCACCCTTTAGGCAAGTGCCCAATCAGTCAAAGGTGGGAAGGGACACTGGACAGGCCTAGTCCAACGTCCTACTCAAAAATGAGGCTGTGTTTAAGGAAAACGGATGAGGAAGAGGCCAGAAAGCAGCCAGCAGGAAGCAAAACAATTGGTTACTGAAAACGGGGCAGATACTATAGGATCTCACCCCCACCCCAGACCACGGGGACCAGCGGGGGGCGCTGAGCCCTGACCCCGCAGCAGGCAGCGGAGGCCTCGCGTCACGCGCCTGCCGAGGCTGCCCCGAGCGAGACGGGCCCAGCCGCAGCGGCCCCTGCACCAGGACGCCGCCGGGGGTCCCCCCGAGCCCCGCCTGCATCGGGCGGGGGCTCACCCGTGCCTGTCGCTCCAGCTGGGAGTGGAGACTGGAGCCCTTGAGCCTCTGCACGATGTGCGCGATGGCGAGGGAAAGCCCGCTGTCCTGGTCCAGCATCATCCCCGCGCGCGGCCGCCCGGGCCGGTTTCACGGGGGCACCTCTCGCTCCCTCGTCTCCTAGCAACCGCGGGCGCAGGTCCGGGCGCGGGCGGCTCCGGCCGGATCTCGCCTCGCTGCGGAAGCGTTCCGGCGCGTCTGCCCCGCCCGCGCGCCGCGGACCCTGCTGGCCGGGGTCTCGCCCGCGGGCCTGCTCTCTCTCCCTGCCGCTGCTCCGAGCAGTAGAGCCCCGGCCAGGGCCCCAGGGCCTCACCCCAACCAGCCTCCAGGCGCTGCGCTGTCACACGGCATTGGGCGCCATTCCCGTCCGTCCTGTCACACGTCCCTGGGGCAGCACTCTGGCATCCCAGACTGGCACAGCGCCGTCTTCATATGACAGACGCACTTCGCTTAATGCCAGGGACTGAAGCAAGCATGTGCGCACCAGGAGCCCTAGGCTCTACTCTTGGCTGTCCCAGAGCCACCCACATCCTTTGTAAGGTTGCCAACCCTCCGGGATGGCCCCCGCGTCTCCAGGAGTATTCTTATATTATAAAAGCCTAGGGCTGTCTGTCTGTCCCGATTGCGTTATTTGCGCTCTGACTGGCTGTTTCCATCAGCCAGTCAGACTGCTCCAAGCACGGGCGAGCGCACCGTGATTCCAAATCTGAACCGAGGACTGGGCCAAGGGCCGGGAGCCGAGGCCACCTGGAGCCTCCAGCCCGACCCCTGCAAAAGGCAGAACAGAGGCAGCATCACAGGCCCTCCCCTTCATTCCTGACGGGCAATTGGCTAGTCTAATATTAAAGCCTAAATCTGTCCTTCTGTCCATAACTCTTTATTCGCACTCCAATTGGCTGACACACAGTCGCTCAGCATGTGAAGAAACGTTCTGACAGAAAGCAGCCCACTACCACAATGGTGGGGACACAGGCCAGAATAGGGCAGAGGTGAGCACAGCTAGCCTCGCGCCCCTGCCCTGCTCCCTGCACGCAACGTGGAGTAGGTCCAGACCCAATGTGGGCAGAAGAGAGCTTGTCCAGGGGGGAGAGCAGACCCAAAGCGGGGAAAAGCTGGCCCACCGTGGAGGGGGAAGAGAGAACAGCTGGCCTGGGCCAACATGGCTGGGGGAGGGAAGGAGTGGGCTGCCTTGGGCCTGGGCCCACTCCTCTACCATCCCCTCCCCAGCATCAGCCCCAAGCAGGCCTGACATGGGCGGGGAGGAACAGGCATGCTGTGGTGTCGGTGGTGATGGTGGGACCAGGGGTAGGCCCAGGCCTGATGTGGGGTTGGGGGACCGAGTCCGAGCTAGGGGAAATGCCATCCAGCTGCGGCAGTGGGTGGAGACAGCGGACCCAGCCCAGCCCAACACAGCAGTTGTGGGGAGAACTGGCTCCTTCCCTTCCCCCTGCATCAGGCCTAGGCCCAGGCCCACTCTGACTCCCAGTCCTCCCCTTCCCCCCCAGCACTCCCCTGCACTGGCTCTGAGCCCACTCCTCCCATCCCCCCACCACCACTAGGTCAGCCTAGGCCCGCTGCTCCTCCCAGCCCTTTGGCCCAGTTCTCCCCCACATTGGGGCTGGGCCCACTCCTTCCTTTCCCCCACCACTGCAGCAGGAAGGCAGGGAGCAGGGCCAGACCCCAAACACCAGGAGGGAAGGGGGAGCAGGAACAGATGGGGGCCAGGGCTCCGTCCCTGCCCGCTCCCCCCACACCCGTTATTCTTGACAGGCAATTGGCTAGTTAGAAATTTCCAGGAGACTGCTGTGAATCACCTGGGAGATAAATGAGAGGGCATTCATTAAAATAAATATTGAATGTTGAATCTGATTTATACCATTGTCCAGAGGGTTTTTTAAATATAATAGTATGCACATTTGCCTTCCTGATGTCAAGTCATTAATGTCATTACATCATGTGGTAAAACGTCCCGGAATAGATTCAAACAGAATTGGCAACCCTAGTGCTTGGCTAAGACACTTAACGTTTTTGTGACACAGGCTCCAGCCTCAAACTGACAAATGGGCCAACCAGAGAAGGAATCCGGAGCATAGGGATTAATTTGGCTTTGGAAACCAACAAGCAGCAATAACCAGAATCCTGAAGAAGTAGCCTAAGGCAAAAACAACCATCCACTAATACCTACTTCCACTCAGTACTCAGGATCCAGGGCTGATTTCTCCTCAACCAAAGGAATGCCTATGCCTTACCATGTGTTAAATAGTGGGCAACTGTCCGGCTGCTGAAGCTTCTGCAAGTAGCCAAAAGACAAGGAAAATCAAACAACCACACAACCAATAACCTACCAGATCACTGTGTTTATGAAGCCCTGCTAGAGAAAGTAGATACAGACAGTAGAAATCAACAGTCATTATTCAGTTGACTGTCCGCCTTCCATTGAAGACAATTTCAGACAGGGTGAGTGAAACTGAAGGGAGGAGATCAACAGAGAAGGATCAGGTCCAAGCATTTCCTGCTCAGATGCACTGAAACTTCAGAGAGAGATTGTGTGTTGTCTGAACTGGAAGGAGTAGGATATAGCAATTACCTAAGAATTGTAGTGAACATCTGAATAAACAGAAAAGATAAAATGCTAGAACAGTGGTCACCAACCCAGGAATCCCAATTGATAGGTAGATCCCAGAGTCTCTTTTGGTAGATCCTGGACTGGGGAGACAGCTGGGCACATGCATATGCACCCACCGTCTCCCCCAGCCCCCGCAGGTCAGTCTATGGGAGTGGGAAGGGAAGGGGGCCAGATCAAGGCTCCCACTGAGTGACTGGCCTACGGCACTGCCAGAAGGAGGGGAAGGTAAGTAGGGCCACAGCCCAGCTGGGTAGTGGGAGAATTAGAGCCCAGAGGCTCCTCCAGGGGCATGGGGAGGAGAGGTCACTCCCTCCCCATCTCTGCAGGGGCATAGGTGGCTGCAGCTGGCCACATGTGGGCGCAACTCAGCTTAGCAGTGGGAACTCATGTGAGGACGGCCCTTGTCCAGGTGGGTCTGGGAAGATCTGATCATCCAGGGGTAAATGAGGCGGCTCCCGCTGCTAGGTGCAGCCTGGCAGAGGCCCATGCCCTCCATCTGTGCTCGGGGCAGAGCGGGCTGCCCCCAGCAGCAGCCGTCTTGTCCAAAGCACAGGTCGGGGGGCATGGGTCCCTGGGACCTCTGCCAGGCTGTTCCCAGCAGCAGGACTGCACCCCCACACTCCCCATGCACACCTGGATCACGGAGAGTCCCAGACCTGGCCAGACCAGGGCACGATGCCATGTTAGTCTGGCCGCCAGGCAGGCACAACTCAGTGCAGCTGCAGTGCAGAAGTGGGATAGGGCCCTGGCCCAGCCCAGCTGGGTCTGGGGCACTCCGCAGTCCAGGGGTGCATGCGGCAGGAGGCAGGGGTGGGGTAGATTCTGGAGTATCCTTTACTTCCAAAATGTGATCTTCAACATAAAATGGTTGGAGACCACTACGCTAGAATGTATGACTCCTTGCAGAAGTGCTTAGCCACCAGATGATACTAATTTAATTTAGAAAGGACACCTAGATCCTTGCATCCTAAGCTAACATAAAATTCTACCCCTTCAACATTCATTTACAGTTATTCTGAAAAAATTAACAAAAACCATCATTCAAGCAGCATGTGAGAAAAAGAATACTCAGGGGACACTATATAATTAGACAATGATTAGTCAAAATTTAAGAGAGGTACCCTTATAAAAAGTAGGAAACTTGTCAGGCAGCAATGATACAAACATTTTATGAGGTTTTTGTCCCATGTCTGTGTCAGGGTAGGTGAGGAAGATCCAAAAACAAAGCCAAAGCAGAAAGTTGTTTTTTTAATAGCCTGATGATGCCAAGTACCTCTTTTGTTTTACACCAAGTTTATGTCCATTTAGAACATAACTATGTACCTTCATGGAGGAACCTAACACCAGAAACAAGTGACTGGGATTAAATATTTTATCTGGGTTATGGCTTCAGCTCCAAGTTTATATCTTAATAACTTCTGAAACAGTAAAATAACTCACAGTAATGGCTGGATGTGAAGGGCGCCAATAGGGGATTTAACAGAACACTTAATGCCAAATTGCTCTTAATAAGAGTCAACTATGCATCAGATAAACATATGTGGCAGTTGTGTACATACATTATTAAATGTCTTTCCTTCTCTATTTGCATTGGGGAGTAAATGAAACATCTGACTAACTCAGATGAAACATCTGAATGTATTTTTAAGTACGCTGGGAGCAAGAAGAGGGCACCAGGCAATGTAGGGTGCCTGCAAGATAAAAAGGGTTATCTGGTGGCCACACCAGACAAGAAAGCTGATATTTTTAACAGTTTCTTCCCCTCTGTTTTCTTGAACAGAGACCGGGATATCCTA
>JAGPOW010001338.1:33644457-33692189 GCA_030014935.1 Caiman crocodilus | reverse complement strand
ACCTACCAGAGGTAGGGACAATCCTGGGGATAGTTCTATCAAGGCTTCAGTTAGTGCAGATGTAGTTAAGGATCTTCTGGAAGGGCTAGACATTTTTAAATCTGCAGGTCCAGATTTCCTCCACCCAAGGGTGTTGAGGGAGCTGGCAGGGGTCATCGCAGAGCCCTTCGCCCAGCTGTATGAGCATTCGTGATCATCTGGCCAGGTTCCGGGGGATTGGAAACTAGCTAATGTGGTCCCTATTTTTAAGAAGGGGAGGACGGAGGACCCAAGTAATTATAGGTCTGTAAGTCTCACCTCGATGCTCAGGAAGCTCTTGGAGAAGAACATCAAGGAGCATATCTGTGGGAGGCCTGCAGGGGAGATCATGCTCAGGGGCAATCAGCATGGCTTCACCAAAGACAGGTCCTGCTTGACCAACCCGATTACCTTTTATGACCAAGTAACTAAATCTTTGGATGATGGTGCTACTGTGGACATAGTCTTTCTAGACTTTAAGAAGGCTTTGACACCATCTCTCACCCCATCCTCATCAATAAATTAAGTGACTGCAGTATTGATGCCTCCTTAGTTGGATGGGTAAAAAATTGGCTGATGGGGCACACCCAGAGAGTAGTGGTGGATTGGTTGTACTCAACCTGGTGAGATGTGAGCAGTGGGGTACTCCAGGGCTCGGTCCTCGGGCCTGCACTGTTTAACATCTTCATCAGCAACTTGGACGAGGGGGTGGAAAGCACACTGTTCAAGTTTGCTGATGACACTAAGATGTGGGGCGAGGTAGACACACTTGAAGGGAGAGAAAGGCTGCAACTAGATTTAGACAGACTACAAAAGTGGGCAGACGAGAATAGGATGAGGTTTAACGTAGACAAATGCAGGGTGCTGCACCTTGGGAGAAGGAATCTACAGCATACATACAGGCTGGGGAGTTCCCCTCTTGAAAGCACAGAGGTGGAAAGTGATCTTGCAGTCATTATTGATGAACATGAGTTGCCAATGCCAAACCGCAGCCAGCAAGGCCAGCCATACCTTGTCATGCATCCAAAGGTGCATCTCAAGCCCGTCCAGAGAGGTAATACTCTCCCTCTATGTTGAGCTACATAGACAAGTGATTTCTATACTTCTTCCCTCTTCTGATCCTTCTCGTCTCTTCTCTTGCTTTTCTTGCCAAAAGTTCTCCATTTACCTCACCGCCCCTCCCATTGCTTACCCTCCCTCATCCTCAGTTACCCCTGTCTCAGTTGCTCAATTTCCTTTCCCCATCCCAACAGCCTCTATGAGTTCACATTGAGTATAATACCTAGAACCTAGGGCTGTGTGAAACAGAAGCATTTCATTTGAACCGGCGTTTTGACAGAACAGCGTTTCATTTAGACTTTTGTTTTGAGTTGAAACGGCTGTTCTGTTTCATTCCATCGCTTGTCTATGTAGCTCAACAGTCCTGGCTAACCATCTCCATTTTGCTGGCCTCTAAGAGATAGTAGTGTATGACTGCATGGCATCTTGCAGGGAACAGGGCTTTGTTTTACATGTCTAGGTGCTAGAATATCAACTTGCTGGACTCTGCTGCCCTGTAGGGCAGCATTTTGGCACAAGATTGTCCAACAATGTCACTTTAAAAAAGTGAAGATGGTGACTTCAGTTTCCCCTCCCCATGCCCCAACACAGACAGTTGCACAAGCACCCATGACACGAGTTTTGCCTGTCAGCAGCCAGAGGTGCAAGGACCCAGAACCCAGAAGCCCTGTACGCATCTTGTTGACAGCTGCCAGGCTTTATGGCTGCAGCAGGGGCTACCATCCCTGCAGCCTTTGCCTGCTGCGCCTCAACACACACATTGGCACCCATGTCACAAGTTTTGTTTGTCCACAGCTTGAGGTGCAGTTTCCCCCAAATCCCTGTATTTATCTCCTTGAAATTTGGTAGGCTTTGTGGCCTCAGCAGGGGCTAACATGAATAGTTTTGACCCTGCTGTGGCTTAACACATACACGACATGAGTTTGGCGCTCAAAATTTTGGGGTGCAGTTTCTCTGAACCCCTTGCACCTATCTTCTTGAAACTTGGCACACTTTATGCCCTCAGAGGGGGGCTACCATTTCTGCAAGTTTAATCTAAATCTGTCCAGAAATGACAAAGTTATAGGCTGTTTTGACCTTCCCCATTATAGCCTATGGACAAACATCGAAACAGCTCAACTTGCCTCATTTCGTTTCAAGGCTGTTTTGACCATATCTGTTTCATTTCAATTTTGCTATTTTGACCTCAAAACAGTGTCAAAACAAAACTGGTATCAAAATTTCGCACAGCCCTACTAGAAGCATGACATTTAGTTGGATTAATTATTCATTGAACTGGATTGTTTAGTCTGACTTTTGGGTGAAGATGTTTACAGTATATAGTGCAGTAATTATATTTCTCTTCTGTCAGTTATATCTCCATTGAATATGGAAGGAAAACTGAATGTTTTGTTGTACCAGGTGGTTGAAGATAGAGGCTGTATTGCTTTGGGAAATAAACCCCATGACATGTCTCACACAGTGCAGCAGACTGTGTTGCCAGTACTCTGGTGATCAGTTGGCAAACTGAAAGGATTAAAAATAGGGGATAATATATACAAGGACATACACTTGACATACAAGGTTAAGAAATATCCTGCTTGTGAAGTGTATGCTTCTTTTTTATATCCTTACAAGGTGCTTTCCACATTGCAGTGTAAGAAATATAGGATGGTTATTAGAAAATATCATTTAAATATTGAGAACTGGCAGAGCTCCCAAGCTGACTGGCATGTATCTCGAGGCCACCTCTTCTGGAACTTACAATTGATTTAGCTTTGCTTACAGAGTTAAGTGTGCAACAAATGCTAGAGGTTCTTTTTCATTATGATTTACTTTAAGTTGTGAGTGGGGAGAAATCAGCAAAGAGTGGGCATGTGATGTTCGATATCACGCACCAAAAACAGCTACCCCAGCTTGACAAAAGGTCATTATGGTATTGAATACTACTTAATAATGTAGGTCTTCATGATTTTGCTTTAACTAGTCATTCTATGCTCTTTTCTCACCCGTTCTAAAGACCTCTTCTGTATCTCCTTGTCACCTCCCATTTCTACTGAGCTACTGCAGGCAACTGCAACTCCTTTCCCTTCCTCTGCCCTCAGTTTTCCTGAATGAAATCTATCCCCTGGAGGTCAGCCAAGTGTCAGGCATCTGAGAAAGTAATCCAAACACTATGGAATCAACAGTATGATGTGCTTTACCCATAAACTTCTGTTCTGTATGAGTGGAGAGGGAAACGCAGACACAAGAGCTCCATCACCATCGTTTGTAAAGCCATGTGACACATGCAGCATTCTTAATGCAATCAAATGCTTCCAAACCTTAGTTTTGTTCCCTGGAATACAAAGGGACTCCACACACCAATTATAACAAAGGGGCATGCACATTATTAAAGAGAGTGAAGACAGATATATATTTTTCCAGGAGGCATACAACTTCAAAAGATGCAATTAAATTAGAAGGAATTTGGGCAGGAAAGCAGTGTCTTGAGACTTCTCATCTAAATCCAGAATGGTATCCGTCCTTTTCATAATGCAGTGTCAATAACCCTCCCATTATCTCTACCAACATTTTAGATCATCAGGATGGATTTTTAATAGGGTAGGGGGTCAGACTTGATGGTTTGTTCAGGTCCCTTCTGACCCTAGAAACTATGAAACTATAAATAGCTCAAAGTTATTATAAATGGATCTGAAATTATCCTCACCTATATGCATGAATATAACCTCAATGATCTTGGCACGTTTCACAGATTTTTAGGGAATTCATTAAGAAACCTGTATCCCTACTGTGACTTCTGGAATTTTAATGATGTACTTGATCTTTTCATGAACAAATCCTATCCCCACAGCCATAAACCAAACAAAACTGGAACAGTGCTAGAAATGCACATTAAATATCTGGGATTTTGTCATATTTGCCATCTCATACATCCAACAGATAAGGTACCTCTGTACATTAGTACATTTCCTCAGTACATGAATACTTTTCCCATATAGATTTCTATCTGATCTCCAAGGACTTAGTTCTGTAAATAGCTGCTCCTTTGACACAATTACTATGTCAAATCATAGAAACAGAAGCAGTTACTATCATGATCTCCCACTTTGTCCTCACACAGAACTGTTTCACATTTGGGGACTTCCTATACCTACAAGTGAATGGCACTCCCAAGGGCACACACAAGCCCCCCTCCTCCCAGTGTGCCAATGTATTTATGACAGACCTTGAAGTTAGTTTTCTCTGCAGCTGCCCTCTCATCAACCTGATCAAGTGAAGCTACATTGATGACAACATTGTATGAACACAGGAGAAGGAATTTCTAAAGAAATTCCACTAGGACTTCAATCAGGCCAACTCTAGAATACACCTAGCAAATTCATTTCTTAGATACTGTGGTGAAGGCTTGCAATGACCACATCAACATCACATTGTATGGGAAACCTACTGACCACCTCAGATACCTCCATGACCTTTCATCCTAAGCGCACCACTAGATCCATCTTCTACAGTCTATACGATGGATCCAGCCTGTAGAACCACTTGATTCATCCTGCAGGCATAAGGTATGGCAGCATTCAGTAGTGGGGGCTTCAGAAGTATTCATTTTCTGTCCTTTCCTGTCTAATAGCACAATATTGGGATCCCGATTGTTGATCTGGCATGCATCAAATCAACAAAGCAACCAGCCACTTAACTCCTATTCTCACTGAGGCATAAGGACTTGCAACAGACTCAGATGCCAGCTGTGCCTTTGCATCAATACAGGCCATATCATCACTGGATCAAACAACACAGATTAAAATATATCCACAGAGACTCAGCACATCAGCCGAGCCCCATGCGCTGGATCTGGTTGCAGAGTGACTCCCCATGCCACATCAGTGACTCACCAAATCCAGCCACAAAGTGATCCTACACATCAGCACAATCCAGAACACAGGGCCATGTTATCTGCCCCGTACAGTTCCCCCTTGGGTCTATAAATTGAACAGCAGGAGAGCAGCGGCAATGGCTCACTGTGGCAAATTAACATGAACGCTGCTTCCCCTGCCACCAAGTTTCCAAACCAGGGAGAGCCCCACAGGCTAGGCAAAATGGCTCTGAAGGCTGAACCTGGCCCACGGGCTGTAGGTTGAACACCACGGTTCTAGCTGGTTTCTGTGGGAAATACTGAAAGCCAGCTTCAAGGTGTAGTATGATTAGTTTCACACATGCCAAGAGGGAACAGGATGAAAATATAGTGATCTTTCAGAAAAAAGGTAAGAGTTTGATTTGTCTTACACCACAGTACCATGTTCAGATTTGTTGAAATCCCTAAGGGTAGGTATGAACTCAGCAAACAGCACCCATTGCAGAATGAGCTCACCACTAAATAGGGTGTACACCAGCAAGAGAGACTAATGAAAACTGCATTGTACAAAATGGGACACATGCTGTATATTGCTTTTTGATTTTATTCTTCAGCCCCAGCTACACAGATTCACCCAGCTATCCAAAGCATACATCTCATGGAGCATAAACTGATATATGCAGATGATGCCTTAGTACTAGGGTGACCATACATCCCGTATTGATCCAGACAGTCCCAGATTTTGAAGGCCAGTCCCAGCGAAAATTAAAATAAACATCCAAGGCATGGGGCGGGGAGGTGGAGCATCAGGAGCTGTGAAATAGAAAATCCTAACAGACAGCAAAATTGCCCTAATAGCTTGGTTAATGGAATGACCCTTAAAAACGAGATTGTTAACAACTGGAAAAACAGTGGGTCATTAAAAGGCCTTAAACTCCTAGTGAAAAGTAATACCAATGGTGCATGCAGCAGCCGGGGAGGGGGAGGGGGAGATGGGGGTGCAGGTGGAAATTGTCCCACGTGGTCACACTGCTTAAAACCCCACCCAAGCTTCAAATCCTAGTTCCATCCCTCTCTAATTTAAAAATGTGGATCAGTATTCAGGCACAAAATAAACTGGGAAAAATCAGAACTATTGGAATAGTTCTGGCTATTATTTAGTGGGGCATTCTCTCAATGGAATTTCAGGAAAAGTTTAACACAATAAAAATAATATTCTGCCTAGGACATCTTTGTTTTAAATATATTATTACTAATATTATTAGTAGTAGTAATATTAATAATAACAATAATAATAACAATAATATTATTATTATTGCCTTCCTGTGGGGCACTGGTCAGTGTACATGGCTTACTTTTAAAAATACCAGGTCCCTACAGGCAGGGGGAAGTTAGTGGGGGAAGTTAGTGGGGGAAGTTTCAGCTCCCAAGCCCAAAAAACTGCTAATAAATTTAAACATCATAGATATTATACACCGATGCATTTCTGAATAATTGATCACCTTTTATGCAGCAGCTATAAGTGTCAAGCCTTATAACTACAGCACTTGCTAATATATCACTTTGACCCAGGTGCCTTAGAACTTGCAGGGACTCTAGGATTATAGGCAATTTTAGAAATGCTTGACAAATGCATTGTGCCCATGTTCATTATACATACTTTTCTAATGAAGAACTTGGTTAGTGTGCTTAATCTAGACTTATTTTTGTAGGCAAGGACACAAAATTTACCACCGCCCTTAAAAATATCCCAATGGCAGAGCATATTAAGAATGCCTTAATGAAGTTCAGGCTACGTACATGATGCAATTAAATATTTTATTCAGGAAGTACTGAATTCCATAGAGGTTAAACAAGGTAAAGGTCTTATTCTCTTATGGATGCTGGCACTGTAATAAAAAAAATATAAAGACCCTGCTGCATATGCCATGGGACTAACCAATAATCAGGAGAATACTGAAGAATGAGAACCATGAAAGGTATAAATAAATAAATAAATAAATAAAAATAGGTCTTGACTTCAATAGCCAAACCTCTGTTAAAAATTATATCCTAAGGTACATACAAGCTAAGCTGGATTTTACTTCCACAAAAAAAGCTTCCACTCTTAAAAATTCTACCGTGATGACCACCTAATACATGAAGTTAAAAAAAACCACTTTATGACCACAATTAGTAGTGATATTTAGATTTAGTGACTAAAGAAAGTATCAGGACAGAAAACATCTCTTATTGCAGACTATTGCTCATGAAGTTAATATATTTTATCCCATCCTCAGAAAGTTAGATTTTCTTGCCAATGATTTCAAGGTATATGAACCTAGTTTTGAGAATATTACATTAGTTCAGGGTTTTTTTCCTTTTTTAGATAAATTATATTTCTGATCAAGCTTTAACTTTGCATGGATTAAGTCTTTTGTTGACAGTAACATTATTCCATTGAGAATTCTGCCTAGGCTCAGGGAATCATGTAGACTACTATTTGAGATTAATTTTAAAAAAAGCCTGGTAGCTTCAAGTCAACAGCCTTGTAAAACGGGTAACAAGCATAATCATATTAGTTTAGCATACTGTTTTCAATGTATTTTATTGACAGATGTAATTGGATGGGAAATTGTCCTTTGGACAATGCTACACATAATCCTTAACAATACAGTGAATGAGTCTGTGTTTGAAAAATGAAAAATAAGGCATGGTATATTTTTAGCAGCAAATTATTTTCCTTTTTCCATACGTGTACAATGGTACCATATTCCCAAGACATTATTATGTAGCTCCAAGATTGCCTAGGACTGTAAAAGAAGTTAAGGGCACTGACCTAAATCAATACTGATTGAGAATATACCCTGAAGCACATGCATGCATTGTTTGTGTGGTTGTACAGGAAATCATACATTTATCCATATTATTTATTATATTTCTATGTTTTGAATTGTATTTGCACCTCATAGCAAATCTCTGAACATTTACACAATTATTATGCATATCCAAACATGTAATTCCAACCCTAAAATGAAACATTTTCTCAGTATGCATTCAACAGGCTTCATTTCAACTATTACTTACAAACTTTGAACAACCAAATGAACAAGCAAAACATGCTTTTAAAAGGAACTCCCTCAAGCAGCTACTTGTTAATATCTTCAGATCAGTGCTTATTAATAAGTATATAATTGTTAGGGACAGATTCAGGATTGGTTTAAACTTTTTCACATCCATTAACTTCAGTGGGATTTCATGTCCCGCCAGCCAGGGACTCCAGCCATGTCTAGACTCTGCAGTAGACATCATGTGCTGCCCTGTGGGGCCAGGCCAACTCTCAGGGTCTCAATATTGCACTGTTAGATGGGAGGGTGTGACAATTGCACATATACAAACACACAAATCAATTAGGTGCATGCATACACACAGAGTACCAACTCAGGCACATGCACATCCAAACCAGCCCACGCACATGCATACCTATCACTAATTCAAGCACATGCACACTACACACCAAAAATTAGACAAGAATCAGTTATCAATACCCACACACACCGTACACACACATGGATCATTAATTCATGCGTCACACACACAATGACATACATATATAACTAAGCCCGCTGGAGGATGGGGGGAATACCGCCACTGCTGGCCCGCTGAGCAACCCTTGCAAAAGTCAGTAGGCCAAGGCACTTAAGGGAACCAACCCCTGCCCCAGTCCTGTTACAATCTGTGGGTGAAGCGAGAGCCCCCAAGAGGACACTGGCCTGCCTGTACACAAATGCCAGGAGCTTGGGGAATAAGCAGGAGGAACTCGTCCTCCTGCTTAACACAAATACTTACAACATCATAGGGATAACCTGGTGGGACTCATAGGGACACCAGGTGGAATTCCACCCATGATTGGACCACGGGTATAGACGGCTATACCTTGCACAGGAGAGATCGAGTAGATAAAAGGGGCGGGGGTGTAGCTCTCTATGTTAAGGAAAGCTATGCATCCCTGCAAGCTGATGTTGGTGACCAGGATGGACAATTAGAGACACTGTGTTAAAATCCATGGGGAACACAGCACAGGGGACACAATAGTGGGAGTCTATTACAGACCTCCCACCCAAAATCAAGAGCTGACCAGGAGTTCTCCTGGGAACTGGCTGAGGCTGCATGACCATGGTTGTCATGGGTGACTTCAACTACCCAGACATCTCATGGGACGATCACTCAGCAAAATCCAAACAGTCACAAAGCTTTCTATTGTGCATGGATGACCTCTACCTGACTCAAGAAGTCTACGGGCCAATGAGAGGTAAAGCGCTGCTCAACCTGGTACTGGCTACTGGGGAAGGCCTAATCGGTGACCTAATGATTGATGGGAAGCTGGGTGACAGCAACCACGAGCTGATCACCTTCACTATCCGCCATAAAGCTATCAAGTCAGCCAGCAACACTGAAGTCCTTGACTTCAGGAAAGCAGACTTTGACAAGCTCAGGAGGCTTGTCAGTGGGGCCTTAAGGGACCATGACTCCAGGGGGAGGGGAGTTCAGGAAGAGTGGCTGCTCCTCAAGGGAGCAATCCTCAATGCACAAGCTAATTCTATTCCATCTCGGAGGAAATACAGCAAGAGGGCACAGCAGCCTTCCTGGCTCTCCATGGATCTAGCAGACCTGAGGCTAAAAAGAAAGGCCTATAAAAGATGGAGGATGGGATTCACCTCCAAGGAGGAATATTCTGCCCTGGTCCTACAGGGAGCAAACCAGGAAAACCAAGGCTGCAACCGAACTCCAACTACCTTTGAGTATCTAGGACAATAAAAGGTCCTCTTTCAGATACGTGGGGAGCCAGAGGAAAAGCAAGGGCAACATTGGACCCCTGCTAAACCAGATAGGACAGCTGACACCCAGGAAAAAGCCAACCTATTAAATGGGTACTTTGCATCAGTCTTTCATCAGTCCCATGGGACGTCCATGTTTACTACAGGAAAGGGAGGTCTGGGTGAGGGAGATCCCTTGCCCTCCATCAATGCTGACCTCATGAAGGAACACCTTGAGACTGGATATCTTCAAGTCAGCTGGCCCTAACAATCTACACCCCAGAGTCCTCAAGGAGGTGGTGAGCATCATAGCCCAGCCCCTGGCATGAATATTTGAGAACTCCTGGTGCTCTGGTGAAGTGCCCGAAGACTGGAAGAAAGCCAATGTGGTGCCTATGTTCAAGAAAGGGAGGAAAGTGGATCCAGCAAACTATAGTCCCATCAGGCTGACCTCTACCCCAGGGAAGGTCTTAGAAAAGTTTATTAAAGAGACCATCCTTAATGGACTAGCTGACACCAACATCCTGAGGGATAGCCAGCATGGGTTTGTTGTGGCTAGGTCTTGCTTTACCAATCTCATTTCCTTCTACGACCAAGTGACCTATCACCTGGACAAGGGAGAAGAGATTGATGTCATATATCTTGACTTCAAAAAAGCCTTCAATCTGGTATCCCATGATCACCTCCTGGTGAAACTGGCCAATTGTAGCCTTGGGTCCACCATGATCCGCTGGCTGGGAAATTTGCTCTGTGGCCGAACCCAGAGGGTGGTGGTTGACAGAAGTCAATTGTCATGGTGCCCTGTGACCAATGGGGTCCCCAAAGGCTCTGTCCTTGGACCCATATTGTTCAACATCTTCATTAATGATGTGGACATTGGAGTCAGAAGCAGACTGGCCAAGTTTGCCAATGACACCAAAATTTGGGGCATAGATAGGAGGGCGATTCAGGCTGACCTGGACATGTTCATGAAATGGGCAGACGAGAACCTGATGGTGTTTAACACTGTAAAATGTTCTCCACCTTGGGAGGAAAAACTTGCAGCATCCTTATAGGCTCAGCAGTGCTACGCTGGCCAGTAGTATGGAAAAAAGAGACTTAGTGGTCATCATTGACCACAAGCTGAACATGAGCCTGCAACGTGATGCTGCGCATCCATAGATGCTTCTCAAGCAAATCCCAGGACGTCATTCTCCCCTTGTACTCGGCCTTGGTGAGGCTGCAGCTGGAGTACTGTGTCCAGTTTTGGGATCCACAATTCAGAAAGGATGTGGAGAACCTTGCGAGAGTCCAGAGAAGAGCCATGTGCATGATCAGAGGTCAGAAAAACAGACCTTATGACGACAGGCTGAGCGCTATGGGGCTTTTTAGCCTGGAAAAACTCAGGCTCAGAGTGATGTGATGGCCACCTACAAGTTTATCAGGGGTGACCACCAGCATCTGGGGGAACATTTGTTCACCAGAGTGCCCCAAAAGATAGCAAGGTCGAATGATTATAAACTATTGCAAGACCATTTCAGGCTGGACATAAGGAAGAATTTCTTTACTGTCTGAGCCCTCAAGGTCTGGAAAAGCTTGCCATTGGAGGTAGTTCAAGCACCTACATTGAACACCTTCAAGAGAAAATTGGATGCTTATCTTGCTGGGATCCTATGACCGCATCTGACTTCCTGCCTTCAGACAGGGGGGCTGGACTCGATAATCTTCCAAGGTCCGTTCCAGCCCTAATGTCTATGAAATCTATAAAATCTATGAAATATATATGTATATTCACCAATTCGCCACATACCACCCACCTACGCATACACACAGGTGAGTTCCTAATGTGGATGATGCGGCATGTATGTGCGCGTTTGGGGCACCAGTGAGAGAGAAAGTGTAAGGAGTGAAACCTGCTGGAACCAGAATTAGAATCAGTGGACTAAAGAGAAGCTGGGCTGAGGAACTGAGGCTTGGGGTTACTTAAAGTCAAATGGCACCAGGGTTACTTGAGGTCACTGGTGCAAGGGAAAAAGCATGGTGGCAAGGAGGAGATAGCCAGGAAAAAAACTGGGGCAGAAACCTAGGAGCTTGGGGGCAGATAAGCAGTGGCAAGGAGGAAACAGTCAGAAAACACAAAAACCCAATGCAGGCTTTCAAAATAACAGGTTTATTAAACAGACAACACACTACACAGCCCCATGAAGTTATTGGTTCCCACACACACACACACAAGCACTCACAATGGCAGCAGGAGGAAAAGACTCAGTGGAAGGGCTGGAGTCCAGGTAGGGAAGAGAAACAGAGCCCAAATCCTTGGTTGGGGGGGGGGGGAGGATGGGGGGAGTGATAGTTACCTATCCAGGCTGGAAAGGGTCTTTGTCCAGCAGATGTTGTCCAGAGGGGGGTCACCAGCAGGGCCTCTGTGTGAATAGGTGGTGTGGCATGGTGCTGGTCCAGTTGGAGAGGGTGCCCCCCAAGAAGTCAGTCTTCACTACCCTTTTTATGGGGAGACTACCTATGATCTCCTATGGGGAGAGCCTGTCCAGACAAGGTCAGTCCTGTTCCAGAGGGCTCTACGTGTTCTTACTGAGTATGTGCAGCCTTGGAACAATGGTGGGTTGCATCATCTTTTGTTTCTTGAACACTGAGGGTGGTAAAAAAAAATCAATATAAACATAATAGTTATACAATATAAAGAAGGAAAAAAAAAAACCCACATACAACTTGCTACCAAAATACAATGCTGAAGCTTATCCCATGTCTTAGCTCACTTATCTACACAGAATAGAGAAGGAGAAAAAAAGTCAGAAATGGTTGGGGAAGGGGAGGGAACGCATTTTAAAAGAAAAAACTGGGGGTTTTGCTGCACACACATCCAGGGCTGTGGGGAACTGGAGCTGCCAACAGGTTAGCTACACTGTGGAAGTGGGAGTGGGGGAATACAACTGCAACTTCATCCTACCTGGATCTGCCCCTGGCTAAGTACAACTTTGCAATTACTCTCTGTGTATCAAATTAATTTGATGAAAAGACATGGGAGGTCATTCTTAGCAGTCACTCTTCAGCTTTGGAACACCCTCCCCCTTGCGGTCTGTCATACAAGTTTCCCTCACCAACTACAGTTTTGCATATCCATGCTTAATATTTTATATACTCTTTTGGGTACCATGGTATATAGTTTTGAGTAACCACCATGGTCATGCATGAACCCTCCACCAGGGTGATGGAAGATAGGGCATTCTGTAACTACATGGATTTTGGTCTTTGAAGGGGCGCCACCTTCACTTGTGGTATTTGATTTCAGGCCCATTTGATGCACATTATGGCAGAAGTCCCCATAGGCAGTTCAGAGTCTATTGAGGTGCACCTAGGAAAATCTGTCTAAATCAAAGCCAGGAGGTCTTGTAGGGGGGTTTGGAATGAATGCTTTTAGTCAGCAGTTCTAAGAGGTGCGTCGTTCTTCCAGCAGTCGTGCAGCCAAGTCACCTGAGGAAGATCCTTTGGTGACAGAGCTCAGGTGGTACAGGTGGATGATGAGAGGTTTCCTAGTTTGGAAGCACAGCTTGACTGGAGAGTCTGAGCAGATGTGCTGGTGTAAGTAGTGGTTATGGTCTAATTCAGTGCAGTGAAGAAGGCAGAGGCATTGCTGCTCATGGCAGATATCAGGGGGAGCAATACTGCTGATGACTGGGAGCGGTGATGTAGGGGTAGAACATATGCAGCCAGATACAAGCCACATGCTATTGTTAAGTGCCCTGTTGACTTTGTGAGTATGGGCACTTCTGCTCCACATTGGGGCAAAGCATTCAGCTGTTGAGTATGCGAGTGCCAGGGTGGATGTCCAAAGTGTGGTGTAGTTAACTCCCCCTCTGAGGCCAAGTAGTCGACAGAGCAAGTTGTTACAAGCTTGTACTTTGACTGCCAGTTAGGTAAAATGTGTCTTGTAGGTGAAGGTGTGGTCTAGGGTGACTCCAAGGTACTTTGGGTGGCTTTCAAAAAGGATGGAGTCTGTTCCACAATTAACATTCAATGCTGTTTTGGCGAGCTGGTTGGCAAGGTGGAAGAAGGTGCTATTGTCGGTATTTGTGATGTTCAGTTTGAATTTCCAATTCTAAAAGTAAGTGCTCATTGTAGTGAGGTCTGTTGTCAGACCTTGCTCCACATTTTTGAAGTTTTTTCCTGTGATCACTAGGGCAACATCATCTGCATATATGTATTTTTTGGATGTTGTGGGGGGCAAGTCTAAGGTGTAGATATTGAAGAGCAAGGGTGCTTGCATGGACCCCTGAGGCATGCTGTTTTCCAGAGGGCACCTGTTGGAGGTGTCGTTTCCAATATGAAGAATGAAGTAACGGCTGAAGATGAATTCTTACAGAAAGTGGACCATATGTTTGTTGGGGATTTTGTGAAGGAGCTTCAGAGTGAGGTTTCATTGCCATACTGTATCACAGGCTACAGATAAGTCTACAAAGACTGCCCGTCACTTCTGCGCTTCTTCAAAACCTGCCTTGATGTCCACAGTGAGGCAGGAGACCTGGTCTGTAGTTGAGCGGCCCTGACAGAAGCCAGCCTGTTCTCAGCCTGTTCCAGCTGGAAATCAATGATGGGGTACAGGCAATTGAGAGAAGTCTCTCCATGAGTTTACATCCCACCGATTGGTTTGTAGGTACCTGGGTCTTCTGGTGGTTTATTTGGTTTAAGGATGGCTACAACTTTGGCATGCCACCAGATTTGGGGGATTTTAAGGCTGTTTAGGCAATGGTAGAAAAAGCATTGGAGCCAGGAGAGAATGGGGTCGCTGAGGTGGATGAAGAATTCAAGATGGAGGTGGTGTTGGCCCAGAGATTTTTCAGCTTTGAAGGCGCTGGTGGCCTGCATCTTCCCTTGGAATTCAAAGTTGATGCAGAGATTTGAGTCTAGTGAGGGAGAGTTCCAGGCCTCTTTCAGTTTTGCGTTAACCATGCAGGAGAAGTTTCTGTCTGGTTTTGAGACTTTTCCATTGTTGGTGAAACATCTGGCCATGTTGTTGGCCTTTTCTGGAGCTTTTAGGGATTGTCTGGAATTGCCAGTTAGGCAGGCAGGGTTAAGTGTGGGGACACTGTCTGGGGAGTTTGCTCTTTTCTATATTATTTTAATATTTTTACCTGCTTTCAATTTATCTGTTTGTTATTGTACACTTCCAAAGCTCTTTGCTGAAGGCAGAATCTAAATCTAATGAATAAAATGAATCAAACAATATTCTCATTTACTTCAGTCCCATCATTAGCTTTAATGGGGAATTGGCAGAGTAAGGGACTGCAGGATGTGCCACACTGTAACTCCAGAGTTTCCTTCCTTCCTGTGACAGGGCTTGGCGATAGATCATCATTAAGGAGAACCGGCCCTCTTCCTAGAATGTTTCTTTAATTATTTTATGAAAGATTTGCAGGAAATTCTGACTGAAACAAGACAGATCTAGCTTAGGTTAGCTACCACATGTTTAGTTGGCATTTCAGCTGGACAGTACGAATGTTTGTTGAAGTGTCTCAAAGAAAGAGTAGGAAGTAAAGGATGAGCTAAGGGAAATGGTCTCTGAGGGTTTTCATAGCTCTTCCCAAATGGTTCTGAGCTTGGAAGAAAACTGGCTGCAGTAACTGTCAAAATGAAAACATCTATTAAAAAGTTAACAAGTATCTTCAGTTTGCTCCACACCTCCTACCTTCAATTTTGAACTCAGTATTTGCTCCTTTAATAAGATACCTAGAAGCATTTGTAAGAACCTACAAAATGAAAACACTGAATGAGCAGAATATAAACAAATAGAAGAACTTCCATTAATTTCTCATAGTTTTATTCCTTGCAATGATGCTTTCCTTTCCTTGTAGGGACATACACTTTATACCACCCAAAGAGAGTGCAGGGCACTTCAATGAATATCTTAACCAACTAGGGAATACAATCTCATCTGATAGCTCTCACAAGTGGCATGGAAGCTTAACAAACTCTATACTGAAACAGTCAATCACTCTCCTGCCCCAGTCCAACATGAATAAACTCAGGAGGGAACTGCAAAACTGAATTCCAATTTTTTACACAATTTTCCCCTTACATATAGAAATAGATAATAAACAAACATTTTAGTGTAATATGGCATAGCAGGAATAAGCAGTAACGCCTTATGGTAGAATGAACTATTTCATATATAAGAAACAGAAAAGGAATAAATAGAATAATGAAGATTCAGCATTTTTGGGCTTCTCAAAACTCCTGCTGACTTAAAAGAAATCTAGTACTGAAAACAAAGGTACAGTACTTAGAATAATCAAGGCTCATTAAAGTGGTGCCTGATTCCAGACAGGACTAACAAAACTAGAAAACTGGGTAGTGTGGCATCAGATAATGTTCAGTTATTAAAAAAAACATTTAAGCTACTCAGTAGAGTTTTTTCCCTGTCTTGCATGACTATAAATCTCCCCAATACAAAACACACAACAACAACAAAATACCAAGCTGCAATGAGAAAGAGACTGAGATAATATATAATACTATGGTGTGAATTACTAGTGCATCCTCACCTTAAATAGAGGAATCCCTCTTGGTGAAATATACACAGAAAATATCCAGGAAACAGAAATAGAAGAGGTTTCAGGGTGCCGTAGGAAGTGTAAAAAGCTGCTGGAAGAATGCAAGGATTTATGCTCGTTTGGAAAAGAGAAGAGAAAAAATAGGGCATAAGTCAGGCCAGTTTTACAGTTGGTACAAACTGAAATTATTGGAGCTATTCTGATTTCCACCAGCAAAGGATACCATCCATTTAAATGGTCACTGTCACCTCCTGTATATGGACAAAGCAGTTATTTTTACAATAATGTAACACAGACATGAACAAGACACAGGAAAAAAAGACAATGTTCCCTGGTCCATGGATTTTAAGATGTGTAAGGTCCTAAAACTCAAAAACTTCTTAGATGCAGGGCTTCCACTGAAGTCAGTGTGTTTCATAAATTAGATATATAATATAAAATAATATAATGAGGAATTAAATCAAATCATGGTGGGGGGAGGAGATGGAGGGAGTGCCACAATAGCAACAATCACAACAGAACGGAAAGGATATACTGAGAAAGAATCCCCTGCTCTCCTTCCTCCCACCCTCAAGAATTTGGAAAATTCATTGCCTCCGTCTCATGTACTTCTATAAACAGTTTTGTCTAATTTGGGTTTTTTTGAGCTAGGCATAGGATTCAGTGGAAATCAGCACTTAACTGAAAAGTAGGTTTGATAAGGGATTTGAAAAAGACAATGCAGGTTTATATTTAATTATAGTTTTACAAGTGCACTGTAAAAGGAGCACTGTATTATAATTGAATTATACTTTTACAAGGCATTGTATATTGCACCATGAACAGTACAGTAATTGCAAAAGGAATAGTAACTGTAGGTGACAGAAGGTAACAAAAATAACCATTAGCAAAATTATAATAATGATGTAAGAGATCACATTCTTTATACTAATTATGTTGGTAGCTGCCATGATTTTCAGATCTGATGAACATACTATGGACTCTTCTTTTAGGCTTTGTAAAAGGATCAATTACCTCATTCACATGAATGCAAGATGACTTCAAATTTAAGATGACCTCCAACAGTTAGATTCTATACATGAAAAATGATAAGTTTATTATAATTTTCCATGCATAGAATCTAATTATTGGAGGCTCATCTTAAATTTGTCCATCTCAAGGCAGCATTGGAGGAAAGCAACTGCCTGTCCTCCTTTCCTCTTGTGCCCCTTGGTCACTTGCCCCTGCCTCCCAGAGGCTGGCCCCCTCACCATTTGCTCCATGCTCCTCTCCCTGCCCATGTCCTCCCCATGTCTATGCCTTTGCCTGCCCCCTGCTGCCTGTTCCTGGTGCTACCTCCGCACCACTGCTTTCCTTCTGGGCAGCAGCTCTGGCTCTAGGGCAGTAAGCAGCAGCCCAGCCCAGGCACAGAGAAGCAATGAGAGCGGCTCTGGGCCCAGCAAGGGAGCTGAAGGTACACAAAAAAGAATACCAAAAAACAGGTAACTGAATAAAGAAAAATTAACAGTAAGTATTTCTTAGCATCTCCACAGTAGGACTTCATAATCTAAGTTTCAATGTATGACATATTTTTAGGACTGATCTATAAACCCATGGAAACATTTGGATATGAAAATGCCTAGAAAACCCTAGTTTAAAGGGCCAAGCGAGTTTCACTTTAATAAAGAATGAATACTAGGCATTTCGAACAGAACTTTGTCCATGTATTCTGCTTCTCCTTTTTTTTTTTTTTTTTTTAAGATGTTGTATGCCTGGGCAGTTTAAAAATGATTTTGTAATGTAAGCAAAGACCAAACAATGAACATTAATTTAAATCTTACATCCTTTCAGTCACATTAACTCCCTGTACAATATAATATTATATAAACACAGGCTAATACGCCAAACTACCTAGAGTAATTCTTCATTGGAATGCGTTTTCTTAAGGATAATATAGACAACAACATTATAAGCAAAGCTGATAGAGCTATCTTCTCAAAGACGCTCTATGATGAAACACTGGAAACATTTATTTTTGTTTATGTTTGGATGGTATTTTGGAATGACTTTATAAGGAAATAATTAGAAGTTGAAATTTACTGTGTCTTATGGCACTTCGGAAGGTAATAGTCTGAAACAAGCTTGAAAAAAATACTGACACCACAATCTACAAGGTTCATCTGCATCTCTTAGAAACAGATTCTCCTATGGGACAACAACTTGTAAATCAAGGGTTGAAGTCATTCCATTGGAAAAACTGGAGAACAGGACTGACAGGACCACTAAAATTGAGCATGGCCAAACAATATTATTACCAGGCAGCATTTTATCTCAGCTTTTATTCTGAAGTAAATTTACTCCAGAATAAGAAGCAGATACATGACCAGCTGGCCACAATAAATATTATTATGATACCTGGCCACTAGGTGGTGGGAAACCCATTTGTATATAGCAAAATGTAATTACAGAATGAAATGGACTCAGAAAAGAGAGGCACAACACATTCTGCATAATAATTGTACATAGTAAAGCTACAGCACATTTTTCAAGCACTAACTTTACTCTGGATCCAAGTATTTTATTATGTAGTTGGCCTGTGTACTGTATGATGCGTCCATGCTCACGCTTATAGGTATGTCTTATTTACCTAACTGAATGAAGAACTGAAAAAAATTGGTTTTGCTGTGCTTATCAACATGACTAAGAGTCATTAATAATTCAAACAGGGGGAAAAGTATCTATTGGGGTTTTCCAGGGTCTGCTCTGGGCCTGTTACTGTGCAATATTTTCAATTAGTGATTTGGAAGACAAAATTTAGTGCAAAATAGTGAATGGCACCGAGTTTGGAGAGATGGTAAGCACTTCAAAGGATGGGATTAAGCTACAAAGTGACCTTGATATATTGGAAAAAATGGTCTGAATAACAAGAGCAAAGGTATGAACATGGCACAAGGTGACCAGTGGCATCCTTCAGGGCTCAGTACTTGGGTCAGTACCCTTCAACATCTTCATTAATGATCTGGATTTGGGCATCAGATGTAGGCTGGCAAAGTTTGCAGACAACACTAAACTATGGGGGAAAACAGTCACTGTGGAAGACAGGCTGGGGTTACAGACCAACCTGGACATACTTGCAAGGTGGGCAGACCAAAACCTAATGGCCTTCAACATAGAAAAGTGCAGAGTGCTCCACCTTGAAAGGAAGAATCAGCAGCATACTTATAGGTTCAGCAATGGTACGTTTGCTAGCACCATGACCAAAAGAGACTTGGGGGTCTTGATTGACCACAAGATGAATATGAGCCAGCAATAGGATGCCATAGCTGGCAAAGCAAACCAAACTCTGGCATACATCCATCAACACATCTCAAGCAAAACCAGGGATGTCATCCTCCTGCTTTACTCAGCCTTAGTGAGGCCACAGCTGGAGTACTGCATCCAATTTTGGGTCCCCCACTTCAGGAGGAATGTGGATAAGCTTGAGAGAGTCCAAAGGAGAGCCATCCATATGATCAAAGGCCAAGAGAGCAAGCCTTACAAGGAGGGGCCGGGTAACTCGGAACTCTTTACCCTGGAGAAGAGAAGGCTCAGGGGGGACTTAGTGGCAGCCTACAAGGGGGGTGCATCAGGACCTGAGAGAACAGTCATTCACCAGGGCTCCCCAAAGGATAACAAGGTCTAATAGCCACAAACTCCTGGTAGGCTGATTTAGACTGGACATAAGAAAAAACTTCTTTACAGGCCATGGGCCCAGGGTCTGGAACAGACTCCCCTCAGAGATGGTGCAAGCACCTACTCTGGACTCCTTTAAAAGGCATCTAGATGTTTATCTTGCTGGGATCATTTGACCCCAGCAGACTTCTTGCCTATGACAAGAGGGCTGGACTTGATCTCACGAAGTCCCTTCCAGCCCCTAATGTCTATGAGATTTATGAAAATGATGCATTTAAATTGACAAACAAATGTACAAAGACAAAAATAGGATAGTGACTGCCTAGGTTATAGTAACATAGGAAAGGATCTAGGGCTTATAGTGAACTACAACCTCAACAAATTAACAGTATAATACTGTTGCAATAAAGCTAATTGCATATTAGACTACAGAATATATTAAAAGGAGTTCTTTATTGAAGTCACAAGAAGTGATTCTTCCTTTCTATTTAGCACTGGTAAGGCCTCAGCAAAATCAGTGGTGTCCAATTTGGGGAACAACACTTCAGCAAAAAACATGGGCAAACTGGTAAGAGTCCAGAGGAAAGCAACAGAAATTATTGTAGGCCTAGAAAACACAATGTCTGAAGAGAGCTTGATAGAACTAGGATTATTTAGCTTGCGAAAAAGGAAGAATGAACTGGGGGTAGATGACTGTGATCAAAGAGAACAGCTGTCACACTCCTCCGTCAACAGTCCCTTTTGTATTTAATAACACGAGGACATCACAAGCAGTAATGGTGTGAAATAACAAGGTAGATCTAGGTTGTATATTAGGGGAAACTTTTTATGAAGATGGTTTAAGTACTGGAACCGACTAGAGCAGAAGTGCTCAACCACCAGCGTGGGAACCAGATCCAGCCCATGAAGCCAATGCCATGGCTCCCCAAGGGTCAGAAAAGCTAATGGTGGGGGAACTGAGCAGTGTTATTTGCCACTGTCCTGCTGCAATTTCTGGACCTGTGGGAAACCTGCAAGTCAGATAGGATAGTCCTCCCTGCTAGATCAGTCATGCAGGGTTGGGGATACCTGAAGCCTGAACCAGGAACACAGGGCCATTTCATTATTTTACTGGCTTACAGGGTGCTCTTTCCTTCCTGTGACTTAGTTTTCCAATCTGTAAATGGTTAGTGACATTGATCCTGAATAATGATAGTGACCAAAAATCAGTATAAAAAAAAAGCTCAATATTATGATCTTTTAAACTATATATATTGACTACTGTCACTTTTGAATGAGAAAAATTGCAAATAAGATTTCCAAAAAGCAAATGAAACTGGTAGTTACTTCTGTAATTTTTAAGGACCAGACAGCTTTACACTTGGTAGATGTTTGAAACTCAGAAATCTGCACGTTGTTATACAGCATAAGCCCATTCTTCCATGATCCATAGACTGTGTCACAAGGTAGAAGGGAATACATTCCTAGATCAAAGTAGTGATGGGCTTTTCTTTCTTTATGATGTTCTTAGCTCTGCCTGATAGCCATGTGTTAATTTATCTGAGCATTTTGGCACCCATCTCATTTGAGATTGCATTATACCCCTTTGATCCGTTTGAAATAGTACTAGTATCTAATGAACAGTTTGAGTTCAAGTTGATAAGAACTAATTTTATTGGAAGACAATATTTACTATTTAATAAAACAAACATACCACCTATGATGTGTGTAGAAGGGCAGCATTTCACATTTATTGATCAAAGTCCTGTAATGAACTTGCTACAACTTACCAAGTCCTATGAAGGTATAATTCTCTCTTTTAATACATGCCATTCAATTCATGCGGCTATCAGACAAAGCAGTGTTTCTTTTTCCAATGTATTTACTGCAGTTCCTCTGAGATATTAAAGCTGACTGGAGCAGATGAGGACTTAGCTGAAATGCAATCATCATAATAATGGTGTTCCCAGAATTTCATATATTTGACAAATCAGTGGCCTAATTCAGATCTCATACTAGTGTATATTCAAGAATTCAATGGAAATATACCAGTGTAAACCTGAGAGGCAGGTATGAACAGAATCAGACTCTATATTTCTATGTAAATTTCCTCTGAATATGCTCTTATTTCATTTGCTATGATAAAAATATCTTGATACTAAAATTATATTTCTACATTTAATACAGGATAAAAGAAGAATTGCTATTCCATATTTATTATTCTAACAAGTAGAGATGCTTTTTTAATTTACATGAGGAATGGGATCTTTGAATGTTAGCTTCAAATTAGTTGAATTAATTGAATTAGTTGAATTAATGAATAAACTCCCAAAATAGAGCTCCATTCTTGTAAAAAAATATTAAGAAAGCATAAATAAATGAGACTAGTTTGTGGTGTGGAATGTTACTAGTATGGTATGAAATGATAGAATGTCGCAGTTACTTTTCCTATTAAACTAGTACTTCAAGAGGTTGACAGCAGTAACAAAATGAAATCACTGGGAGAGAAAAGGGATTAGAGACCAAACAATATCTTTGTATTAACAGCAGATTTACGTTCACACACACAGAGAAAAAGATTGATATTTCTACATACTTTTCTTTAAAAGTATCTACAAAGTGAAACTTTGGTGCCTAAATTATTTCACATGCTTACTACAGTTAAGTTCAAGGAAAAGCACATTTCTATGAGTAATTGATATTGTTATTAAAAAAACTAGATTTTTCTTAAGAATTAGTCTTGCCTAAGGTTTACACCCTCAAATAATGTTCACTAATGGTATTGTTAGTTAAGTCCAAAGAGAAAAAAACCCATTTTGATTACTATTGCTTCTAAACAATGGCATCATACCCATCACTGGTAGAGATATCATAAAGAAGACTTCTATTTTTAAAAAAAAATGTCTCCTCTTATGTCATTCATAGCAAGGTAATTTACTAAGGATAATACAGTCATTAATAGCAATGTTTGAAAGTTCAGCCCATGTTTCTTTCTATGTCCCACTTGCTCACCACCACCCAGTAAGAAAAGCAAGTTCACAACCTAAATATAGCCCCTCTTCTGCAGACTGCTTTCTGGCTTTTCTTGTGACCATGCTTCTCCATGCTCAAGATCAACATATCTTCTGGCTGTCATTTTAGAAATTCAGGATCTAAGAGATGGCAGCTCTTACTTAGTTCATCTGAAACAGGTAGTGAAAATGATCAGTAAATAGAGAAATAAGCCAAAATCCACTTCAACATTTCAGTATAACAAGTGCTCTCTCTCAGGCACGATATAAATTAAGAACTGCAAAGCTAAGAAGAAAATCCGAGTTATTCATAGAATAACATACATCATGTTCAGAGTAATCTGCCTGTAAAAACAAGCAGTTTTAAAAACTTTTATTTTTAATACTTTTCTCTCATGTAAAACATTCTAGATTCACAAGAGGAGAATCCCAGAATATATTGTTCTGGTATGATAGTTAAGTCATATTTGATAGAAAAGCTCTTTATGCTTATATATATTTTTGGAGTGTGCAAAAGAATATTTCCTGCTAGACTTAATTTATTTCTTTCTGAAGGAGAATGGGGTACAGTAAGTATAAGTACACTCCATGCATTGATTGACTACTACCTCAGACTTTAAAAAATTACAACTATCTGTACAACAAATCAAGAATGATCATAGGAAATCTTGGAGGAATAAGAACAGATCTGAACTTATCTACAGAGTTGCAAGGCATGCTTCTTAATCAACATGCCAGGAAATGTGGCTGTGTGAGAGGCTGAGAACATAATAAATCCAAGACTTCCAACCTTCACAAATTAGGTTTGAAAAAGAGATCTGTAGAACATAATCCTATTTTTGTACTGCCTCGTCTATTTAGAAAAGATTTGAAATGTGAAATTTGACTACAGAAAGGATCAATTTATTCCATTATTTACTAATTTCTTGCCATGGATCACACCCATTTATGACTTCACTTGTTTAAACAGGCTTACAGTTTTTTGAAAACTTTACACATCATTTCAGTTTTTTCATTTCGTGGCTATACCACATTGAAAATATGTTTGTATATACTCAGAAAAAATGCTAGAACACAAGCATTTTAATCATTGTTATTATTCTGTTAACAGGTAATAGAAGGGTAATGAAAATTTATAAACTACGTCTTAAACTCTCATTTGGAGAAAATATAGTCTCTCTTATATTAACTAACATTATTAATATCCTGTTTTTTAGAGCTTGATCCAAAGGCCACTGAAATCTATGGTAAGACTAACTGATTTCAATGGCCATTGGATTGGGCCCACACAACCATTTGTATGAGCATCCCGTACTGCATTACAAAGGAAGGTACATACCATTATTTCCCATTGACTGTGTCTAACTTTTACCCAGTTTTCCAACTACACCTAGAGATACTATCCTGCATTTGTTTAAGATTCAGAGATACTGCTGCTTTTACATAAAGATGTACACATGTAGATGTACAAAGCCCTAATTGACTCTGTTTCTTCTTTTCTACATTCTATTAGCAATGTACTATTACCTTGTTAAATGTTGACAAAAAGACTGATTTGTTATACATGTTGTTCATAATTTACTGGCTATGGCAACAACAGGTTCACCTAGAGAGGCACTGTAGACATACAAGCTGAAACCATCTTACAAGGGGTTAAGTTTGTAATCACTATCTAGTATATTTATAATCCCAACCACAGCCCAGTAATAGAAGAGGGTGGATCTAGAAGGTGCAGGAGGAGACGTGTTTATGTGTGTGTACATGTTTTTTTCTTTCATGCATCTATATTGCTTTCTATTCTACTGGAATAAATCTTTTCCACTTTGAGCAGAAATCTGTATACTAGTTATCCCCTATGGATAGTTGAAAAAAAGACCTTTACTAGAACAACCACCTTTTTTAAATCGTTCTACTGAAGATTTCATTCAGGAATATTTTTTGCTTATTGGCAGATGAAAGAATGGGCAGATAGTTGGAAATCAAACTTTCTCCCCAGTAGAAGCAAACCTGTGGAGCCCGAACAATGGAAACAGTTGATGATAGTCTACTTGAAAATGGAACCAATATTTCTGCTCTTTTTTGTGATATTATCTTGGAAAATGATACTTTTTTCTGTGTGGATGACTCACCTCATCCTGCTAAAGGTATGTACATGAAAATATATTTTTTTCAGAAAGCAACAGTTTGAGCTGAAAGTAAAATCGGAGCTATTTTGAGAGAAACAGTTACTCAGAGGTTTTTTGAGAAGAGCAAAAACAAGCATTAGCTGATAAATTCAGATAAGCAACAGACTAGCAAGAAATTAATATGCCCCGTCTCTTCAGTTTATAAACATGGCAGAAAAAATAGAAAGCTAAAATGAAAAGATAACAATAGTGATACCAAGTCAAAATACAGATAGCACCACTTGAATGCTTAATAATATGTACATACTTTGTAGTACTACTGGAAAATTCAGTAACTGCGGAGTTATATGATTATATGCAGCATATGAAAGTGATTAACATGATATGTCATGCCTAAAAAAATACTAATTATAATAATACAAATTGCCATTTATTTTTGGTTCTTAACATGAGTTCACTGTAATTTAGATTGTGCTTTGCAATGCTTATTTTTGAGTAGCATGTACTTCTAAGTAGCCAAATATAGTTCTTAAAGTGTACAGTGTATTGAATATATTGTACTTAAACATTATACAGTTCAGGTAGATCAGAATCAAACTCAGAATTTACTTCCACCAGTTTTACTTTGGTGTAAAGATACCAGCTTCAGTGGAATTACATATAAGAAAAGTCCACTGCCTTGAATGTTGAAGCAGCCTTTACCTTTTAATTAACAGATTAGACCTACTGATAAAAACTAATACAGTATATGGTTTGCCTATTTCATAACTAATTCTTTACGGTGGCAATTTTCAGATTTGCATCAGACAGTTCGGATTCTGCTGTATTCCTTGATATTTTTGCTCAGTGTGTTGGGGAACAGTCTGGTAATTACAGTGCTGATAAGAAACAAAAGGATGAGGACAGTCACGAATATATTTCTGCTGTCACTGGCTGTCAGTGACCTGATGCTTTGCCTTTTCTGCATGCCATTCACCCTCATTCCTAACCTGCTGAAGGATTTTATCTTCGGTAGTGCTGTTTGTAAAACTGCCACCTACTTCATGGGTAAGTCTTTCAATTGTAGCATTTTATATTTGCTCTAAAGTTGAACGCATTAGGGTTTGTGAAATGCTAAATAAGGGCTAGATCTTTTAACATGCTAAGATATCCCAACCCTGGTTAAACAAAATTGAGTAAATGTTAAGAGTTCATTGGAAAGATACGCAGTATGAAATGCAAGTAGCACAAGCAGCGACTAAACCTCTCACATATGAAGGTAAAAACTTTTTCTGCACAAGTAAAATGGACTAGGAGTCCTGTTACGAAGAGTAACATTTATAATGAGCATCATGTTCAGAGTCAAATGTGATCACTTCGGAGACAAATGGTTTTAACCTTTGTTGGACCAGGAGAGTCGATACAGAAATAAGGACTCAGTTTTGCAAGGTGCTGAGCTCTCTAGCATAGACCAGTGAAACCTTTGGAATAGGTTGAGTGTTCAACTACTTTACAGAATCAGCCTCTAGGAAAGGAGCTGCATTCAAGGCCCACTTGCTTATTATCAGCAGAGCAGTTAACAGTTTGGATTGCTGGGCAAATACATTACGATTGCACAACCATAACCAAGGGCAGAATTGTCTACTCCTAAGTGACAAATGAAAAGGGGAAAAACCCAGCCAGGTTTCAGCCTCCCTGTTGGGGCCTGAGGAGGTGGCAGGCTGCGACACATGCACACACACTTTTATTTGTAAATGCATCAAATTTGTCCAGAAGTCAGTGGAGAAGAACAATTATGGAGCCT
Source organism: Caiman crocodilus (assembly GCA_030014935.1). Lineage (NCBI taxonomy): Eukaryota > Metazoa > Chordata > Crocodylia > Alligatoridae > Caiman > Caiman crocodilus. The sequence continues at coordinate 33,665,386 of JAGPOW010001338.1, read as the reverse complement.
CACGATACCATTTTTACACTCACTTTGAAGAAGCAATACCATTTTAAAAATGCTTTGGCTGGACATTTGTCTTGTTACAGAGGTAGATCCAGGAGCTGCAGGTAGACTGGTTTATGAAGCAGCTGCAAGCCACAATCTCTCACTTCTCACTTCACTTCACTACATTAAAAAAATGTAAAGTAACAACAAAGCCATTCTGAAAAGCTTCTTTTTCAAATCTCAAAAGCAAACCTTAGCAGTTCATTACAATAATGTATGCATGTCCAACGTGCATCCTTCAAAAATATGAGGTCGTATGAAAGTGCACTTCTGAAGTGTGAGAATGGGAAGTCAACATCTTTCTTTGGATATAAATCAAAATTTAAACAAATTGTAATGAATGCTGGCATGATAAAAATTTCTGAAGTATTGTGCTTATAATGAAATAAGTAAAAATATCAGACTATCATGTTAAATTATTCAGAATACACATACACACACATTCCAGTATGAAATTAAAAATTATAAAGTAAATTTTATTTTACAACTCAGAATGTGGATTTTCCTATTAATAATTTAGGCCAAAGGTGCTCAGTCTTTTTCCTCCAGTGGGCTGGTTCATCCATGTACAGTCCATATGCTGGCTGGATCCAGCCAGTGGCCCCAGTCAGGGCTGGGGGATAGGGAGGTGGTCAGCCTGGCCCCAACCCATCCCTGAAGGCAAGGATGGAAAGGGGTTTGACCTAGGTTCAACCTGGCCCAGAAAGGAAGGGGACCTGATCCAGCTCCATTGGGCTTGGGGGAGGGTGGCCCAGCTTTAATACAGCCCCACAGGGCCTGGGGTTTTTAAATTTGGCAGTGGTAGAGAGCGGACATATTAAATTGCCACCATTCCCCTGTCACCAAACTTCCAAATCCAAGGGAAGCCCCGTGGGCTAGATACCATGGTTCCATGGGCCACATTTGGCCTGCAGGTTGGAAGCTGAGAACCCCCAATTTATGTTAAGAAAGGAACAGTATTGATGAATAGTCCCTGATATGCACTGCATCTCCCATCCACTTAAACTGTCATTTTAGGACACAAGAGGGTTATAAATATGAATACTACAAACTAGAAATGATTTTTGGCAAGCAACCTTTTATGTAAAAATGTTAATATCTTACTTTTATTTTTTTTTTTTTATCTAAGAGAAAATAATTTCTCCAGAAAATTACCTGAAAATTCCTATGTGATTTAAGGTTAAAAGGAAAGAATATTTCTAGTCATGCAGCAATTGTTATTTTACAATTATAATTCCCCAAGGCCACATAGGAAAGAATATATGTATAACACGATGTGTTTAAATTTAATGCTATTTTTATATCTACTAGCAAGGAAGAAAAATTAACATACATTTTATAGAATCAGGTTCTAATTCTCTACTACACTTCCTTCAGTTTGGTATTATATGCCTCCACTAAAGACTATGGAAGTACATTTGATGTATGCTTACTTAATTCTAACAAAACAGGAAGTTTAGTGATTCATCAAAAAAGATAATTGTGGTTATTTTATTTAAAACAAAAATATACTTATTTATTGCTATCAAATTAAATTAGCTCCAGTGATTTCAAATGCCTGATTATATTTCAGCAAAGTTACATTAGCATTAGAACTGGAATAACAAAAGAGTAGACAGTCATAGTAGGTAGGGTAGATTTGTATGGTATAGAGTAACCAAAAAATGTATATTTATGTTCATGCGCATATTTATACACACACACACCCCTGCACATTGATACATATCTATTCAACAACCTTTCATGGGCTAGACTGCATGTGTGCACACACACAGAGCATCTGATGAAGTGAGCTCTAGCCCACAAAATCTTGTGCTATATCTCTACTTTCATTGGTCTACGACATGCAAATATACCTGCCTTGTACATAACATAATGTAAGAATCTTATGCGACTGACCATATAACTTCTTGCCTTGGTAGAACAAAGACAAAAGCTGTCAATTATTTTGTTTCATAGGTTTGAGCAGTTAAGTATAAATCTGGAATATCAGATTACAAAACCCAAGTACCAGAAGGCTGTCAGAGCTACCGCCATAGTTTCCTTACTGTGCATTGTGTACCCAGAAGTTTAGCCAATAATCTTAAAAAAAACAACAAAAAGAACAAAAAAGAGTGTCATCTGTCTTTTAAAAGAAGAACAGACATAATTAATTTGTTTGCTTTCCACATCTAGGTGTCTCAGTCAGTGTATCCACATTCAACCTGGTTGCCATATCTTTGGAGAGATACAGCGCCATTTGCAAACCCTTACAGTCTAGGGTCTGGCAGACAAAATCTCATGCTTTGAAGGTGATTGCTGCTACCTGGTGCATCTCCTTTACCATCATGTCCCCATACCCAATATACAGCAAACTGGTTCCTTTTACAAAACCGAACAACAGTACAGCTAACATGTGTCGCCTGCTTTGGCCAAGTGATGTCATTCAGCAGTCCTGGTAAGATATAATCGACTCTTAAATATCTGATAATTGTCTGATATCAAATAAAGTTACATGGTTGCATCAAGCCTGTTGCAAATCCATTATTAACCATTAGAGAAAATTTAGAATTCTGGTATGCTTATTTAGGAAGTTCCATAAACTGCTATTTCTTAAACTGCCTTTTTTCTCCTTTAACACTGTTATTACTTTTGCTTTGCAAAGGTGATATGTATGATATGCCAATAATTCTCAGACTACAGATGGTAAAACATCTGTTGCCTTTGTAGTGTTCCCCCTACTAGTAGAGCTCAGTTCTCTACTCCCCCTTTCAAAGTGTTTTTGATCAAGTACTCTTAAAAAGCCATACACATCCACACCCCTGTACCCCTTCTATGACTCATTCTTTGCCTGCGTAGAATGGATGTAGTTCCAGTTGTCAACAAATAAGATGACATGCACACTGGAGAGAGAATAAATGCACTCGAAAATGGAACCAAGCTAATAACCTGGAGAGATTAGAGCAGAAATGTAAGCAGGCAATGTGAGGAGAAATCAGTGCTATTAAAACACAAAGCCATATGCCACGAGACTGTGAATAAATGATAAAAATACAACATAAGAACATAAGAAGGTGCAACATTGCATTGAAAACTAGTTTATTTTTACCTTGTTTCCTTAATATTTTCTTTTTCACATAACCAAGCACTTTGACCATCACAGGAACAGTATAGGAGTGTTGTTAATAACTTTAGCAGAACCTGAGAACAAGCCAATAGTTGGTACTACCTAGTACTGGTGCATCCACAGAAACATTTATTGTGTGTTAATATTTTCAGTACTTATTATGCCTGCTATAATGAGCATGCATGAAAAGGAAAGTTAAAGAGTTAAATCCTATTTCCAGTGACACCAGTATAAATATAGGGAAACTCCAGTGAATGTGCAGTGAAACTACTGACAGAAGAAAATGTTTAGGCTCAAAAATACATGATTGCTTTGTTAATAATTTTTTAATATAATAATATTTTTTAAACAGAACTTCTGTCTGTTGCAATCTTTTAATAGTATGGTTTGATGAATATGCTGTAAGGTGGATAGAAAACTGGCTGGGCCATCAGGCTTGATATCCAACTGGCAGTCGGTATTAAGTGGAGTGCCCCCAGGGTCAGTCCTGGGGCTAGTTTTGTTCAACATTTTCACAAATGACCAGGAAGATGGGATGGAGTGCACCCCCATCAAGCTTGCCTATGACATCAAGCTTGTGGCGAGTAGTAGATACATTGTAGGATAAGGCTAGAATTCAGAGAGATGTCTACAAATTGAACCAAAAGAAATCTTATGAGATTCAATAAGGAGAAGTGCAAAGTTAAGACAGAACAATGCCATGCACACCCATAGAGGCTGGGGACTGACTGGCTAAGCAGCAGCTCTGCAAAAAAGGACTAGAGGTTACAGTGGACGATCAGATGAATATGAGCCAAGTATGCCCTTGTTACAAGGAAGGCTAATACTTGTTATGAAGCAGGCTAATGGCACACTGGGCTACATTAGCAGGAGTGTTACGAATGGATCAAGGGATGTGATTATTCCCCTCTATTCAGCACTGGTAAGGATACATCTGGAGTACTGTGTCCAGTTTTAGGCCTTCCCCCCACACACTATAGAAAGGATGTAGACAAGTTGGAGAGTCCCGCAGTGGGCAATGAAAATGGTTAGGGGCTAGGGCACACGACTTCTGAGAAGAGGCTGAGGGAACTGGGTTTATTTAGTTTGGAGAAAAGACAACAGAGATGACTTAATAGCAACCTTCACCGACCAGTGGGGTGTTCTGAAAGAGGTTGGAGCTACACTGTACTTAGTAGTGGCAGATGCCAGAACAAGAAACAATGGTCTCAAGTTGCAGCAAGGGAAGTTGAGGTTAGATAGGAAGACAAACTTTCTCAGGAGGAGAGTAGTGAAGGACCAGAAACAGGGTACCCAGAGAGGTTGTGGAAATCCATCCTTGGAGGTTCTGAAGATCAGACTAGACAGCCCTGGCTGGGATGAGATAGTTGGGGATGGTCCTGCTTTCAGCAGGGAGTTGGACTAAATGATCTCCTGAGGACCATACTCTAATTTTCTTTGATTCCATTATATTAATGTCATACAGAACAACATTTTAATAATACATTGATTACTATGTGTAATAAATATTGAGTTTCCTTTAAAGTGGATTTCTGACTATGTGAATGGTTCAATACCAAAACAAAACAAAAATCCAGCCCTAGTATGTACCATTTTTCCTTTGGAATGGGCATGAAGCTGGAGGTGAAACAAATACCCATCTCATTCCCTTGCTCTGGTTGGCATGTTGTTCTGAGGCTGGACACTGTCCTACTCCAGGAACATAGGAATGACCAGTATCAGCATCTCACTTATGCACTAGTAGGTGGCTTAAGTTTTCATATCATAAAAAAAACAAAACAATTAAACTGGTTCTAGTAGTCAAATATTGAACAGGCAGAGACTGAACCATCTCTTCGAATCCCTTAATTGCTTATTCCATCAAGGTAGAGACCCTTTGAGTTGGCAAAATGGAAAAACCAGACCTGCTTTTGTTCACACTATTTCTTCCATGGGGAAAAATGGAATTCTAGCCTCTAGGACTAAAGCAGCCTACTGTGCATTTAACTAATGAGACACCGAAGTCATTAAACAAAACACAAAATGTGTAGCTGCTTTTCTGTGTTTTTGCTGATCCTCACTCTGAGAAGGACTCTTCTGTGGCTTCCACAGGTACACATTTCTGCTACTCATACTCTTTCTTATACCTGGGATTGTAATGATGATTGCATATGGCTTAATTTCCTTGGAACTATACAGAGGAATTAAATTTGATGTCAGCCAGCGCAAGTCTTCACGAGGTAACAGTACAAATAAACAAATAATTCATTTCTTTTTAAGTAATAGATGTTAAGATGTGAACAGCCAAGCACGCAATTTATTCCATAAACAGCAATTTCTGCTGACAATGTCCATGAACAGATTACAAAATTCATATTGGACACATTCGTTTATTAAAATTATTAACATTATCTGCAAAGAATTCAGATGGAATATTAGATTTGTAATTCCACTGTGCTAATTACATAATGGAGTGGATAATGTGCCTGCTTGCACATTAGATGAGTTTTGCACTAAGGCTTTAGACACACATTTCTTTGTAGTGCTACAAAAGACCATAATGCTACAGAAGTATGCACATGGACCCAGACAGCTCCCTGGCTGAAGCACTACAAATTTGCTTCAAAAGGTACACTCTCCAGCTGGGGGACAACAGAGGGCTGCTCCTTTGCGCCCTGTGACCCAACCACCCCTCCCAATCCTCCAACCAGCTGGATCAAACAGTTTGCCTTCACCCATTCCTGGACCAGCAGCTGTCAACAGACTGCTGCTCCCCACCCCTGCCACCCTAATTTTAGCAGGCAGCAACAACCTTGTTGCCACTGCAAGACAAACACAAAGCCAATGCTTTTGTGGCAGCAGGATCCCAGCATGGCTGTGACAGCTCACCACCATAGTTGGGCAATCTGTCAGGGAGAGCAGAGGACTGTGGGACATTAGAGAAAGCATTCATATAGCCATAGATAACTCCTATGAGTTGACAGTGAGGGGGCACAACTCCATGCCACCCCAGTTGCTGCTGGGTGCTGGCTCCAGCCCCATGCACTGCCACCAGCACAGAAATTGCACCACCCCAGCTGCTGCTGGGCCCTGGCTTCGGCCAGGCCTCAGCTGCAGCCCTAAGCCCAGCCATTGGCATGGAAATCTGGGGGGGCATGTGCCCTCTGTGCCCCCCATATCACCTGTGCTGGTAGCAGTACATGGCAGATCTGCACATTACACATAGCACTACACAGAAGTTCCTTTGTCAAAGAAGAACATTTTTGTAGTGGAACCACCATTTTTGTGGCACTACAGATGGCTTGCATGTGTAGTACTTTAAAAAGTGAGTCCACAACTGGTATGCATGGCCAAGTAACAGGACAGGAATCGTAACATTAACATACACATGTAATTCAAAAGTTACTTCTGGCAAAGTTAACCACTCTCTCTCAATATTCTGTTTTCAACAGTATGTAGAGTTAAGGCCTCTGAATGTTTCCAGAAAGAGTCCCCAAATGGTCATATATCTGAGTGGATTACAATTTAATTTAGAACTGGAAGGCCTTTTTTCTTTTTACCACTAGTTGCTCAGCATCAATGCATGTCATTGTTTACTTCAGAATGTAGGCTGCATTCTCGGATTTATACTTTACTGGTGTTCAGAAATGTTGTGTGTGACCTATTCATGTATATTCAGAAAGAAAAGCCAGCACTGGCAGTAACAAGTATGAGGATGGAGATGGGTGCTACGTTCAGAAGATAAAAAAGAAGAAAAAGATGTCACTGCAACAGTTCTCCAGCACCAGCAGCACCAAAGTAGACAGGGCAAGAAGCAACACTTCAACAGCCAATTTGATGGCTAAGAAGCTCGTCATCCGCATGCTGATGGTGATAGTGATGTTGTTTTTCCTTTGCTGGACTCCCATCTTCAGTGTAAATGCATGGCGTGCATTTGACACCGCTTCAGCAGACCAGCTTCTGTCAGGAGCTCCTATCTCCTTTATTCATTTGCTGTCCTACATTTCCGCCTGTGTGAACCCCATCATCTATTGCTTCATGAACAAACGCTTCCGCATGGGTTTTCTAGCCACTTTCACCTGCTGTACTAAGCAAAAGACCCCTGCAATAAGAGGAGAGATGGTTGATGAAGAAGAGGGGAAGACCACAGGAGCTTCTCTCTCCAGGTCTTCTTACACACACATGAATACCTCTGCTCCCCCATGAGATGCCACAGAAGGAGCTACATCTGGCCAAATTCAAATACTTCTCTTCTTGTCTGGTCTTGGAGGGGTGATTAGAGTTTGAGTCATAATGTGACCTAGTTCTGAAGACATCAAAACACCTCAGTTAAGCAATTAAACGGATAGGAAAGGCAGTGGGAAAGTGAGAAATGGTTGCTGCTGCTTGTCTGGGCTTTTTAGCATGTCTTTTAAAGGCAGACTGGAAACACTGGGCTAATATTTGCTCTAAAATTTCCTATACAAATATACTGTAACCAAGAGGGTTTCCTTGCATCATCAATTTAGCTCACTCTTTTAAATGGAAAATTGATAGTCCAAGATACCATTCAGAGTATTTCTTGAAATTTCCAAGATGCTAAAATGCTCCTTATTAATCACATTATGAATTGGTATTTTTACATGTTACTGTTAAATATCTATATCATGAAATCAAAATCTGTATGTTATTTTGATAGCAGTTTTTATTATTATTTTTGCTGAGGTACACTTGTTTTTAAATTAATTGAACACCAGGCCAAAGATGGAAGCAATGGGAAAGGCTATAGATCCAAAGCACTGCATAAAACCGACATTTTAAGTAGATTAATTTTATTTTTTAAAATTAACCACTATGAATATAAATGGAATATACTCTTCCTTCACATAGAAACCTATGACAAATTTTAAAGTACAAGTAATAGAATAGTTTTGTGTAACTGGGGTTTGAACAAGAAATAAAAGGATTAAGCGTTGACTTTCAAAGTTGGCCACAGACAGTGACAAACTTACCTCTCACCCTCTGTGTATGCATGGGAAAAGCCCAAAACTAGACTGTTTTGAATATAAAGGTGTTATTACTGGCATACACACGTTGGGCACAGAGGTATTTGCATGTAAAAGTTTGCACGCAGGCACCGAAGACCAGGATGGAGACCTCTCAAAAAAATCAGGACTGCCATAGTAAATATATCTTGATTAAACAACAAGTATAAAAGTGTAACCAAAAAATCAGTTATGCTGTGGCAAAGCTTAGACCTGAAAGTAGAAGTAGTTAAATGGAGAAAAGTAGAAAGCAGCACATAAGCAAAGACTGGACACAATGTCAGAAGTGTCTATGGTTTGCTTGTAATCTATGAAATGAGTCTCTCTCCAGATATACCTATTTGTGTATAAATTCAGTGTAGAGTAGAAAGTTATGAACTGTGTATTTCATCTGTTTTGTTATGTAACAAATTAAGTCTTTTCTTATTCAGCATATAGGTGAGTATCAATGTTCAGACCATGCACACAGTTCTCCAGAACTCGACAGTAGCAATTACGTAATTTACACTGAATTTTATTTTGTTTTGTGGAAGCTTCCTATTGAAGTCTTCTATCTTTTAGTCTCATCAGTACGATTTTTAAGAATGGTATGAGCTAGATTAGAGTTTGGAATTGAATGGAATATAGATGTGGATATTGAAAGAAAACACTGTCAAGGTTTTTAATCTTAACATCTGACTCACTACAGACTGATTTTTAAATTGAAAATACATTTTGGATTCCAAGTACCCAACTCATCCCTGAGTTATATACTGGCCTCAGTACTCACTTATGACTTAAAACTGTTTTGCCCAAATAACTGAGCTACACATCTTTTTTAATTTAACTTGTCCACTGCCAGAAATTCTTTAAAAAATTACCACTGCATATGTGGGAATCTATAAAAACAATATTCTACCTGCCACAATAATGAACTAGCATTATTCCTGGAGCACTGACATTGATCTGACCCTTTGTCTTTACTCAGTCATAACTCCCATTGAATTAAATCCTGTAAGTTTTCCTTAATCAAGGATGCAGGAAAAGACACTGCATCTGGTCTAGCATGTAGAGCATGACATACTTTTCTCCTGTACAGCAAGTTGAAATTATTAAACAAAACCAGCAATGTTAATTTAAGTTTTATCTAGAACACTGGGATAAGAACAAATATTCTTGACATGGAAAGGCACAACGGTAGGGAAAATTTTAATAATTTTCAAATGGAACTATATTTCAGACCCTCAGAGAAAAAAAGAATCAGTTTCCTGTTAAAAATTAAACTAAAATAAAAAAGCTTGACAAAGTCCTTTTACTATACTATAAACAGGAGTCTGTACTCTTCAAAAGGTCAGGTCTGTTATACTGTGTAGCATAAATGGTTAGTTAGGTAAAAAAAAACTTTTAATGTAATAGTTGTGAATATCACTGACTATATTCAGTTTGGAGATGTGATGTACTCTGGAATTCTATATCAAATGTAAGAAAATATTCCTACTAGGTGTAAGCTTTATAATGCAATCAGAATGTACATATCTGCATGCACACCATTCAGCTTTATCAGATGATTCAGCACAATCCTTAATTGATTAGCCCCAGGATCTACATAGCACTATGTACAAGTTACTTAAAATGACATCTTATTTTGATCATCGGTCTCCTGTGGCCTGGAGTATTGGAAGACTGAACATAAAACAAAGGACCCTTTAATTTTTGTGCTGGGGAGTCAGTTGAAAGACAAGGGGGTCCAGCACTGAGTGATATGACAAAGGGGCAGATGGGAATAAAGGAATCAAGTTGAACAATGGGAGTGATAGGTTGGTAGCAATAAGGAATGAGAAAAAAATAGAAAATGGAAATGAAAAATACAGATTTCCATCTCAGATGCTAGTTATGTACACATTATTTTTTATTTTAAAGCAGAACTTACCTTTTATGAAATGATAGTGCCACAGTAACATTAATTAATGTGCCTCAACCTGGAAATGGAAAACCTTAAAATCATGTTCAATACTTGCCATTATGTTGGCCTGTTTTTTAATTTCGTAGTGGAAAAATTCTGAAGGTTTTCCCCATTATGGACATTTTTTGGGCACTGTGCTGTGACCCTTTGCATTCCAAAGGTGAAACAGATATGGCATAAGGCTAAAAGTTATCCATGGCAATGGAATTCTTCCCAAAACCTTGCAGTCAGATGCTGTTACTGAATTCTGGTAATGGAAATGTCATTTGTCATAGAGTAAGAACTGAATAAAATAACAATACAAAAGAACAAATTAAGTCTTATTATTCTGACATCTTTATTGGGGGAGGGACACACACCCTAAAATCCCATTGCTAAAATTAGTAGTAAGGAGCTGTAGATAAAAGCCTGTTCCAAATCCAGCAGAAAACCATTGCAAAATAGTGACTACATATAATGAATCCAAATGTCAAGTCTGAATTTTCCTATTCCCTCCCTTTCCCTCTCTGTTTCTTTTCTTTCCCCCTCCCATATTTATTTTGCTTATTCCCTGAAGGTTATGCCTCCCTCCTCTCTTCTCTCCATCCCTTTCATCTTACCCTCACCTGCAGATCCTCATTTTTCCTCTGGAGTCTAATTGTGCAGTCTTCTAAATTTTGAGGACTCCTTTTCCCCACTATCTCCTATCTCCCTTCTACTCATCAGTGTTCCTTTCTCTCTTTCCCTTCCAAGTTTTTCTTTCCAAAAGCCCTTCTCTGGCTTGATCTCCTGGCTTGATCTCCCTTCTGCTCCAATACAGTCCTGAACCACATTATCCTGAACTCTATTATCCTTTCATAATCCCAACCACATGTGCAGTCTTCTTATAATTACCCCGCAACAATTACTTATCATAATCATGCACAGATTAATTGAAACCTCATTTCTTTTATATTCAAATCCTACTGAATATGTGTGTGTGTACATGAACCTCTACCAAATCCTATCACATAAAAATCCTGTACAAAAACACAAACCCACACAAAATCCTCTCAACCCTGAAAACACACTTCCTGCTGCTCCATATGTAATTTGCAACTCAGACTGTTGCGATAGGTTTTATTTAAATTTTTTTCTACAACATTTGTTGGAGCTTCCTGAAACTAAGAGCCAGGTGAAGATGACCTCTAACTTGTGAGGGAAAGGGGGCTTCACAGCTAGAGAAGAAGGGACCTTAGGATGCTCTCATCTGGGCCATTTAATTACACTCAGTGATTTCTGCATCTAGGCTAATGCACATCTTTGGAAAGCCATTCCCTCTAGGTTTAAAAAAAAGTTACTGCATTCATTTGCTCAAAAAATTGTTTCAATACTTAATTGTCCTCACTTAAGAATTGGTGCATTTTTAGTTTGAATGTTCTGGACTCCAGTTTCTATTTTTGGATGTTGCTCAGTTTTGATCTAGGTTTTTGCTTGGAGTCTTCTACTATCAAATATTTTCTCCCTAGCAAGTCCTACTGGATCATATTTGATAAATGAAAAAACTGATGTCTTCAAGCTTCATTCTATCAGGTTTTTTTTCCTAGACAACTAAACAATTTTGCAGTTTTCAAAACCCTATTCAATTTTTATGGTCATTGTAAACATGTAAATGCCAGATCGATCACCACATGGCGTGGCTTGGTAGTCTCAATTCACCAGGGGCAGGTGCCCTATCTGTAGTTGGCCCTATACAGCTAGAGTTTCAAAAGTGCTGAGTGGGAGGAGATTCACTGACCATTATTTGATTAAATATATCTTTTTCCTTTAAGTTTAATCTTCCCCACCCAAAAAATGAGGTACCAGAGTGTGCCACCTGCTTCATATTTTAGGAACATTTCCTCACAAGGTCAAAATAGTCCTTTTGATTTAAGGTAACCTAAACTGAATTAGGTTTTCATAGATTTCATAGACCTAATGGCTAGGAGGGACCTTAGAAGATCATTGAGTCCAGCCCCACACCCAAAGAGCAGGAAGTCAGCTGGGGTCATAGGATCCCAGCAAGATAAGCATTCAATTTACTCTTGAAGGTGTTCAATGTAGGTGCTTGAACCACCTCCAATGGCAGGCCATTCCAGACCTTGGGGGCTTGGACAGTAAAGAAATTCTTCCTTATGTCCAGCCTGAAATGATCTTGCAGTAGTTTATAACCATTCGACTTCATCATCCCTTGGGGTGCTCTGGTGAACAGCCGTTCCATCAGATACTGGTGATCACCCCTGATAAATTTGTAGGTGGCCATCAGATCACCCCTGATCCTGAGCTTTTCCAGGCTAAAGAGTCCCGTAGCTCTCAGCCTCTCATCATAAGGTCTGTTTTCCTGACCGCTGATAATGTGCATGGCTCTCCTCTGGACTCTCTCAAGCTTCTCCACATCCTTTTTGAATTGTGGAGCCCAAAACTGGACATAGTACTCCAGCTGCGGCCTCACCAAAGCCGAGTACAAGGGGAGAATGATATCCCGGGATTTGCTTGAGAAGCATCTATGGATGCAAGCCAGCATTTTGATTGCTTTACTAGCTGCAGCATCATGTTGCAGGCTCATGTTCAGCTTGTGGTCAGTGAAGACCCCTAAATCTCTTTTTTCCATAGTACTAGCCAGCGTAGCACTGCCGAGCCAATAAGGATGCTTCAGGTTTTTCCTCCCAAGGTGGAGAACCTTGCATTTTACAGTGTTAAACACCATCAGGTTCTCGTCTGCCCATTTCATGAACATGTCCAGGTCAGCCTGAATCGCCCTCCTGTCTTCAGGTGTAGCTGCTTTGCCCCAAAGTTTGATGTCATCAGTGAACTTGGCCAGTCCACTTCTGACTCCAATGTCCACATCATTAGTGAAGATGTTGAACAATATGGGTCCAAGGACAGAGCCTTTGGGGACCCCATTGGTCACAGGACACTATGACAATTGACTTGTCAATTACCATCCTCTGGGTCCGACCATGAAGCCAGTTTCCCAGCCAGCATATTGTGGTGAGCTCAAGGCCATAATTGGTCAGTTTCACCAAGAGGTGATCATGGGATACCAGATTGAAGGCTTTTTTGAAGTCAAGATATACGACATGAATCTCTTCTCCCTCGTCCAGATGATAGGTCACCTGGTCAAAGAAGGAAATGAGATTGTTGTGGGTAGGTCTTGCTTGACCAAACCTGTGCTGGCTATCCCTCAGGATGTTGGTGTTGGCCAGTCCATTTTAGGATGGCCTCTTTAATAAACTTTTCTAAGACCTTCCCCAGGATAGAAGTCAGGCTGATGGGCCTGTAGTTTGCCAGATAACTTCAAGAAAGGGAGGAAAGTGTAAGCACTACATTAGCCTTCTTCCAGTCTTTGGGCACTTCACCAGGAGTTCTCAAAGATTCATGCCAGAGGCTAGGCTAAAACGCTCACCAGCTCCTTGAGGATCCTGGGGTGTAGATTGTCAGGGCCAGCTGACTTGAAGGTGTCCAGCCTCTCAAGGTGTTCCTTCATGAGGTCAGCATTGATGGAGGACAGGGGATCTCCCTCACCCAGACCTCCCTGTCCCCTAGTGGACATGGGTGTCCCATGGGACTGATGAAAGACTGATGCAAAGTACCCATTTAATAGGTTGGCTTTTTCCTGGGCGTCAGTTGTCCTATCTGGTTTAGCAGGGGTCCAATGTTGCCTTTGCTTTTCCTCCAGATCCCCACATCTGAAAGAGGACTTTTTATTGTCCTTGATTCTCAAAGGTAGTTGGAGTTCAGTTGCAGCCTTGGTTTTCCTGGTTTGCTCCCTGCAGGACAGAATATTCCTCCTTGGAGGTGAATTCCATCCTCCATCCTTTGTAGGTCTTTCTTTTTAGCCTCAGGTCTGCTAGATCCCTAGATGTTAGGGTTGGAAAGGACCTCAGTAGATCATCCGAGTCCGACCCCCTGCATAGGCAGGAAAGAGTGCTGGGAGTGAGTCTAGACAACCCCTGCTAGATGCATATATAACCTCCTCTTAAAGACCCCCAGGGTAGGGGAGAGCACCACCTCCCTTGGGAACTGATTCCAGATGTTGGCCACTCTGACTGTGAAGAAGTTCTTTCTAATGTCCAGTCTAATCCATGGAGAGCCAGGGCGGCTGTTGTGCCCCTTTGCTGCCTTTCCTCCGAAATGGAATAAAATTAGCTTGTGCATTGAGGATCACTACCTTGAGGAGCAACCAATCTTCTTGGACTCCCCTCTCTCTGGGGTCACAGTCCCCAAGGGCCTCACTGACAAGCCTCCTGAGCTTGTCAAGACAGCTTTCCTGAAGTCAAGGACTTTAGTGTTGCTGGCTGACTTGCCAGCATTATGGCAGAGGGTGAAGGTGATCAGCTTGTGGTTGCTGTCACCCAGCTTCCCATCAATCACTAGATTGCCGATTAGGTCATCCCCAGTAGCCAGTACCAGGTCAAGCAATGCTTAACTCTCGTTGGCCTGTAGACTTCTTGAGTGAGGTAGAGGTCATCCATGCACGATAGGAAGCTTTGCAACTGCTTGGATTTTGACTTGTCCTGCAGCTATACGTCTGTGATGCAAGATGAAGATGGAGAAAGCTGAAACTAAAAGATTGGACATAGCATTACAGGCACAAAAGCTTTGTACAAAGCACCATGAGTTACACTGATCCCCTGGACCCAACAGAAGTTCACTGTAGCTGTGGTCTCCTAGCAATGCCCTTTTCCCCTACCTGCCCTGGCACTGTTTTCAGAATGGGAGACGGCAAGGGAGCTTGTTCTGGGAGTTCCCCAAACAACTCTGGAAGGTGGGGTGCATGGATTGGAGCTCCCCCATCTTGGTAGGTGGGAGGGGGTGAGCTCCAATCCACCCACCCTACTTTTCCAGTGCTGGCTGGAAAAAACACCCAGACCTGACTCCCTCCTCTCCCTTTCCTTACTCCCATTCTGAAAACAATACTGGGGCTGGGAGTCAGCATAGATACAGGTTACTAAAACCAATCCATTTTGGATCACCTTTATCTGAACTCTCATGCAGTGAGGGTTCAGATTTTCATGGGATTAGGCCTTTTTAAAGTGCTCTGCCGCTGTGCACTTTTGTTTGGTCATGGCTTTAGATAGCGTTTAGGGGCCAGATCAGGCAAAAATTGTCACTTCTGTCTGTGTCTCTTCTGACCATATGCCTCTGCTTCACTTTCTTAAATGCAACAGCAAATTTGCTGAACAGATTCCATGTTGTCTGCTCACTCTGTGCATGGATCTTTCTTCAGCTCCAATTAATTCTTCATGACAATGTATTTTTAATCATGTTAGAACATCTCTTTGTAAATGTACCATAAATAGGATCTCTCTCTCCAAAACAAGCTTGTCCTCTTCCATCAAACCAGGTTACAATTTCAGGAAAAGAGTTTAAGGGAAATTTTCTTGAATAGTAAAGCTGCCCCCTTGCCCAGCTAATGGCAAAGTATCCCTGCTAGGAGGCATTTATTTTGGTCTCTAGAGATCAATTATGGCATGAACAATTTCCTTCTGTTTCAACTCCTACTAATTTTGATCTAGTGAGATGTCAGCTGTCCCTTCAGTACTGAGAAACAACAGCATAACATACTCATTATAGCCAGCAGGTAGTGAACATCAAGTGGGAATCATCTCCCGCTGGGTAAATACTAACCATTTAATTGATTTCTTGCCCTTTAGCAGTTATTGAAAACAAAAACAGACCCCAGAGCAAAATAAAGTAAAGAAAAATTTTTTAAAGCTGTGCAAAAGTTCCAGTGTAGTTCCTGCAAACCTAGTGGATGCACCGATACTAAAACACAAATTTGTATTGAAGTGGAATTTAAAATCATAGGAGAATGCAAGGATTACTCCTGCAACATACTTATTTTGCTTTTTCTAATACTACTCCTCTTACTATTATTAAAGTACCAAGGGCCTTATTGTGAGAATGTTTGACAATCAATCATCAAGAGACCTAGTTATTGACAGGAAGTAGAAAATGCTGTGCACAGTGGACACTATCTATATGGGTAACTGAGGTAAGCAGAAGGCAATACCTAAAGTGAAATTTAGTCAGTATATTGGGCTTATTACATTTACTCTTACGAGGAAACTCTTCAATGACCCAAGTCCTGAGAGTCCCACATTCTAATCAAGACTCTGAACTTTTAGCTGATGGTTCCAGTAGCATTACTGTCCAAGAAAATTAATCGGGCTTTTTCAGCCAGGGCCCCCACTTTTCAAAAAACCTACTCTCCCCATGACGAGCTTCAAGGAACTTCCAGAAAATAAGTAATTTCAACAGCTTCTAGGTAATATTACAATTGGGTGAGCAGATCAGATTTGGCTCAGATGCTAGCAAATAAATAACCCAAGCTGCTTATGTCACTCGTCTAGTTTCTGAAAGTCTCCCACCTAAGTACTAACCTAGTCCTACCCTGCTCATTTGGTGCAAGAGTCAGCAATCTACAACTTGTGGGCCAAATCTGGGCTCCCAAGGGAGGTGATACTCTCCCCTATCCTGGGGGTCTTCAAGAGGAGGTTAGATAAGCATCTAGTTGGGGTCATCTGAACCCAGCACTCTTTCCTGCCTATGCAGGGGGTCAGACTCGGATGATCTATTGAGGTCCCTTCCGACCCTAGCATCTATGAATTTGACCCCTGGCTGTAGGGCTTTGGCAGCAATGGTTGCCTTCTGCAAATACTCTGTCCAAGTCACCATAGGGACAAACATTAGCTGCAGGCTCTATTCCCATACTTCCAAAGGAAGAAGTGTCAGCTCCAAACCTCTTACCAATGCAGATAGGGAGCCAAGCAGCAGTGGCTCGGTGGTCCTAGTACCTGCCCCCAACCGAAGGAGAGCAACAGCCAGAAAAGGTTGCCTGTCTCTGATTCAGTTCGATCAGATAAGACCACAGTACTAAGTTCCTTCCTGAAGCTGTGCTGCCTCATGCAGAAGGAACATATTTTATGTAGAGATCAAGATGCAAGAGCTAATAACATTCATTTAAAAAAATCTTATAGGCAAAGTAGTAGCTACAGAGAAGACTTTCAACCATGAAAAAAAAGCTTCCACAGTGAACATTTTTTTTTTTTTTTGCTCAGAGAAAGTTCTGCCAATTTTGAAGTCATCATTTTATTGAGATGACAGATCTGAGAGACAGACTCCAAGGAACATCTCTCAGTGCCCTGTGTTTATTAAACAGAAAACTCTGTTTAAATAATGTCAAGTAGCTGAGACAAACCACCACAACACAGGGGAGAAATGTCAAACTTAGCTATCAATTGCCTGGTAATTCAAGCATTATCTTTTTTTTATTTATTTCCTTACTTCTTTAGGAAAAAAGTAGGAATTCAGATGGTTCAGAGAGATGGGTGAAATGTGAGCTTTTGTAAGATGATACTATGCATTTTACTGACATCCAAAATATTTTGATTCCACTAATATAGAACTGTTTAGTTAGCACTGGCAGAGCTCTCACTGCTGTACAAAGTCAAAGAACCAAGGCAAGACAGACCCGGATTACATAAAGTACACTGGAAATTGCAAAGGAAATATCAACATTGATATTTTTTCCTTTTCCTGAAATGGGAACAGCCAGGGGCTTATTGTATGCAAGGCTGGTGAAGGAGGGAAGGATGTGAATGTAGAAAGGATGGGAATGGACCATAGTATCTGGAAGGCAGATACAGAGGAAGCAACAAAGGGAATGCAGTTATGTAGCAAGCTGGAGTTATCAAGAGCCTTGAGAACAAACATGAGTAGTTGAAGTCCAGTGTGATTGGCCAGAAAGTCATAAGATTGCATACAGGAGAAAAAGGACAACAGAACCTTATCTACAGACAGAGAAGAACAGTTTATTTGCTGTGTTTTGGACAGTCTGAGCAGAGTCCATATTGGTATCAAAAAGGCCAGAGAGGAAGGAGGTGGTGACTAGGGGGCAGACAATTAGCTATTACTTTGGATTCATAGCTATCTGTCTCATTGCTGTCTACTAACGCATTATTCAATGCCCAACTTCTTACTGCTATGGGTTCATTTTAACGAGATGTCACCTCCCTGTTCAAATGCTAGTGCTCACTCAAGTTTACTCCTTAGTAATTCTGAGTCAGAGAGGCCATCTACCCAGAGACAAATCCCCATTACAGCAGTCTTAGTCCATGCTTCTTTAAGAGCCCGCAAAATAGTGGTTTCCCAGCTCAAGTTGGTTGGTGCTCTGGGAATCAGGATTGCTTTCTAATTCTAACTTTGGGAGTACAAGAAACTCTAATGGGAAGAACAACAGCTGTTGGGACTCAGAACTTCTTAGTTTTGTTCCTAATTCAGGAGGTGAAAGATGAGTGGTACATAGTGACCACCAGAGAAGCTCTGGAGCCAAATCAGAAAGCCACAATGCCAAAACACATATAGAGGTTTTCTGAAACCCAAGCAGAGAACTAGCTGGGAAGTGCTACTGAGAATAACATTGCCAGGAAGTATTAAGTGCTACATCAGAGCTTTTGAAGAAGGGGTTCAGCAGATTATTCCCAGGTGATGCTATTTTGGCCAGAGCCTCCTACTGCCCAACTAGCATCCCCAACTCTTGGAGGAGTTCAAAATGGCAGCCAGGCCAGACATTACACTTTCAAGTGTTCATGTCTTTGAATTTCCACATTTAAATCAGCCAACCATTTTACTCCATTACCACAAGCCCTGCAATTCTCCTCTTCCCTCAGGTCTATCACTGCCCCATCCTGTCCCAACCCAAGATGGTAAAGGTGTTAAGTATCAAAGTACTTTGCATTTCCAGTATGTTTATTACAACAGCAAACACAGAAAAAGAAAAGGCAATGGAAAAGTACTATGCCTCAGTTTGATCAGTGACCTGAGCTTTGAGGCATCTACATTTTAAGAAATAAATTATACTAAAGAAACATTTAAAAAATGCATAGAGGTTTTATCTGGTATTTAGCTTGGGCTGTTTCTGGTTTTCTCCAAGACCTAAGGAAGGGTACTTTGCCTGCAAGCTTGTCTAACATCTCTCCTAACTCTACAGCTGATCCAATAAAGGATATTTGGAAAAAAAAATCTCACAGAAGTGATTTATGTCATTCTTCTTTATCTGAATAACTGTGGCAATTGTTATTATAATACAGCCTTCAAAATTGTGTTATTGCCAAAATGTTTATGGAAGTCTATATTATAGTGTTCAGCAGCATTTTTTTTATGCTGCCTGACAGTGGCTTGAAAAGGTTGCCGTTAAACCACAGATGCATTATAGGATAATAGGGAAGGAATGGTAGGAGTTGCTCAGTTTAACTCCAAAACCCCAAATTCCATTACATTCCCACAGGCATCCACAGTGTCATACTAAAAATACTATAGTGTCTGCTTCCTCACTGTGAAGAATTGCACTGTGGGATATCTGCCTAGGATGCTGCATGACCATTTTGAAGTCATGCAGAACAGGCAAGGATTTACAAGAAAAGTAGCTTAAACCAAAATAAACAAAGCTGATATTACTTTTTTGTAGCAAAAAAAGCATCTATCAAGTTTTTCTAGAGTGATTTACCAGTGTCAGTATCTTTAATGCGCAGAAGGGCACAGAGAGATAAGGCTCCCTAGCAGGTCAGTGACAGAGCCACTGTGACTTAGCAGGGTCTAATACAATGGTATACTGAGTGGACCATAGCGCCCCCACACTAGTCACAAGGGGAAAACAAAGTTGGAAAGATGATACCTTGCAGAGACAAAATTAGAGCTGCCCTGCCTGGAGTAGAAATTTGGGCAGCACATGAACATCCATGGGCCAACATTATTTTAAACTCTGATTTACCTCTAGGGATTTAATTCTATCCACAGTTCCTGGTAGAGCTTCAGGAAAAGGGTTAATGCTAGTTACAACAATAGGATAAGCTCAGTCTATGCTAGGAGAGCTTGCTAATAGAGCTGTACAGCAAGTACAGTGCAGACAAAGTCTGAGCTCTCCACCAAGTCATAAAGCTTCTCCTTGTGTCACAGCCATATTGCTCACCTGCTGACAGTTGTCAGTGCTCACTTTGTTGGCTGGGATGAGACTTATCATCTAACCAGCAATCATCTTTTGTTTCCTTAAACCAGAGTGGCTGCAGCAATTACCCATGATCAACCCAGGCCCCTCCTTATGAGAGAGAGAGCTGTTCCTATTGCATTATACCCCCAAACCCAGGTGAGTGGGACAGGCTACCCGATGTGTATCAGGCAGTTCTATCCATCTTGCCTATTCCTACTGACGTCAGATAGTACAGAAAGATGGAACAGCTACTTTGCTCTTGTCCACCAGGTAGGTGGCCAGGATGTGGCTTTGCCTTGCTTTGAAGACTTGGAGAAGCCATTTTGAGCTCATTTGCTAAAATTATGAAACTGTTGTGACAGGCGTGTAGGTTGCAGCCATGTTGGTCTAAGGACATAGGCAGACAAGGTTCTTTGGGGGAATCTGATATCTTTTATTAGACCAAATTAAATAGTTGGGAAAAAATGTTTAGTAAGCTTTCAGGTTTAAAACCCTTCATCAGCCTCAGAAAGTCTCTACAGCTTGTCTTTTCCTGGAAGAGCACACACCAACTGTAGAAAGTTCCTTGGCCTGACAAAGGGTTTTTAAACATGAAAGCTTGCTACAAATTCCGCCCTCCCGCCCCAACTACTTAAGTTGGTCTAATAAAAGATATCAGAGGGGTGAGGGGTGATCAGCAGGGAATAGGGCAGGCTCTTTTTTCCAGGGCACCACCAGGGGTAACTAGGACCAGTGGTCACAAGTTACTGGACAGCAGATTTAGGTTGGACATTAGGAGGCACTACTTCACAGTTAGGGTGGCTAGGACGTGGAACCGGCTTCCTAGGGAAGTTGTTCTTGCTCCTACCTTG
>JAGPOW010001338.1:33617339-33640914 GCA_030014935.1 Caiman crocodilus | reverse complement strand
TGGTACTCAAAGAATAGGCTCCAAGTTTCACAATTTGAAAAAAAACTGGAGACAAATAATTATGTACAATTTACCTGTCCCTACACCTCACATGATCTAACAGCATGTTTTGTCCCACTAACATAGGCAGTATTTGCATTGAGTTTTTAAGACAATTGATTCAGTCATTTTAACAATAGTTTCTTCTTTGATATTTAAAAAGAGGAATTCAAATGAGGATTTGTACGTGCAAACTGGCTGTGAGCATTTCTTTGACGCACCACTAAAAATTTAGAATCTAAGGATGCCTTTATTGATCCATTTCTGATAACTGAGTTCAAAAGCATCAAAAGCCTTTTTTACTACACAAGACCAGTTACTATCTGTTTCCATTTCACAAACTATTCCTGTGAGACATTAAAGATAAAGTGGTCACTCTTGGCTGAAAACACTCTATGAACAGGGGAACAGGAAAGCACATTCATCATGAACTTCACTATTTATGCAAATCATACTGTATGAACAACATGGCACTAAACAGTCTCCATGACCAATTTTTCTAGACAGTTTTTTTATTGAAGTGTAAGCTAGTGCACAGAAGAGGTTTTATTCCCAATGAACTGAGAAAATAATCAAGAGAGGTTACTTGCCTTATGCCAGGGATGCTGAACTCAGCCAGCCTCACAAGCCAGATGAGGGCCTACAGGCTGGAACTGGCCACAGTGGGCAGGGTACCATGTACAGCACATACTCCTTGCACAACCTTCTGGTGCTGCAGGCAATGACAGGGCTGGTCCTGAAGTTGTGAGCACTACCTGTGGCCCAGGGGACCAGCATAGGGTACATACTGTATTTGGTATCCTGGCAGACAGCCTTGCATACTGGCTCCAGCATGCATAGACAGCCTGGGGCCTGATCCCAGCTGGCCCTAGAGACAGTGCACAGGGTTAGTCCAGTGCAGACACCACATGACCTTATGCCCTGGACCAACCCTTGTGTTACAAACAGCACCTGCAATGCCAGACAAGCTCCACAGGCTGCCTGTGTGCCAGATAGACTCTACAGGCTGCATCAGTCCAAGTTGGATCACACGCTACACAGCCCAGATTTGTGTAATATATATATTTATGTATAATCAGAGATAAAGACACCTTTGTCAATGCTAGCTATTCTCACAGCCTTTGCTGCCTTCTGGATAACAATATAGTGCAAATAATTCACTGAAAACATCTTCAGATTTTATCTTTGTCAGCTTCAAAATAAATGCTTTCAGAGACCTCAAGCAACAGCAGAGGGTCTTGCAAGTTGTGTGTTGCCTGCAAGCTGTGGGTTGGGAACAACTAGTCTACCCATAGTCCTTGCACAGTCCCAGAACTATGACATTGGAATTGCAGAGACTTGGTGGGATAGCCTGTATGAGTGGAGCACTCTCATGGACAGGCAGAAGCTAGTCAGGAAGGACAGGCAAAGGAGGAGAGGAGGAAGAGTTGCACTTTATGTACAAGAGCTGTATGATTCCTCAGAGCTTCAGCATGAAACTGGAGATAGGCCTGTTGAAAGTCTCTGGGTTAGGGTCAGAGGGGAGAACAACAAGGGTGATGTCATGGTGGTGGTCTGCTATAGACCATCAGACCAGAAGGATGAGGCCATCTTCAAACAGCTAGAAGTTTTCTGTTTGCAGACCCTAATTCTCATGAGGGACTTCTAGCATCCTGACATCAGCTGGGAGGGCAATACAACAGTGCACAGACAATTTAGGACATTTTGGGAGAGTGTTGAGAACAACACTTCTTGATGCAAGTGTTGGAGAGGCCAACTAAGGGCCATGCTCTTCTTGACCTGCTGCTCACAAACAGGAAAGAATTGGTGGGGAATTGGTAGTAGCAGGTAACTTGGGCAGCAGCAACCATGAGATGATTTGAGTTCAGGATCCTGAGGCAAGGATCCTGGAAAGTAAAGACCCTGCACTTCAGAAAATCAGACTCTGACTCATGTAAGCTAAGTACAGACAGTCAAAAGCCTGAGACTGAATCGATTCAATCTAGGCAGCTTCCTCTAAGTTGGGTAGGTTGAACCAATAACCATCTCAACTGACATTCACTTTTCAACTTGGAAAGGCAGAGGGAGGCCTGCACTGACCCAGGCTAGTAGGTGGGAGGTGCTAGAGCACACCTCCCAGCCTGCTGGCCATTGCCAGGCCAGTCAAGTGTCCCCAAACCCCTACTGTCCCCCACAGGGGGTTAAGAAGCCCCCTGTCCATGTACAGGCCCACCTTGGGGGAGCCGCCTCCTCAGGAGGTTCCCCCACCCAGGCAGCCCTGGGGAACTGAGGGGAATTCCCCCCTCCCCTTCCCAGCTGGCGACTGCTTCAGCTACTGCCACAGGTGGGAGGGAAAGGAGTCCTTCAGACCATGTGCCAGCCCCTGCAGCCCAGCACGGGGGCAGCGGGAAGCCCCTACCTTGGGGGCCTGCCCCCCCCAACCCCAGCCCAGGAAGCTCCAGGGAATTCTTCCCCTCCCCAGCCCCGACGCCGTGAGTCTCAGGGATAGCCTGGGGCAGCCTCAGGAAGTGGAGGGAAATTCCTCTGTGACTGTGCATTGGTTTTGCCTCAGACTCGCAGCAGTGGAGGCAAACTGGCTGGGGAGGAGCAGGAGAACGTCCCTCCACTCTCTGAAGCTGCCTGCGAGTGGCAGGGGCTGAAGCAAGCAGCTCTGGGATTTGGGAGGGGAAGAATCCCCTCAGGTCCCTGGGCTGGGGCTGGGGCAGGGGGAAGCCCCCCAAGGTGGGGCTCCCCAGTGCCCTGATGTTGGGCTGCAGGGACAGGCACCTGGCCCAATGGTCTCCTCCCTCCCTCCTGTGGCAGGCACTGAACTATTCAGCAGCTGGAAGAGGGGAGTGGGGAGGGGAGAGGGCTGCCAGGTTTCTAAGGAGCCCCCACCACAGGGTCTTTCCTTTCCCCCACATGCTGTGCAAACCAGGGCTGGAGGGCTGTTCCCCTGCCCCTCCCTCCCTCCCTCCCTCCACTCTCCAGTCCCTGTGGACTGACAAGCAGGAAGCAGTTTAAAAAGCAGAGAGGCATGGCAGTCCCTGTTCATTGGCAACATGTAAGGAGTGTCCAGGGGCGCAAGCGCACCCCATGACTGGCCACACTCGTCACTTAGGCGATGGCGGGGGGGAAGGCAGGAGCACCGGTGCCCCCCCTGCAATTGCTGGTCAGGGAGAGGAGAAGTGATCAGCCTCAGAGGCCCCCCTCGGTCGCTGGGATCGGCCACAGGAGGGTTCCCCCCATCAGTGAGATTGGCTGCAGGGTGACTGGCTAAAGGAACTGTGCTTATTTAGTCTGGAGAAAAGAAGACAGAGGACATTAAACCACAGCCTTCAACTACCTGAAGGATGGGTCAAGAGGATGGATCTAGACTGTTCTCAGTGGTGGCAGATGCCAGAACTAGAAGCAATGGTCTCAAGTTGCAATAAGGGAAATTTAGGCTAGATATTAAGACAAGCTCTTACACAAGGAGGATAGTAAAGCACAGAAACTGCTTACTCACAGAGGTTGTTGAATCTCCATCCTTGGAGGTTTTTAAGATCTAGGTAGACAAAGCCTTGGCTCGGATGATAGTAGTTGGGGATGGTCTTGCTTGGAGGACTTTTCTGGTTCCCTTCCAACCTTATTTTTCTATGATTCTATACCCAGGTTTCACTGAAGGAATGCATTCCTCATTCATAAAGGCCAGTATATGTTGATCTGTGCTGCGTATGGCCCTTGCATGCCCTTACTGTCTGTATAACAGGGGTATACTATGAGACTCATTCAACCAATTTACCCAGTTTGATTATTTCAACAATACAGAAATCCAGGAAATCGAATTCCAAAATAGCTGTTCTACAGATTTCAAGGAGAGGGATACCTCTTAAAGCAGCCACAGATGCCAACTAGCCCTAGTGGAGTATGCTCAAACTCGAGATGAAACAGGCACTAGAATTCCTGCATGGTTTAACAACAGAGTTTAGGAGACCATCTAAAGCCAAAAGGCATTGTTAAAAAAAAAAAAATGAAGGCATATTCCACTCAGGAAGGTCAAAGGCAAAATAAGGTTGGCTAAAATTAATAATAATAATAATAAAAAAAGTAAAGGAGCAACTTGCAAAACATGCTTAATAATAAACACTTTAATAACAAACATGAGAAGCAAGAAGCCAATTAGACAACTGGTGAAACATTAGATGAGCAAGCACAAAATGTGCACTTAGGGATGATGGGGCCATAGCAGAGGAGCTGAATGAATCCTCATTGGTCTTCACCCCAGAGGACACTGAGGAGATTCTGATACTAGATCAATTCTTCCAAGCAGTTAGGTCCAAAGAGCTGGATCACACTAAAGTGATGATAGAAGAGATTTAGAATAAATCAATAAAATAAGCACTGGGACCAGATGGTGTTCACCCAAGCGTCCTGGAGGAACTTAAACATGAAACTGCAGAATTGCACTAGAGGACTGGCAAATTAACAACAGACCTCCCATCTTCCAAAAGAGCTACAAAGGTGATCCTGAGACCTACAGATCAGTAAGTCTTCACTTACATCCCTGGCAAGCAGATAAGGGTATTTATAAAGAAGAAATTAGTCACATGGATAGATATGATATACCGGAGAAAAGTAAGCATGATTTTGCGACAATAAATTCTGTCACAACCTCTGCTGGAGTTCTTTGATCATTTTAACAATCATGTGCACAAAGGGGATCCAGTAGACACAATACATTTGGATTTCCAAAAAAGCTTTTGATAACATCTCTCACCAAAGGTTCTTAAACAATGAGTTTCCATGGGATTGCTGGGAAGATTCTTTTTTCAAAATCAAAAACTGACAAAAAGAAAGGAAGCAAAGGGTGGGCTTATAGGGTTACTTTACAGGATGGAGGAAGGTCAATTGGGAGATCCTGCAGGGATTTGTGCTGAGTCTGTTTCTAGTCAACATTTTCATAAGTGACCTGGGAAAGGAAGTGCACAATGAAATCCAAGTTTCCAGATGAAATTAAACTATTCTGGGTACTTAAATCCCAAGCTGATGGTGAGGAGTTACAGAAAGACCTCCTGAAGCCGAGTAAATGGACAAAAAAGAGCAGATGAACTTCAGTGTTGACAAGTGAAAGGTAATGCACATGAAGAAAAATTACCTCAGCTGGTCTCTGAATAATATCCAATTGAGAGATTATTACTCAGAAGAGAGACCTTGATGTTACCGTAGATAATGCTCTAAAAATACCTGCTCAGTACATGACAATGACAAAAAAAACCCAATAAAATGTTGGGCATCACTAAGAAGGGAATTGAAAACAAAATGGAAAACATCATCAAGCCACTCTAGAAATCCATGTTGCGCCCACATCTTGAATGCTGCCTGACCCAGTATGCCACTGCTTCTGGTTCTTATGTTTACCCTACTCAACAAATAGGAAAACTGACACAGGCCATATCCCATTTAGAAAGCCGTTGAGATTAAATGACTTGTTTTTTAGACCCAATGCCATAAGCCACAAACAAGCAAGATGGGAAGGTAAAAGGATGTGGCTTAAATAATGCCTAGAGTGAAAGCAGGGCTTCCTTATCAAAAGGGAGCTCCACCAAACATACAAGTCCTGTGTTCAAGCCCACTGTATTGTATCAATAACCACTTGAGTCATTTGATTTTTTTTCCCCCCATTCTACAATCTTTAGATTTTTTTAAGAGCCTTCACATCACTAAGCCCATTATGGATTGTTTTCCTGTTAGGAACCTAAACAAACTTTATTCAGAAAAAAATAATTAACCATGAATAGAAAGGCAAATAGTGGCACAAAAGAAAATTTCCAAACGACTGATGATTTTTCAAGTTTTTTGGTGAAAATATTCCTAAGAATGAAAAATAAAAAATAATATTTGCTTAAGACATGCAGTTCTCACACTTGGAACCAGATCTTACTCCACCAATTGGGTATTTAAGAGGATTTTCAATATTTCTCAATTCTTGCATCTTCTGAAAGTCTAATCAGCAAACTTTATCCCCACATCCAAGTCAATAATTAAAATGCAGATACTTACTGCCTCCCTGGGATGACTTGGTCTGCTTTGGTTTCAGGAGTCTGTTTGCTCTTCATGATCCAACTCAGGTTCTTGTGTGGAGCACAATTTCTCCTTGTCAGAGCTCAGGTTGGTCTGAAAGTCCAAGGCCTCTTTGATACATTCAGCTTTGTTAAGCACAAAGCTGAGTTTAATCATGGCCTTCCAGGAATAAATCTAATCTAGCTCCTCAATCAGGACTGGTGGGCAGAGCACTGTCAGAGATCCTGTTTCTAGGTATTATTTCGTTATTATTTGATTTGCATTCATTGCCTTTTGTGCAGCATTAATCAGTCTCCCAGGAGCAATCCCTCCCTGCCATTTGTCCAACTATATGCTTATATAGCTTCTTAATAAAGTGGCTGTAATGACAAAAGCTGCATTGTTTCCTTTTCCCAGATAGTAAGGAAATCTGTGCAACTCCATTCAATGCCAAGGCTTTGCTGCTATAACAGTATAACTCAACAAGGACATCATCACAAATGGGGATGATTCTTGCCTACGAACAGGGAACATGGCCTAAAGCAGGAGAAGACACACCTAGGCCCTGACATGGTACAAAGGAGAGTAAGGTAGCAGTTGGAAATCTGCTAACCTAGTAAGAAATTAGAGGCATCTTCATACAAACGTACTCCGTATTTACACAACCAGAAATTTTTTAATCCATTTTTGAAAAGGCCCATTAATTTGGAGTAAGAATTGCATGGTGTGAATGAATGTTTGAAGCCATTTAAAAAAAATTTTAAAACCCCCTAAACTACAAGTAGCAAATCTGCAAGAAGGGAAGTTGGGAGACGGATAGAATTTGATGAGTAAACACCTAGTAATATTAAAAGTAGGAAAAAATTAACAGAAGCAGAAGCCTAGTTTTCTGTATGAAATAAGCTCAGTGGCCTCACTGCATATCAGCTATTCATAAAACCAAAACATGGCCTGAAGAGGACTTTGAGAGGCCTAGTCCACCCCTCTTCCCAAGGCAAAATCAGTTATACCTAGACCAGATAACTGGAGAACATCATAAATTTTACCTAAAGCAGCATTAGGTGCAGCTAAAGTCTACTCATGTACAAGGTAAGTTAGCTGAAATAAAAGTCTACCAGTGCCACGTACATCTCATTATGATAAAATCTACATGGACTTTTGCAATGGAAAATAGGGTTTTTTAGCCAATTAATGATGCCTTCAAGGAAATGTAATTCATTAAAGGAGTTAATTACCTGATGCATTTTGTATACGTCTTAAAAGGCCTTCAAAAATGAACCTCACAAGAGACTAAAACAGAAGCAAGGGAAACAGGTGGTTTCTATTGGTCAGAATATTTTAGAGACAGAAAGCAATGGTATTCAATTGGGTAAAAAAAAGTAACAGTTGGGATGTCATAAAGTCCCATGTTATCTATATATTATATTTGTGATAATTTGTAAAGGCAGGTGAATATTTAGGTGGCAAAATTTGCAAATGGCATTTTACTGGACTCAAGCCCTCCATTTGGTATACCTTTAGACATAGTGGTACTCAAATCTTTCTTCAGATGATGCTATTGATGTAGACAGATGTTGTTGCAGTGAAAAAAAGCAAATAATAAATTAGAATGCATTAGGAATAGAATGTAAAGTGAAAGAAAAAAGAAAATATTTTCGTCACATAGGATAAGCCAATGGCTCTTATTCATTGTATTATGTTTAGTACTGGTGGTCATCACATGTCCACATAGTTAAACTAGGGGAGGTTCTGTGCAAGTGACAAAAATGATTAGGGACATCAAAAAACTCACAAGACAAAATTTTGGGGATTGTCTTAGAGAACAGTCAAATAGAAGGGAAAACAGTAACAGTATTCAAAACGATAGTACAGGGAATGAACACCGGGAACATTTCGTCACCCTCTCATATTACCTGAGCAGGTAGTATTACCCTCTCATATTACCAGAGATGGGACATCTGAAATGTTCAAATTCAAAACTGTTTGATACTTTTTCAGACGGCACGGAATTAACCTGTGAAACTTTTTACCACAAGATTCAATTAGGCAAAGGCATAGGTAATTGATGTGAGGAGGAAACATTCTGAAATGTCATATTATTGTACAACTGCTTCTTCCTGTTTCTTGTACCCACCTGGAAAATACCTGGTACCAGCCATGCCAACAGGCAACTGGACCATTGGTCTGACCAGGTATAGTGATCCCTTTATTCTTGCATGGCACTGGATAATTTTCTCTAATTGCCCAGTTTCTCTAGCTAACTGTTTTGCACATTTTCTTTAAACTCCCAACAGGAAGTGTATGCCAGAACCAGTTATCTACGTAAACTGCTACTTTTCAGCTAATGACATTCTTCCAGAATGTTACATCTATGTTAAGGAAGACTTAGAATATTTCCTACAATCACTTTTTCCTCTCTGTACCAACATTCAAGTTTAACAATCCAGCCATTCTGCATCTAAGAAGATTTTCCCATTTCTGCCGTTCCAAAAGAGCCACATAAATCAATGGTAGTGCAGGTCTGGAAACATCAAACAGCCTTTAATGCAAGTCTACATTCACTTTACAACCCATTTTCTCTTCTAAAACAATGTAAAGGGCCTTAAAGACCAGTGATTCCATATACTGAACAGCAACTCCAGTAATGATCCCTAAGATACAGTATGCAAAAGCTACTTGTCTTGCCAAATCTTAAGGCCACCATTTCTTCCGTTTCATTCCCCTTCACTCCTGTGCTGCTCTAAACACATGAAGAATCATTCACATATCATTACAGACAACTGTAAGATTATAGAAAAACAGACCTGGAAGGGATCTCAGGGGTCATCTAATGCAACTCCCTCGTCAAGGCAGCATCAACCTGGTATAGACCATCTAATTTTAAGGCTTGTCTAACCTGTTAAAAGTTCCCAAAAATAGAGAGACTCAAGTTACCTACTCCACAGTTCAACTAACCTCATCACTTAATACCCAACTTAAATTCTCCGTGTTGCAATCTAATTTTGTGTTGTTATGAATCTTTCAAAAGCTGTTTCTAGAGATGGACTCAAACTCTCTGTAAAGACCAGCAAAGACTTCAGTTTTGTCTTTCGTCTCATCTTGATCATGATGCACACACCTTGAACTTACACTTTTACATGGATAATATCTGTGTGTCAGTATCTTGCATAGGTTGATAACTGCTTCCTTACAGTTAAAGCTAACTATTAACTTACTTTGGTTTAGGTAACAGACTTTATAAATCACTCTGCTCATCTGTTACTAGATTTGTTCCCATCCCTTTCATGATTACTTTGCCCTCAGAGCATCTTTTCTTTGCTGCTCCTACCATTCTTAGTATCTTCTACCACATCTAACCCTGTATTTTTTTAATGCAACATTAAAAAGCGTTGTTTGGCTTTATGTACATAATTCAATTGGCTATTTGTGTTTGCAATCCAAAGAGATTATTTCATTCAGTTGTTTCTGCAGAATTACACCATTATGTCTTGCACCAGCACAAAAACAAGTTTCTTGTGACAATTTTATGGGAGAAAATTGAACCCAATTATTAACCAACTTTTGAAGGAAAAAAACACTCAGCCCAACAGCATATAGGTAGTGAAGATGAAAAAAACCAGATTAGCTAGTTGTAACAGTAACTGTTAAATTTAAATAATTAAACACAGTTCATTTTTCCTTATTTAATAAATAATATCAAAAAAGTGAACCGGTTCATTTTTTACATTATTGGGGAAAAAAAAGAACAGTCTCTTGTCTAACTCCAGCAATTATACAAGCCATAGAGAAACAGATTTAGATTTTGAAACCAGGTGTGTGTGGACATTCCATATCCAGTTTAAAGTGGAGTCCAGTGTGCAGGCCTACTGACTACTGACGATTTTTCCACTTGTGGGCTTGAGTCTTCAAGTTGATCTGGTTCCAAGATGACCTCACTGTTCATCTGCTAAAAATCTGATTTCTTGTATAACATTAAAAGTCAGCAAAAATATGGCAAACCAACAACAATTGTGATTAAAATCATATTACTATCTAATAGTATCATCATCATCATACAGATGTAAAAGTTTGTCACATGATAGTAACATGACATTTTATCTTGACTGCAGCCTTATGTAAGAAATAGAAATCAAATATTATATGCACATACACACAGAGAGTACACTTGACAGAACACCTTTACGTGGTTTACATTTTCACTTTTATTTATTCCTCAAAACTGACCATGTTGCAGGTTTTTCTTGATGAAATATGGAACCAAGCAATTTATTCTTCTACAAAATTACGGTAAAAACTTGCTCAATTTTCTACCTTATTGCTAGGAAAATTTACAGGTGCAGAGTTTGTAAATTGTAACCCTTTTCGGACTGAATAGATACATGTGCTGCAAAGTTAAAGAAAAACGAAAAATAAGCACAGCACTTGCATCTGGACCAATGCAGTATTGAAAATAGGTAAACATTTACAAAGTTGGATTTTTTTTTTTGCAACTTTATGAAGGGAGAAAATAGTTCAGTCCTAAAAGGGTTAACCCTAATATATTATTATTTCTAACAAAGCTGCCACTCAATCCCACAGTACAGTGCTTGAAAACAAAGTCAAAAGTCTGGCACAGGAAAGTATACACATTTGTTCAGTACTCAAACACAGCTGCTTTTGAAAGAAAAAGTAAATAATATGGTTAATAATTGAAGAGCATTTTGTTTCAAAATGGGCACCTCTGGAGTTATTTGGTCTAAAGTGGGTAGCTCATTTGTTTCGCTCTTGTTGGGTTTGTATAAGAAATTTATGCTTGGGATATTTATGGTTTCATTTACTTAGGTTCATGCCTTTTCAGGTAATCATTATAATCTCTTATGAGTCTGTGCAATGAAAACAGAAGTGAAATAAAGCATATTGTTAACAGAAACAGACAGCCGTAGGGGAGCAGTTAGATGTAAATAATTAGGAAAATGTCAGCAGCACGATATTCAATATTACACTAGTGTTGAATTCTGAAATAGTTCCAAATAAAGAAAGCACTGATATAGCTGAGAATTTAATTGGCTTTTTCATCATATTAGTTGGAATTATTAAAAAAATATTCTGGAGACAGACTCAAATTCTATGTATATTTTTTTAGAAATAAGAGAAGAGAAGACTTAACAGCTAGATTTGAACAGTTGTACAGTTTGTACTGAAAATGCTGACAAGTAGCTTAATTGAAAATTTTTAGCATCCTTGGGATATTGCTAAAATCATAAGAAAGGATTAATAACTCACTGTGCCAATAAAAGTAACAATGCCACCCACAAGAAAGAGTTTAGGCAAGTAAGTTGCTTGAACTTAACGTCAAACAACTTAACTATACGCGAACATCTTTCTTAACAATAGCACAAATCTGGAAGACAATTCCAGTATTACAAAGTATTTACTGGAAACAAAAGAGCCACAATTGCAGAAAAAAGCCAACAAAAACAAGTTTCTAAAAAAAATGCATGTGATTAGATACTGCTAAAATGGAATTTAATGTCTTTTTTCATCCACTAGATTGTAGTGTCTAGAATGGCAAAAGATAGGCAAAACATGTCAAGTTTGTAAGATTCTTTAGAAGTCCAGTAATATTGTATATACTCCACTGCGCAAACTTATTGCAAGGAAAGAAATTGAATATAAAAGTATTGCATTTACATGTAAAAAAAACTTTAAAATAAAGAATATAAAAGCAGACGTCTCTCAAGATTCAAAAAGCTATTTAAAAATATTCCTTGCAGGTTAAAAGGCTTGTTATGGTTTTATTTGCTGTGTATGCAATGGTTTGTTCCTTAATATTATTGTAAATCCAATACTAATCACTTAAGTTAATCCTCAGAATAAGTGAAGAAAATTTGTGGCCCATAAATTAAACAGTACTGTAAAATGCTTATATTTCTAACAAAAATGTTGTGAAATGATTTCTGCCCCAACACAACTGAAAGAAAATTAAATATCACACAAACAAGTAAACAGGTTTGCAAGTAAATGCCAGTAAACAGTTTAAAACAGAGATAAGGCCACAATGGATTCTGCCCTTGGTCACTGAAGGGAGATGAGGCGAGGCAGTATTTGCTAGTTTTAAGAACCAGCATTTGTAACAGTGTCATAAGGGATAGATTACATAATATAAAATAGTGAACAGGAAGGCTGGTGGCAGAGTACAAGCACATATTAGGACAGTGGCACTGATTTAACAACTGACTGAACGCATTTTACAAATGACTTCTTCCTTTAACCACACTGTCTTCAGTCTTCAAAGTCGCAAAAATAATAATGTTCAAAGGAACAGCTGAGGCAAACAAGTAAAACAGCATCAGAGAAGACAAATATGGTGCAAGAGAAGCAATGCTTTAAAATGGTGCTGGTGTTAATATTGGGTATTATAGAAGTAGTGAATAGACACCTATGAAATTTGTCAAAGGAAAAGAAAACTTGGTAGGAAGCCTCAGACTCATTTACATAGTAGTTGTAGCCCCTGTTTTATGGGATGGTAGAGGCTGCGCTCTTATAAAGGTCCCATTTTTTTGCTTTGTTCTTTAAGGAAAACGTTGCACTAACATTAGACCATATCTCAGGCTTATATCTTTATTTGGTGACTGCAACACCGCTGAGATGGGTTTTCAAATATGTTCAAAGCAATCAGTTTTACAGAGGGATAAAAATGGTAAGTCCAGAATAAAAGAAAAACCAACACGTCAAAGTGCAACTGAGCATTAAATTTACGAAGGAGGGAAGATTTTAGCATTGCACTTGCTGTTGGCAGGGAAAGAGAAAACCCCACAGAAATACAGATGGGAGGAGCTGACATTTTTACAGTGCTTTTCTAATCTTCTAATCTTTTTCTAAGTAATAAATTTTACGTCTAGCTATTATGGTATGATCACTTCACAATGAAAGCATGTTCTCAGTACAAGGATTACACTAATATCTGGCCTAATTCACTGAATAGTATCAAAGAACACCCCCACTTTTTTTTTTTGCAATTCTGATTGTGTAAGGATGAAGGGCATTACCTACCAATCCCATTTGTAGCAAATACTTCTCATGATATTTAGATACATGCCAACAAGACAGAAGACATGCTGCCAAAAGAAGCAACTGGGAACATCCCATGTAGAAAATAAAACATTTAACTTACACTTAATACAACTTATGTACAAGATTAGAAAAAACCTGAACAGATAGTGAAACACTTTCTGATGCTTTTTGACTTTGAGGTGGGAAGGAGGAAGAACCCAGAAATAAACCCTTCAAAACACCAACGTATGCTTGACACAAACAATCATCAATATGACTGTTTGAGATGCCACATTTTTTGAACTCATGTAATGTTAGAACCTCATGAATTATCACTATAAATACATATTTTTAAAAAAGGAAAACATGGAAATAACTATTAACAATGACTGAAAACAGAGCACTAAAGTTAACATACATTGCATGTATTGCAGGCAAGGCAGAGGCATTTTTTTTTAAAGCTTTTGCACAGACTTCATATAATCTTAAAAAAAATATGCTGGCCTTTACAAGGTTCTACTTGCTGAAATAAAAACAATTTCAGTTCATAAAAAGTCACAAGACTTCAGTTTAAAAAAAGGAACAGTTCCAGCCACAGACCAAAAATATATATATTTTTTTTAAACTGGAAGAGTATGGTAATTAGATTATACAAGCATGGTCAGGCTTGGAACCTGAATATACTTCAGAGCAAAAGCTCAGAGGAAAAAAAATAGAAACTATTTGGTAACAAAAGTGTACTATATGTTGTGATACAAAAAAGGTATGGTGAAAATGTACCTTTTATACTAAAGCTTATACAAGTTCCTTGGTCCGTAAAAACTATGTTGTGTTCATGTTTTCTAGTTTGCTTAACTTGTATCCCAGCCACATTTCTATTTCTTGCCCATTAAAAAAACAGCTGAAAAATAGATTTTCAATAAAGTTCTTACATTTCAGATGTATTTTTTTATTGTGGCTTCTTATTTTTTTAAGATCAGCACTTGCAGGTAACAGTTCAAATAATATCACTTAGAATGGAAAGCTGTTTTCCCATGAAACCACAAAAATTGTTCCATTTTCTTGCCTGTAGCATGTGAGAGTCAATTAAAGTCCAAACAAACAGCAGTAGTTAGGAAACTACTGTTGCCGTAGATGATGTGACGTTGGTTGGATTTGTGCTGGCATTTGTGTAACTTCCCTCGCTGTTTGTATTTGTTTCACTGGAAGCCATGAGGCTTGAGTTGGCTCTGAGAATTGCTCCAGCAGCACTGCAATGTGGTCGTGGCCCTGGCTCTGGTGTATATGTAAAGGTAAGGCTGGTAGAGTAGATTATGCCATCATTACGGACTAAAGTTACTGGAACTTGGACTGGCTGACGGACCCACCTCCAACCCTCTCGGAATGCAGAAATGTCTGGAACGACACACAGCATGCTCTCTGCACATCTGACAATGGAAAGGACAGAAAGTTAAATGTCAAACAATCTATTACTAAAAGTCTTCGTAATACAGCAGATAAGGAGATAATCAAGTTAAATAAATAAATAAATAAATAAATAAATAAAAGAAAAAGGAAGGAAGAGAGAGATATACAGTCTTCAATCTTCAACACCCATTGCCATGAGGCAACAGAAAATAATACTGTACCTGTACATGGTTTCAGCTTCCACATCCCCAAACCACACACGTAAATTTGGAGTGAAATTCTGTCCTGTAAGTTCCAGCATTGCTACATCCCCACCACCATTCAACTGAAGAGATAAAACAAATAGATGTAACAAAATAAGTACAATGAACACTGCTGTTTTTAGCAATTAGACAAAAACCATTAAAACATGACTAATTTAAAAAAGCAATCATTTGAAAAGCAGCCCCAAAAGCTTGATATCCTGAAGTAATTGGTTACTCTTGACGGACGATCGATTATGTTATAAAATATAAGCAGCTAGCAGTGAATAATAATAATAATAATAATAATAATAATAAAAAAGTAAAAGTCCTGGAGGATTATCATAAGAGTATAATTTGAAGAAACCCAACCATCCTTAACAAAACATACAAAGAGAAAACTTAGGGCTCCTGGCAGACATTCCACTTAAGATGTGATTAAGTACATCTTAGCAGTAACCTGGCCACATGTCAATCCAATTAAAAGGTAAAATAAAACAAGGAACTGGCCACAAAGTTATTATATAAAATGTGTGCTAACTTCGTGGCTGGTTCCCATTTTTCCTTCAATTGAACACGAGACCAAGCATCAGCTGATCAAGGCTCTCTAGAGGCTGGGAGCCCTGATCAGCTGACTGCTGGTCCCAGTCTCAAGAACGCCCTGGAGCCTGTGAGTCCAAAGTGCCCCTGAGGCTGAGAGTGCAGATCATCTGACTAGCTTGCTAACTGTTGGTGCAGGGGAAGCCTGGGATCATGATCACTGTCACAACTGAGACCAGATCCCCAATTCCCCAATCACACCTCCTGCCACGCATGTGTATCATGGCAGAAGCCTCTATTGTTGGAATCCCACGGAGCCATTAAATGAATGTCTGGCCAGGGTCCTAAGTGTTCTTTCTATCAAGGATGTCTTCTCCTTTCCCACAGTAGAGATGAAAAACTAAAGCAAATGCCTTATGCAAGCTAGAAAGCAGTGCATTTGCTTTATTTGGGAAATAGCTTCTTGTGGATGAAGATTCTTTTTGGTGTAGGACTAGTTCTGCTTAAGAGGTTGAAAGACCCTTAAATGAAAGATCTTTGTCCACTGGGTAGAGAAAAAGTCACTGGGTGCATCAAGAAGATGTTTACTGTGCAGTTGACTAATCAGCTGCATGGTAAGCATCATGCATCTACACATGTGCCCCTATTAGGTTGGAGTAAACTAAATTTACTCTGCAGCAGCACACATGCACACACTGCCCTGGCTGGCTGGACCACAATGGTGCTTCAATACAGGGCTGCCTGCTGGCTAGCCTTGCACTGAAGCACCCTCATGCCCCAGCCAGCCCCTCTGTAGCAATCTGAGCCTGGAACAGCAGGCCTGGGCTGGCAGGCTGACACCCTGGGTCTCACGTCAACCGGGGTTGCTCAACATTCTGCAGTCCCGGGCACGCATGAAAGACATGTGCCTGGAAAGAATAAGCTCTGCAGTTTATTCATACACATTAATATGCATGTGTAGATGTGCCCACTGAGAGTTAGAGCTCTTTGCTTTTACTTCAGACTCAAGTTTTATCTTGATTTAAATTTGCTTCTCTTTGCCTCAATTCTCCTATCTATAAGACTTACCTACAATAACTCGTAAAAGTCCTGTTAAGTTTAAGTAATAGTTGAAGTTTTCAAACATTCCCAGATGAGAAGAACTATAAAGAGGTACAATGTTTATTAAAAAGAACAGAAAAAAAACACATATTTGACTTACTTGAAGACTTTCTACAACAGGCACAGGTGTTACTGGAGCATGTACCGGTCCCATCCCCTCATAAAATGTATATTCTGCTTTATCTGTACTAATGATTGTCCAAGAAGCTCCATCATTAATCATCTCTTTATTTGGTTCCTTTGGGCATGGAGTGGCCTTAGTAAGAAAGAGAAGTTTGGTCTGTATAACTGGTTCAGCATTCAAATCAATGTTATAAAACAGTCATTTGTATTGGTATAAGCTAGTATAGTAATTTGTATTGGTATAGACAGTTGACAATGGCCATGCACAGATGGTCACATACTTCACTGTAATTTAAATGTAAATTATGCTGAAGGTAAAGGACACATATACACTGAAAGCCATTTCCAATAGGGAAGGTTTCAAAAGGGTAGCAGCTGTAACATTCCAATTCTTATGAGTAGACACGTAGGGAAGGCTACAAATGTAGTGAAATCACCCTAACTTGAACACAGATGTATCCAGGGCTACAGTTTTACAACATTTGCATTGTTTCCTACTTGTCCACGCATAACTGGAACATAACGGCTGCTTCCCATTTGAAATGGTGCCAAATGTGTGTGTATTCACATTCAGATATTATGAACTGATAGTTATATAGCTGTTCCAAGATAATAGGTGCTACTACAGTACTTCATCACTAGGTGGCAGGAAGTAGGTATAGCCAGGTGGCATTAAGAAAGCAGCTCCTTAGGGTAAGAGTACATGAGGATAAAACCAATATTACTAATTCTGCCAGTTTTACCTCTGATTCTTTCAGCAATAATATTCTACCAAACCGGGAGGGAAATTAATCTGCTATAAATATCTGTCACCTATAACCCTTATACCATGTGGAATGGATTGCAATACATTTCCTTGTGCTAAAATAGCCATAAGGAGCCCAACAATGTGCAAAATAAATAAAATAGGAAGCAAGAGAAATGATCATAACCAGAATATGAGCTCAAACCCAGATAAATATAAAAAGATCTAGAAGTGTTCCAACCACCCAACCCTTTTTTTAAAGGAGTAAACAGGAGTGGGAAAGGGAGGTGTGGGGAAAATACTGAACATTTCTATTGTGATATGGTCATGATATGTAAATGCAGCCGGGGTGGGGGAGGGAGGATTACTGCATCAGAAATAGTATTTGAAACAGTGCTAGAAAAAGTTCTGTCCACATACCAAAGTAGCTCTGTATTAATATTTTGTTAACTTAATGGGAAACAGAGGCCTGCATTATACTGCACAGCTTAACTGTCAGACATCAAAATGTGTGACAAAAAGGAAGAAACTACTTACCAGTTATTTTACTTTTCCTGACCTCTCCAATTCCAGTAAAATGCCTGGCTTATATTTCTTCTCAACCAGCAGATGGGGATAGAAAACTAAGACATTGTGTCATGTTTTCACCTATAAGAAGTCTAACTATCTCTCAGTACTCTACTGAATACTTGGTTTACCAGTACTAAACAAAAAATTAAACTGACACTATTCAATACGTTACAAATGGTTTTAGTAGTTAAGAATACCAATCTTACAGTAAAAACAGACATTGCCCTTTGTTGCCTTTGTGCTACCATAAAAAAATGTTACAGCAGCACAAAAGCCAAGCAAACAGATGCCCATGCATACCTTGTACCACAAATTGCCCAAAATCTGTAGTTGTAACAAAGATGGTAAGAATTTGTGCTGCTATTTAGTGGCAGACATTTATTTGCCCTGTGGTGTGGGCAGCCCAGAGCTTTAAAAATATTCTGATGCTTCCTTCTTTTTCCTATTCTCTATCACATCAGTGAGGATTTGGATGCATGTTAACTTTAAAACCTTGGTGCAGAATGAAAATCTGCTTGAATTCTATTGCCCTAACCTAGGTTATAGAACCCTACCAATAGCCAGAAAATACAGCATCCCCCTCTCTGAAAGATTTTTGGACCAAATGCATTAATAAAGAGTTTATTTATTAGGTCAGATGAAAGAACAGATGATGTCTTCAACCTGAAGTCAGTCAAACTCCTCAGCATGACATTAGCCAAGTGAAAAATCATACACAGCTGCTTGCTAGGAAGGCATAAAACTTCCTGAAACCCTACTTTTGTCTTATTATTCATAAAATGAGGCCCCCATTG
Source organism: Caiman crocodilus (assembly GCA_030014935.1). Lineage (NCBI taxonomy): Eukaryota > Metazoa > Chordata > Crocodylia > Alligatoridae > Caiman > Caiman crocodilus. The sequence goes on along the minus strand of JAGPOW010001338.1, from coordinate 33,622,300 downwards.
TCTGCAGCACTATAGAACCACTTTTATTAGAAACAGAATTTGAAACTAGAAGACTCAAAGTATTTCTCAAGATCATGAAAATTAGACAATATGAGAGCACCTGGGTCAAGTCAGTCAAGATCCAGGAGACTCACTATAATTTGCAGTTTATCTGCTGCCTCCAGGAATAAAAAAAAACATTGGTACCAGAGTGGTCCTTAATTTTCCTCAGGCACTGGGATTTTGTGCCCAATCCTTGAACTGTCTGTCTGTTTAATATATTAAAACATTTTCTTGAGCAAAAGGAGATAATCTGGTTGAAACCGGTTTTCTTTTTGTAGTGGGTGAGACTCCTTTTATCTGGGTGAAAGCTCTGTTATGCTGGATTTACTTCTGTTAGACTGAAATCCTGGAACCCATCTGGGATTCTCTTGGTGCATTTCACTACTGTGAAGCAACTACTGACTGATAGTCTCCAACACCTTCTTGAAAAGAAACCTGACTTTGAGGGACTGAGCAGCTGGCCTTAACTTTAAAGGAAGAATCTGCTATCCTTGTCTGCCAACAATCTGTTTTACTGGTTGAACAGTTTATGCCATACCTGGATTCACAAACAAATAGGAAGCCCAGAAATAGGGGAATGATCATTCAGATTTCTCACCTTTTCCTTTTGTATTCCTACTACCCTTTTGCATCCCTCTTCTCAAGGTCTGGGAGCTATACATTTCAAAAACTGGATCAAATAATGACAGGCCAGAGATCAAATATTTTTGGAGGCTGTCTTTTTATCACGAGGATCCTTGAAAGCTGCTGGTTTTCCATAGCCTTCTCCCCATTTAATTCCTGCTGCTCTAACTATCTTAATTTTCCCACTATCATTCTTCTCAGGTGTGGTCCTGTATGCTGATCAGTGATATACTGGTCTGAGCTGCACTGATGTCCTCCTGATGAAATTCAGTGGCAGGTGATCAACAATTCCAGCTCTGTGATAAGAAGGTGGAGGGAGTAGCCTACTCCTTGATCTTAAACTCTAGACCAGGGATATGCAACCCCTGGCCACACAGAGACATTTCCCCTGGCATGCCAGGAAGTGCCCTGAGGATAAAAATAAAAATTAAACATTTAAGTTGCTGCTCTGGGCTCTCCGGAGCAGCCACGGGTTTCTGCCACAGTGTGAAGAGAACACAGGCAGGGACATGGACTGCATTCTCTTGACCCTGGCTCCGCATTCATGGCTAAGTTTGTGAAGCACTCAACATCGCCAGACACTGGAGCAGGGTCAGAACAGAGAACTGCATCCTGCCTGCATCCCTGCCCATGTATTCTTCACCCGACCCAATGCCTGCCATGGCGCTGGCTGGGGGACACAAGCGGCAGGGGGGGTGGCAAGGAAGAGAAACCGGCAGCACCCGATGCCCGGACTGCTTGCCCACGTGCCTGCATTGCTTGTGGGAAGGGGAGGGGGTCAGCCACACTCTGGCAACCTGCCCTCATCTTCTTCCTTTTTCCCTTCCCCCCTCTTTTACTCTCTCTAGGAACCTACCAAATTCACAGCAGAAGTGGGCTGCGCAGGAGGACTTTTAATCTTGTAAGTTTCCCTTGCACCACCCCCCCTGCCAATTGGTGGAAGGGCTGCGCTTCAAGCTTGCTCCCAACTGGCAGGGAGAAAAGTACAGTTTTAAACGTGGCACCTTTTCCGCCTCCCTGCTGCTGATGGGCCGAGGCCTGCTGCCGACCAGAGAGGCAAAAAGAGTGCCATGTTTAAAACTGAGGTTTTCGCTTCCCTGATAAATTGAGAACAAGATACAGGTCCTGTGGACTGTAGGCAGGGTGGGCTGGCCCCAAAGAGGGAGGAACCCAGGCACTGGGCTAGGGGGACTGGGGGAATCTGTGTGCGGGCAGGCAGGGGAGACCTAGAGCCTTCTGAGGGTGGGAGCCTGCACTTCATGGGCAGGTTGTGCTCCCTGGGAATTGCAGGGCAGTGGGGAAGAGAGGGAGAGGAGGAATAGGGGATTGCCTTCCTTTCTGGAGCCCACTGGCCACACTAGCAATCCCTGCCCCCTGGCATTAACTCTGCTAGATTTCCATGCCAGAAGTGCTGGGGTGGCTGGCAGCCTGCCTGCTGGGGGGTGCAACATTGCAGCTCAGGCACTCCAGAAGCAATGAGTCAGGCAAAGCCATGTGCATGCCAGCTCCTGCTGCTCCTGCTTTCCCAGCCCCTTCCACCCTCTGACTTGCACTGTGCACCAAAGATCCCAGGCCCATGGCTTCCCCTGCCTCTGCACTGCTACCCTGGGGCTGCTTACCAAACTAGGATAAAATCATGTAATAACCCTCTCCTGTCCCCCAGCACTGCAGGTGGTTCACTGATGAATCATCAGCAAGGAAGTGAAAACCGCAGTTTTAAGCATGACACCATTTTTGCCTCTCTGCTGGTCAGCAGCAAGCAGCATGGCTGCTGGGACCCTTCAGCCAATCAGCAATGGGGAGACAAAAAAGGTGCCAAGTCAAAAACTGCAATTTTTGCCTGCCTGCTAATTGGGAACGAGCCTCAAGCACAGCACCTCCACCAATCAGTGGCGGGGAGCGTGCGGAGGAACCTGCAAATTTAAAGATGCTACCTCACAGCCCACTTCTGCTGTGAATTTGGTAAGTTCCTACATTTTTCTCTCTCTTCTTTCTTCTTCTCCCTTCTCATTTTCTCATCTTTGTCTTTTTTCTCTTCCTTTCTCTTCTCTCCTCTATTTCTTCTCTCCTCCTTCTCCCTCTTTCTTTCTTTCTCTTCCTTTTTTCCCCCCTCTCTCTGTCATTAAAACATGCTTAACAAAAAAAGAATACACAACAAAGGTAGCGTATGGAATTCTATTCATTGTCACCAGGTTTAGAATTTTTAGAAAATCTGGTACTTACTGTAAAAAAAAGCAATGTTTATGATTATTAACTATATTAATTTGCAGTGTAGCCTGCCATGTACTCCCAGCCCTGGTTGTGTTTTTCTGGTATGCTGGCACTCCAGCACCTTACAACGTAGACATAGCAGTTTTTTCGGCACTCTGGTCAAAAACATTGCCTACCACTGCTCTAGACTCTAAGAGGCTAAAAAATGTGGGCTACAGTTTCTCAATTAAGCAGCATAGGGTCCAACCTGAAAGTGTAAGAAGGAATGGATGAAAGTGAAGCCTGATTTCTTGTAATAGCTGCAGTGACTTCTTGTCACCTGTGAAGCAAGAGTGAGAATGGGCCCATATACACAAGCACTGAGCTGAGTTTCATCACAGCAGAGTAGGAAATGCAGCTGAGAGCCTTACTCCTCTGAGAAAAACTAAGGGCTTTGATTTCACTGCGCTTACTGATTATTGCTGAAAAAGCTCGAAAAGTTCCAAGAAGCATTTTCTAGAGGGCTGATGTACTGCACACAAAACACTCCCCTCCCCCGCCCCCCCAACCACTCTGCAAAAGGAATTATCAAGGTGACGCTGCCCTAGAAAACTGTTTTATTGCTTTCTGGTCCCCAGCGAAGGATCAAACTGGGCACGCCTGCTGAAAGAATTGGTCAGTGTCATAGCCGAGCCACTGGCACAGCTGTTTGAGTGCGTGTGGTGCTTCTGCCAGGTCCCTGAGGACTGGAGAAGGGCCAATGTGGTGCCCATTTTCAAGAAAGGGAGAAGGGATGAGTCAGGTAACTTTAGACCAGTCAGCCTTACCTCTATTCCTGGGAAAATGCTAGAGAAAATAATCAAAGAACACATTTGTGCAGGCCAAGCAAGGGAAACAATGCAGAGGGGAAACCAGCATAGATTTGTCACAGGTAGATCCTGCCTGACAAATCTTGTAGCCTTCTATGACCAGGTCACACGCTGCCTGGATGTGGGAGCCAAGATGTAATCTTCCTGGACTTTAGGAAGGCATTCGACACAGTTTCGCACCCTATCCTCATTGGAAAGCTAGCAGACTGAGGAGTGGACACCTACACGGTCAGGTGGGTGCCCAACTGGCTTAGGGACCGCACCCAGAGAGTGGTGTTGGATGGTTCCTGCTCAGCCTGGAGGAAGGTGGGCAGTGGGGTCCCACAAGTTTCAGTCCTTGGACCGATATTATTCAATATCTTCTTTAGCAGATTTGGATGAGGGTGTGGAGAGCACCCTCTCCAAGTTCGCTGATGATACCAAGTGATGGGGCAAAGTTAGTACAGTGGAGGGCAGACAGCAGATTCAGGCTGACCTGGACAGGTTGGATCGAAGGGCAGAGAGAAATAAGATACAATTTAATAAAGGTAAGTGTAAGGTACTGCACCTGGGAAGGAGGAACACCCAGCACACCTATAGGTTAGGAAGTGTTCTTACCAGCAGCTCAGAGGCAGAAGGATCTTGGAGTCATAACTGACTCCAAGAGGAACATGAGCCAGCAGTATAATGAGGCCATCAGCAAGGCCAGTTGCACCTTGTCATGCAATTAGCAGGTGCATGACTAACAGAACAAAGTAAGTGATGCCCCCCCATGCAGCACTGGTCAGGTCACAGTGGAGTAGCGTGTCCAGTTTTGGACACCACACTTCGGGAGGGATGCAGGGAATCTGGAGAGGGTCCAGAGGAGGGCCACTCACATGAAAGAGGGCCTTCGTGATAGACCCTACAGGGCGGGGAGGTTGAGACAGCTGAATCTCTTCAGCTTTCACAAGAGACGGCTGAGGGGAGATCTTGTGGCTGCCTATAAAGTTATTAGGGGAGTTCAACGGGGAATAGGGGAAGTGCTGTTTACTAAGGCACCCCAGGGACTGACTAGGAAAAACGGGTGTAAACTAGTTGAGAGTGGATTTAGGTTAGATATTAGGAAGAAATTTTTCACAGTAAGTTTGGCCAGGATCTGGAATGGGCTTCCAAGACAGGTGGTGCTATCACCTAGCTTGGAGGTCTTCAAGAGGAGGCTAGATAGTCACCTGGCTGGGGTCATCTGACCTTGGTCCTCTTTTCTGCCAGGGGCAG
>JAGPOW010001338.1:33566226-33617239 GCA_030014935.1 Caiman crocodilus | reverse complement strand
GTGCTATCACCTAGCTTGGAGGTCTTCAAGAGGAGGCTAGATAGTCACCTGGCTGGGGTCATCTGACCTTGGTCCTCTTTTCTGCCAGGGGCAGGGGGTCAGACACGATGATCCACTGTGGTCCCTTCCGACTCGACAATCTATGAATCTATGAAGTCTACACAAGACGCTATAATGCACAGTAGCCTATTGTACTGCACATTAGCATGTCACAGCAAAAACTGTGCTAATGCACGCAGAATTAGTCTACTGCAGATTAAGTGAAACAAAAAATACTGTCTGCCTTTGCTACTGTGCTTTAGGGCGGGCTAATGCACCTTTATGTAGTGCCTCATATTAGAGGTACTAAACTTAATGTGCAGTAGCAAAGGTGCATTAATGAACATGTAGATGCACCCCATTTGTCAGTTTTCCATCTGCTGTCAAAGCAGCCACATACAACACCCACCCAATGTTACATTCATCATGTAATTAACGTGTTAGTCATGCAAAAATTGTAATACACTATATGTTTAAGCAAATTGATCAAAAATGGCCAACTAACCAATAATATTAATTTAATGTGAAACATCTTTGTGGCCGATTTGTATCATGCCTTTAATTTGAATAAGCTAGTTTAAAGGATGCACAAAGAGTGTGAGCTTGGGAGCTGCTCCATGGTGCTGGGTTGCCCCTAGGTGGGAAGCTCCACAGCAGAAACCAGTTCGTTGGTGTCAGGCTGCACGCAGGCTTCCCTTTATATTTCCTAGTGCCTAGGCAGCCTGGTAACAGGAAGCCAAGTCTCAGAATCGGGAGTCGCTGGGTTCTAGCAAGTTTAAAAGGCATGTTGGCCATCTATCATCAGGGACCAGCTCAGTAATGCCATGTTGTACAAGTGCCCTTTAAACATCCTGGAGTGCAGGATCAGAGAGCACGTTCCCAATCCCAGGCTCCCTGTGCACTGGCAGATACACAATGGGATCTGGGATAGAATTCTTCAGGTCCTATCCATCTCACAACTAAATTAACGTATGAAGGAGGCCCACAGTGCATAAATTGTGGAGGCTCCCTTAGACCTCCAGTGCCTGCTTTTCTTAGCTCCTGTTGCAACAGCCTGCTAAGAAGTATACTTTTCATCTGCTGGAGAGAAGCATAACTGAAGACTATGAGATAGCTATACCCTTTATGAGAAAGTCTGGCATCTCAAATGTCAGCATGGTCTCTCCATTTGGAGGTTTGAAGGAACTATAACTTAAATGTATACAACAGGGGGTGGCAATGTTTTCCAGTACTCGGCCACAATGACCCAGCTCAGGTTAAAGGTGGGCCAGCATTAGGGCCCAGCCACTCCAGTCTAGCTGCAGAGCAACATGGGCCAAATGCCTGGCTATGGTGTAATGTGGGTAACGCCCCTGCTCCAAGAGATGGATCCAGAAGCTCCATGGGCTGCATCTGGCCCACAGGCTGTAGCTTGCCAACCCCTAATATATGCTGATATGGAAGACAGGCAAGAGAAAAGAAAACATATCATCAATTTGGGCTAGGAAGATCGAAGCTTAATACTTAGCCTTTAAAAGCAAAAATACCAAAGAGAATCCAGTGCTGTGGTCTCCAAATATTTTAGAAAAGTTGACTTGATTACGTTTATTTTTTAGTACAGTATGTTTAAACAAACTCACTTGAAACTGGATTATTCTCTCCTGGGAAAGGCACAAGTACATTCTCTCAGTATCTTTAAGGTAGAACGCACATTTATGGAGCTGTGATACTGGATCATCTGCATCCAATAACGCTGTCTGTTTATCCACTTTTCGAATTATCTATTGGTGAAAAAAATGCACATACAAATACCCTTAACATCAATGCAATAAGTATTTTATGTCAGACAGAGTCCTATCTGAATATGTGATGCATACACATGTATTTCTCCATGCTTTGCTAGGAGAGAGGGGGGAAACTAGCAACATTCCTTTTTGTTTGCATGGTAGGCCAAATATTAACACACCATAAAAGGAAATGCCTCTAGGATTGAAAACATGTATAGCAAATTGTAGCAAAACAAGCTGATCAGTCAATTTAAATGTTGCAAAATAGGAATTTAAAGGCACTGACATTTTCTTAATTATAGTTTTGTAAAAACAGCAACTATAATAGCAAATCTTTTGACAGTTACTTGTAATGAATATTGTTTAAGACATAACTGTACAATAACGGATGGCTGTTTCCTCAATCTGAAAGTTCAACATAAAAAAGGTAGTTTTCAATTTTAGACAGAATAATTGATATTTAAAAATGATAACAGAAAAAAAAAGTCTCCCCTACAGACTGGAAATTCAAAGCTTGCAATTTTAAATCAAGTTCTAAGAAAAAGGTTTAGTATTTCACTTTCTGCAACATACTCAAAAGCAGCAGCTAGAGTACTTAAAGATTTCTAAGCTGCCAATAAGAAAGCTATGTCCTCTAAGATTTTTTATAGTTATTAGCCACGTAATTTTCCAAGCCCACATTTTCTTTCAGAATTTGTCCCAAAAATGTTTTTGTCCCAAAACTGATGTGCTGAATGCTCCTGGTTACCAAGGGTAACGTGCACTTTGATTAATCTTAAATTGTATTTGGCTACTTTCATTTCAGATCTCTCAAACTTTAAATGATTGTATCTGCTTCAGCTAGCATCCCAATAAAATGTAATTATTTTGATGTCAAATTAACACAAAACATACTGAAGTGAGAGGAAATCTTCCCACTAACTTCCATATGTGCTGGATCACACCTGTAAACAATAAGTCTGGATATTTTTTTTATATTGCTATAGTTCAACAAAGCAGGTTTAAGTATAATTTTATACTACTGGCAATGAAATAAAGAACATTTTGCCCTCAACAGACCAACTCCATCTATCCCACAGGTTTTGCCATAGGAAATATTCTTAGCATAGTAGGTTCTGGGAGATCTCCTGGATGACAAATTAAGGCTGCCTCCAAACATTATTTGTCCAGTGCTCCAAACTTTGTGGCACTACATAAATAAAAGGCACTATGGGCATCCATACATTCAGAACCCCCTCAAAGTCGTGCTCTCCAACCAGGGGGCAATAGGAGGCTGCTCCAACTCCTAGTGGAGCCTATCACTGAGCTGGACAGGCTCACTGACCAGCTTGCAAGCCTAGCTCCCAGGGTTTCAGGCTCCCCAAGAACCCTTTAAAGGTCCCAGTGCTTTAACAGGCTGTAAGCAGCCCCCTCACACTTACTGCCAGGTAAGAGGGTTGACTGTAAGCCTCCAGTGGCAGCAGAGGCAAATCAGGATCTGGGGCTCCACCTTCAGTAGCCCCTGCCTCCACCACCTACAGGAAGATACCAGTAAGGGGGTTTGTAGGAAGAAGCAGCAGGATTGGATGGGGTAGAAACACACCAGCAGCCTCATAAGGAACACTCTCAGCTTTTAAAGCACCATGTGTGCCTGTAAGCCCAGGATCCTGCATCACTCCCCAGTCAGGTCCCAGCAGCTTGGGAATCCTAACTAGCTGCATCTGTCGCATGCGAGCCAGATAACTGGCCTGGCCGTCCTGACAGCTCACTCCCGGGCAGGCTGTCAGGGAGGTATCTGTTATCCCCCTCTCTCCCCTTTGAAGCCTCTTGTGGACTCGCCGCCCCTCCCTATATTCCCCTTTACTGGCCATATGTTAAAATTCATCCCAGCATGACATGTAAGTTGCTCTTTAAATAGCAGGACATGTTTAAACAGCACTTTGTCATGGATCTAATTTGAGGCAGGTTTGCCATTTTTACCTAGGGATGAATTATTTTACCATTTGGCTTGTTACCATTTGTTACAAGATAATCATATATTGTGTAAGGAATTCCATGACAGGAGGATCTCTAAATTAACGTTTCAGAATTTTGTACAGTCAACACCTCAACACCCAAACCTCTTCCACTGCCTGCTAGGAATAAGTAAAATCTATGGGGGACTTCATGATGGATACATGGATCATGATTGCACGTGTATGCGCTATAAAGGAGGGGCGGGCAATTATTTTGGGCGAAGGGCTGCTTACTGAGTTTTCGCAATGCAATTGAGGGCTGCATGACAGGCAACCATGGGCAGATAAATATTCATTTTGTTAATTTGGGGGGGAAGGTTGCCAGGCTGGAGAGAATGGTTTGGTGGGCCACATTTTGCCCGCCCCGCTACAAAGTCTATACTGATTACACTGCTGTGTCTTATACTGTTCATTATATAGAAAAGCAGGAATGGCCAACTTTTAAGTAGCCAGGGGTTGCACACCACACAGGACATACCAGTGTGAGCCTCTCTCCCCACCCAGGGCACATGCTGCATGAGCCCACTCACCCCTACTGGATCCCCGCAGTACCATAGGCTGTGCCATGCTACACTGCCCCACTCCTGGGTCAGGGACAAGCAGCAAAGCTGAAAAAAGTGGGAGGCCTAGCTGCTGCTGCAATTAGAGAAATAGAGGTGGGAAGGACAGCTGCCTGGGAGCTGCAAATTAAATCCTCATGGGCTGCCTGTGGCCCACAAGCTATCAGTTGAACAGCCTTGTACTAACGCAAGAAGTATGGGGAATAAGTAGGAAGAATTGGAAGTCCTAGCATAACTGCATACACATAATGTAATTGGAATGGCCAAACTCAGTAAATAGTTTGTATAATTATACTACTGTCAGGAAAGACAAACAGGGTGAGAAAGGAGGTAGTGTTGCTCTTTCCATATGTCTCTCGCATATACTTGTTCTGAAGCATGGTACAAAAAGGGAGGTAAGCACGTTCAAGGTCTCTTGGCCAAAGTAAAAGTAGGTAAGAATAAGGGTGATCTCATGGTGGGGATCTGCTGTAGACCACCACCCCAAGAGGAAGATGAGGCAGTTTTCAAACAACTAATGAAAGTGTCAAAACCGCAGAACCTGGTGCTAATGGAGGACTTTAATTACCATGACAGCTTTTGGGAGGGTAACAGCAGTGCCCAGGCAGCCAAGGAAGTCTTTGGAATGCGTTGGATGTAACTTTTTGATACAGATGATGGAGAAATCAACTTGAGGGAGAAGCTTGTCAAATGTTGCTCACAAACAGAGTAACTGGTTGATAATGTTGGGGTTAGAAAGCAACTTGGATGACAGGGACCAAAAAAGACAGAGTTCAAGATCCTGAGGTAAGGAAGTAAACAGACATTGCAATTCAGAAAAGCAGACTTAAAATTTGAGGAACCGATGGACATGATCCTATGGGAAGCAAGTCTAAAGGTAAAAAGTCCAAGACAAGTGGCTGTACCTTAAGGAGGCTATACTGAGGGTTCAAAACTAGCCTATTCCTGATGCAAAGAAAGACAAAGAAGTACAAACCAGCCAGACTTAAATGTGAATTTCAATGAGTTGAAAAGCAAAAAAAAAAAAATCTTACAAAAAGTGGAAGGAAGCTTGGCTATGTTACTAAGAATGAGCATAAGACACATCACACAGGCATGCAGAGAGAATCAGGAAAACCAAGGCACAAAAAACAAAACAAAACAAAACTACAAATATGCTAAAATTAAGGAAAAAAACAGAAGGAACTGTAGGTCCTTAACTGACTGATGGTGGTCAGCTATCAGATGACAGGCACAGCATGCAGCAAGAAAGGGAAGGATAAAATCAGCCTATACTACAGAAAACACGTAAGAGATTACTTAAAGGAGCTGGATCCAGTCCGCAGGCCATATTTTGCCTACTCCCAAGTTTACACCATTACTATGATTTAACCACTTATGGCCAACCACTTCATTTTGGTTGGACACCCCTGACCTAGAGGATAACAAGCTAATTAGGAACAGTCAATATAAATTCATTAAGAGCAAATCATGTTTGATTTTCTTCTATGACAAAGTGACTGGCTCTTAGGACGGGTGGCAAAGGTAGGAGGAGAGCAGTGGATAAGATGCACCTGGACTTCAGCAAGGCTTTTGACACTGCCTCTCATGACATTCTTGTAAGTAAGCTACGGATATACAGTCTAGATGGAAGTATTGTAAGGTGAATATATAACTGGTTGGATCATCATGATCAAAAGTGCAGAAATCAATGGTTCAATGTTTATTTGAAAGGAGGTATTGAGTGAGGCTTCAATCCTGGGTCTGGAATCGTTTAATATCTTTAATAATGATTTTGTGAATGAGTCTACTGTTAGGAAATAAGAAGGACATAATTAGGACTCAGAATTACTTTGATAAACTGGAAAAATGATCTGAAATTAATCAAATGAAATTCAATAACAAACAAGTTCAAAGTCCTGTATCCAAGACTGAAGAATGGCCTGCAAAAATACAGAGTGTAAAATGATTGGCTACACTACAGTACTGCAGAAAAGGTTAGGGAAGGGACGGCCAGAGTTATTCATCCTGGGGGCCACATCCGATCCTCCACTGAAGTTCAAGAGCCGCAGAACAGTGGAGGGGGTGGTGTGCTGAGTGATGTGGATGGGGGATGCTGAGCGACTTGGAGCCAAGCCCTGGAGTAAGTGGTGAGGCTGCAGCCCCTGCCTGGTGCCTAAGCTGGCAGTCCTGGAAGCAGTGGGCGGGGCTTCAAGAAGCAGGGCAAGAGCCACAAGTACTGTGCCAGCAAGCTACATGCAGCTTGCGAGCCATGGTTTGGCTACTACTGATTTAGGGGGTCACAGTGAATAAAAGCTAAATACAAGCCAGGGGTATGCTCTTGCACAATAGGTTGTCCTAACAAGATTGTCACCTGACCCTTGACATTAGTCAAGAGAAGTGATTTTTTCACTCTGTTATGAGCTACATACATCAGGGGCTCGGTAAACTGTTCACCACAGTGCCTTGGGGGAAAACTAGAAACAATGAGCTACAAACTCCTGGAAGATAGTTTGAGGCTGAACATTAGGAAAAACTTCCTCACAACTAGGGTGTCCAGACTATGGAACAAACTCCCCTCAGAGGTGGTGCAATCACCTACCCTAGAAGGTCTTCAACAGAAGACTGGATGGTCATCTGGGTGGGGTCACCTGACCCCAGATGTTTTTCCTGCTTATGCAGGGGGCTGGACCTAATGATCCTTTGGGATTCCTTCCAGCCTTGTGAGTCTATAATTCTAACTTGAGGCCTCACCTAGAATACTGCGTGTACTCTCAGCAAGTTTGCAGATGACACCAAGCTGGGGGGGAGTAGTAGATACTCTGGAGGGTGGGGCTACAATTCAGACAAACCATGACAAATTAAACGACTAGACCAAAAAGAAATGTCATGAGGTTCAACAAGGACAAATGCAAAGTCCTGTACTTAGGACAGAAGAATCTCCAGTGCAGGCTGGGGGCTGACTGAACAGGTAGCAGCTGTGCAGAAAAGGATCTGAGGGTTACAGTGAACAATAAGCTGAATACAAGCCAGCAGTGTGCCCTCATTGTCAAAAAGGTTAATGACACACTGGGCTGTATTAGTAGGTGTACTGCCACCATGTCAAGGGAAGTGATTATTCCCCTCTATTCAATGCTGATGAGGAGGCCACATCTGGAATACTGTGTTCAGTTTTGCCTCCCCCCCCAAACTACAGAAAGGATATGGACAAATTGGAGACAGTTCAGCAGAGAGCAACAAAATGGGTAGGGGGCTGAGGAACATGACTTTTGAGAAGAGGCTGAGGGAACTGGGCCTATTTAGTTTGCAGACTTGAGGGGAGGATTTGATAGCAGCCTTCAACTACCTGAAGGGGGGGTTCAAAAGTGGATAGAGCTAGACTGTTCTCAGTGGTGACAGATGATAGAACAAAAAGCAATGGTTTCAAGTTGCAGCAAGGGACGTTTAGATTATATATTAGGAAGATTTTTTTCTCAAGGAGGGTAGTAAATCCTTGGAATAGGTTACCCAGAGAGGTTGTGGAATCTCCATCCTTGGAGGTTTTTAAGACCCAGCTTGAAAAAGCCTTAGCTGGGATCTACTTAGGGATGATCCTGCTTTAAGCAGAGGGTTGAACTAGATCTCCTGAGGTTCCTTCCCACCCTAATTTTCTATGATTCTAACCCAAGCTCTTCCAATTTCTAGTCTGGAAAGGAGAAAACAGAAGGGGAATTTGATAGTTGTCTTCAAAGACCTGAAGGGCGGTTATAAATTGGATAGCAATTGATTACTGTCTGTGGCCAAAAGGGGCACGACAAGGAGCAATGGTCTTAAACTGCATCAAGGAAAATTTAAGTTAACTATTAGTCAGAACTTTGCAACTGTGAGGGTGGTTAAGCATTGGAACAAGCTGCAATAGAATTCCCATCCTTGAAAAGGCAAGCTAGAAAACATGTGGTATAGAAAGGTTTAGACAGGGATCCTCAAGCAAGGGATTGGACTAGGTTACTTCATATGGTGATGAACCTTTTAGCACTATTTTTTCTATGATTCTGTTATTCTGTTTCAGGGTACACAAAACATAAGTAATGGAAAAGTTTATAAATCAAGCACTAAAAGCATGAGACTGCCTAGTTGAGATATTATAGAAAAATAAAACTAAAATCTGTAATTAATTTCTTAAATGCATACCTCTAGCCTTTTGTTTGGGTGAACAAAACAAATAGCTTTTAAGTTCTAAAACCTTAAGTAACTGTAACTGACAGTTCTTAGTAAAAATATATACTGTTATATGTTTAAGAAATACAGGACCAGCAGTCATCCAGAATTACTTTACACAGCATAGTGATATTTTGCACATCTCTAATAGTGTATAAGTATACACAGTGCTCTTCAATCTGAAAAAAGAAAAACACTTAGGCTTACTTTTAAACATTATTATAATTCTTCTGACTTCAATTACATGACTCTCCTGCTTAAAAGTTAATCATATGCTTAAGTGTTTTACTCTAATGGGGCTATCATTGTCATGTCTAAACTAGATTTATTCTTTGGGGGAGTTCAGAGTCATATTTTGACTGATTTTTTCTGCAGTGCCCTTAAATTTAGTTTACACCTTACTCTTTACAGAATTCCCCAAGAAACAAAAATAAAATGTAAATATAAAATAATATTTTACTAAAGACAAATACCGTTTTTCAAAAAAAGGTAAAAGGTACTATAAAAAGACAAACACACAAAAATTATAAACAGTGAAAACAATTACTTGGCAGTTCTTGTAAAAAATTCTGTACTAGTGAAATCTTGCATGTGTACTTTTTATGTAGTTTGAATCCATCTAAAACAACAGAAGTATCTCAAAACAACAGTGAAATCACAATTTAACTACTGCATCAGAGAAATTTAACTGTACCAGTCTTGGGAGTGCCATGCCAGTAACTGAGCACACAAGTTTGACAGTCTGTCCATAATGAATGTAGCCATCACGCACCGTGAATTCTTCTCCCTCCGATTCATCATCATCCACTGCGTGAAGCAGACAAAGCATTTTAACTCCTTGATCATTTTAGGGCAAGGACAAAATGTCACTATAAATACCAAAAAACTAACACTGAATTTTTACTTTGAAAAGTTATTAAAAGGGAATACAACAAAGTTTGGATTAGATGCGCAGTGTTTTATTTTTACTTACAGAGATGAATGTAAAATGCTCCCCACTGTTGTGAACTGGCATGGAAATTACCTCCTTCTACGTGCAAGTATCTTGTGCTAACTGTTTGGGATCGAAGTCTATTAAATAGTGCCACTTTTGTCCCTGATGCAATACATACTGCAAGAAAAGAATACAGATTTATTTGATATTATAGATAGTTCAACATAATGAAAGAAAAAGAAAATTAATATACTGGATTCAGACCAACTCCCTCAATAATCTGTAATTAATTATTTTCTAAATTAAACCTTTACGATCCTCTGGAAAAGTACTATGAAAGACATAATGACTCTTTTGCAATTTCTGTTTTCTGAAGATACTATAATTCTCAGTAGTTTGCTTGCGTGGGAAGATGCACACGCACACAAAGTGCACCCTTAGTTTGTGTAACGAGTGACTGATGTATTGAGAAATTATTAGGACAGCTATTTCTTACTATTTTTTACTGCATCCCTGCTTCACTGGGTATGATGGACACATCCCACCATTCACAAGCCCTATTACATCAGGATTTTATAGAGTTCCTGCTCTCTCCTTTTCCTTCATGTCTCCTTCATAGTTCATTTTTCCTCTTGTCCTTCTTTTCCTGTGATTTCTTTCTGTCTTTTTCCTATTCTTTTTTGCTCCTCTATATTTTTGCACTTATCTCCTCTCATCCAGCTTTCCCTTCTCCTATTTCCCTTTTTAGTAGCTCAATTACTTTTCCACATTCTCTATACAGCAGAAGAATAAATGATTTTGGGGCTAACTCATACGCAGAAGACTAAAACAGTCCCACAAAAGCTGAGGAGAGACATTTGAACTGGTAGATGGGACTGGAAGCTCCCTACTAATAAACTTTAGCACTAAAATTAGAAGAAAGAGAGGCATTGAGAAATATTCTGAAAGACATCTGCTATTTTAACCATCAAACCAGTAAGACACTTGCAATACGGGTGGGAAACGAGTCCTCAGCTTTCCACACTAAGCCCCTCTTGTGAGCCTAAAACCCCGATACACTAATTTATAATATTGGAATCTTGGCATTAAAAGGTTAATCAGATGGATCAAGAGTAAGAGAGGCCACAACTCCAGGTACCCCAATGGTACAAAGGAAAAACTTAAAGGGAAAGTGAAAAGGAAACTTAAAAGTATCTCAGAGTAAGTTAAATGACCTCAGGAGGGCCTAATAAAAGAGATACATGAACAATTCATTCTGAACTCTAATTGAGAGTGAACATCTTGAAGGTAATCATACAAAATGCATTAAAAGAAGATTGACATCAAATGTCAGCACAGTTTTTGAGAGTTTAATAGCAATATTTAGAAGCAGTACAGAGTTGGAGAGACTACCTATCAACATCCTAAAGCACAGGAGAGCTTAAACTCCTTGCTGTGTCCAACAGCTTTAGAACTTTGAAACAAGGACATTCTGGACTACGTAGGTACTTATACACCTATAGTCTACTGAAGGAATTGAGCTTAAATTGTTAATGATAATCACATTTAACCAAGTTACAGCATAAACCACATAACTTGAAGGGAAAATTATAAAGTATCACGGTATAAAGTTCTGAAATATACTGCAGTAAATCTGGAAAATATCAAATGAATCATTTTTACTTCGGATTGTATGCCTCAAACAACAAAGAAGTCATGGGGAGTCAAGTGCGCCAACTAAAGCAAAGGCCTGAAAACTAAATACTTACAGTCTGCATTTTTCAGTGACTGTTTCTTTTTAGAAGGTTTGGAGATGACTTTGATCCGTTTACTGAGGAACACACCGATGTCATCACTATTGCCATAGAACATTTTTACTGATAACATGAAGTGCTTTCTTTTGTCTGAATCAGATATGTACAATGTTTTGGCTGTGCAATAGTTCTGCAGATGAGAACAGATCACTGTTTCTTTTTCAGATAAGCTTAGAGTTCAAGATAACAAACTTATATGCAACTTACAAAAAAAGAGACCATGAGTATAATGCATCCTTAAACACAGTCACCTATAGTTCTATAGCAATTCCCTAAGGAAGCAACTATTATTTTTCTGAAGCATAATGAGAGGAACATGGGAAAATTCTGCATTATTTTAGTGAAAGGTATTTCTTAATTTACTGTTTACTAGTGTTGCTCATTACCCAACTTCAAATGCTTAATTTATTAGTTTTGGGGGGCCAAGGAAGACACCACACTGACTCACTGGGAAGGCAACACAATCCAGGATGCATTTCACATAAACATATCTGAGCTGGAGGAGTGGACTGTTAATAAACCAGGGATACTTGAACAGGTCCACAAGGACAATACAATCTAAAGAGCTTTTCTAAGTACAGAGTAAGTTTTCTTCAAACAATTATTGGTATTACACAAATCAACAGAAAATAGGTGCAGTTTCAGGAAGCTATGAGACTGGTTATAATGTTGCTAATAGTAATTTGAAAAATAAATTGTATTTATTCTACCTTTCCTTCCAAGTTTAGCTGCTGCATTTCTTGGTCACTGTTTCCTATTCCAATGAAAGCGCATGGTTGTGACTCTTGCTCAGAGCAACCGTCCCGTTCCATTTGTTCTTTTTTTTTCTTCCATCCACTACCCATAAGATACACACATGGAGGTGGGCAAAAGAACCTGAAAATAAACATATTTATTACATTTATGGATGACATGTGGCTTGAATAACAAACTTTGCAAGTAAAATAAAACATGCTCCAGCACACAGGAAGCCTGTCTAGATAAATGCACATTTTATTGCTAGAAGTATAATGTGCATATAGATGTATAAACACACTTCTCATTTTCCTAAAAGTACTTATTAATTTTTAAAGTATAAGATTAAAAATGAGCATTTGATAAACAGTCAAAAAGAGAAGGCTGTGTATCTGAACAACAGTTTTCCATTTCAAATATAAGTGGGCTCAGATCTAGTGCAACACCATAGGTCAGAGGCCAGCAACCTACAGCCCACTTCCTGGATCAAACCCACAGAGACATTAGATCTGGCTTGCAGACATGGGGCTTCAGCAGCCAGCACTTTCCCCTGAACTATGGCAGGAAGAAGCAGTAGCTACTGGATCCTGGCATCTGCCAAACTCCAACCTGAGATAGGTAATTCCAGCCCACAGTCTGAAAATGTTGCTGACTGCTCCCATACAGTGAATCAAAACTCTGTAGTACTGGAGAGACTCTCAGCTTTCTAAAACAGAACTGACAGATATGAGGCTATTATGTTACTTTACAGATTTGATTATTCTAGTGTTTACCTCAACATAAACAGGTAGCTCTAACACACTAACACAGCATCAACTGTTTCACCTTAAGCAGGGAAGCAGATTCTTTATTTTGTATAAAGAATGTATATGCATCTTCCTCCAAATTTACAACACCCCTTTGAAACAGATCTGTTTAAAAGAAAGTTAAATGTAAATGTGGCCCCTTTAAGAAATGTGTCATATGTAGTCTCTCTTCTTTCTCTACCCTCCTTGTAGTAAACAGTCATAACAGCCCACCCCTCAGGCAAAAGGGATATTATTCAATTTTTTAAAATTAATTCAAAAAGTATTACTATGCAAGGCAAAATGTCCTTTTCTTCCCAGTGATCTTGCTTGAAAAGTGTATATATAATAGTTTTCCAAGAGATTAAATTTTATTTAAATCACTACTTATTTTAATTATTTTTAACCCTCCTGATTGTGAAGAAAACCTGAAAAAAATCTGAACTACTTGTTCCCACGCTTCCACTATTTGCCTTGCATTCCTCTTAACACTAAACAAAGCTGCCCACTCCCACACCCATTGCATAAGGGCAGAAATGATGTTATGGTGTGTGCTCTGTAGTCTACCTGGTGTTGTGGTAGTGGTAAAGGGTGTGCCTGTGGGTAAAAGTCAAGGGTGGGTACTGATAGGCGATTTAATTTTCATTTCCTTGTTTTTGTGGGTTTCTTTCTCAAAGAAAAATAAAAAAGATAAAAATCACTAGTTGACCACAAAACTTACATGTGAATAAACAAAAATTGGTTAGCATATATTCATAGATCTTTCAAAATCTATTTGTCACACACATACCTTTCCTTCCCAAATATACATATAAAATATGGCAAATTTAATCTGTCTGTACACTGAAGGAAAACTGGTATTTCCAAATGTAAATAACTTTCAGTAAGTATTTCCAAATGTAAGTAACTTTTGTACACAAAAACTTGTCTTAATTCCTTTCGGTTTCAATTCAGCCATAAAGTCCAGAGAGACTATTTTCTTCAGTTGAACAAATTAATTCAATTTTGAAATGCCACGTGAGAGTTGGGAAAGCAAAAAAAACTTTTTTTTTTTTTTTTGAAAGAGGAAAAAAAATTTTCCTCTTTCAATTTGTGAATAAAAGTCACTGGGGGAGCAGATTAACTCTAAAATTCTAAAAAAAATCATCTTAAAAGAGTTTGGTTCTTGATCTGGTTAGGCATTTTTGAAAATGTAATAATGTTCACATGTACAACTTCAGACACCTCAACACATGTGAAACATTTAGCCCAGGCTAACCAGAAACTTATCTTCAATTTATCGACTGCCATTCATATTTTTGTTCAATGAATTGGTTTACTTTATTTTTCTTATGTAAGCAGCACTTTTATTACCTAATAAATTTAAAACTCTCTTTATACAAACTTTTAATTTAATTTCAAGTTTCATCCAAACATAAGCTGGACTCAATGCCAATAAATAATTATATTCTAATAAAATTAAAAATAATTTATTATTTTCTAATATAATAAAAATGTGAATGCCTGAATCTGAATAAATATATGTTAACATTTAAAACTGTTCAAACAGATGTGCAAGGATATCATACCTCCTCAAACTGGCTAAGTAAAGTACCAAATTTAGCATGAACAATGTACCTGATTGCAAAATGAACACATTTTAATATGTATACTAACCAATGAGAATTAGTTATTTTTCGTACAGAGAATTTCAACGCTATGTATGGAAAACAACATTAAACTATATTAACAGAGTATCCTGTTGTTATACTAAATCACAGGGAAGAAAAAATGTTTAAAATATATATTTAAATAAATCCACACTGCTTTCTGAAACACAGGACAACCTAATACGCATCAATATAGCATAAATCACAACTGCAGCCTTTCCAAAGTTTTACAGATCATCCCTCTTTAGCCTGAAATTCAGTCACTTCCTGTGAAGTACCAGTATGAAGCAGCTCTCAAAAAGATACTACCAGAACTTTTCAATTGAGGACACTGCTAATTACTTTCTGGAAATATCACTTTGTAAATTAACTTAATAAACATCAACTCTTATTAGATATGGAGTCTGTAGGCAGACATCTGGCCCTAAAATTCCTTCCTGGCCCTAAATATGGCAATCAGTCTAACTCTGAGTGGAGGAACAAGATCCTTTAGCCAGGAACCTCTAGGTTTAAGTCCCAAAAGAAGCACTGGCACAACGCATTCAAAATCCCCAGCCTTGGCTGCAGCCAACCCGATGCAAAAAGTGCACAGACAAATACATAAATAAAGCCCTTGATATACGTAGTAGCAAGGAGGTGAAAAAATTCCTTCCTATCCTCATGTGGCAACTAATGAAGTCCAGATGCATGAAACATACTCACTATAGAACACAGGCATTGCTACTCAGATCACCCCTTACCAGTGCTTGTCCAAGCTTTTTGAACATATGCCTCAGTGACCGAGTCCGTAACTTCCTTACGCAGACTATTCCACTGCCTCACTGTTCTAATCATGACAGTTTTTCCTGATATCCAATCTAAACTTACTCTGCTGCACCTTCAAGCCAGTGGCCTGCCTCCTGCTCTCTGCAGGAAGAGGGGAAAAAAAAAGACATTCTCCATTATCTTTATGGTAGTTCTTTACCATATTTGAAAACTGCTATCACATCCCTTCTTAAGTGCCTTTTCTGCAAGCTGAGTATGTTTATTTCTTTCAACCTGTCCTTGTACAACTTGCCTTCTCAGCCCTTTATGACTTGCTGCCTGCCTCTGGACCATCTCTTAATCTCCATGTACTTTTTAAAATGCGAAGCCTAAAACTGTATGTAGTACTCTACACAAGGCCTTAACCAAGGCTGAGTAAAGAGGAACTCTCACCTAATGTTTCTTCTGTTCATACATCCCAAACACCTTTTGTGCAGCTACACACTGTAGACTCATATTGAGCCTGTGATCCACCAAGACTTCCAAATCCTTCTCTATAGTGCTGCCACACAGCTAGATGTCACTCATCTTGTATCAGTCTTTTTGATTATTCTTCCTGAGGTGTAGTACCTTGTGTATGTCAGCAGTGAACTTCATCCTAGTAGTTCCAGCCCAACTTTCTAATCTGTCAAGATCCTTCCGAATTGCACTCCAGTTCTCCATTGTGACCACAGTCTTTCCCAGTTTAGTATGGTCTTCAGACTTGCTCAAGAAGATCTCCTTTCCAGTATCCAAATAATAAATATGTTGAACAACACTAAGCCCAGGACAGACCTGTCTCTACTATCCTTTGGAGACTCCACACAAAACCTCCTGCCATTGTAACATAGATCAATTTTTAATTACTCTCTGCTTGAGGCTAGAGTCAGTTGCTTATCCACTTTGTAACAGTTCTGTCTAGCCCACATTTATCTGAAGTGTTATGAGAAGGTCACATGGAACTCAGTTAAAAGCCTTCCTAACATCCAGATACATTATATCCACAACATTCCCTTCATCCACTCAAGCAGTTACTTTGTTGAAGAAGGTCAAATTTGTTTGGTACAATATGCTCTTAGTAAATTTATCCTGGCTGCCACTTCCTTCAAATGCCTGCAAAAAACTTCTTTATGATATACTCAAGTAACTTTCCAGGTATCAAAGTGAGACTAATTGCTCTATAGTTACCCAGGTCCTCCTTTTTGTCTTTTTAAAAGAGGGGCACTATGTTGGCCCTTTTCTAGCCCTCTGATACCATACCTAACTCCAAAACTTCATAAATATTACTGCCAAGGGCTTCAAGATCTCTGCCAGTTCCTTGAGTACCCTGTGACAAAGTTCATCAGGCCCTGCCGACTTGAAATAATTCAGACAATCAAAAGTTCACTGACCAACTGTCTTATTATCTTATTCCCTCAGCTTGTCCCCTTTGTTATGCAAATCAATCTTATTAGGCATCTGGGTGCAGTATAAGCGGGGTTTTTTGTGAAGACTGAGGCAAAGTAGCTCTTGTGCGCCTCTGTCTTCTCTGCAACTTCTGTTAACAGCCCATCCCGGCTGGTTAACAACAGGCCTACAGCTTCCTTTGTCTTTTATGGCCAACATGCTTACAGAAATTTTTGCAATTGTCCTTAACTTTCCTTGGCAGGTATAGCTCATTTTTCATCTCTGCCTTTCTGATTTTGTCTCTGTAGGTTCCTACTCTTTACTGGTAAGCTTCCTTGGTGACCTGCCCATTTTTCCTGCATACTTTCCTTTTGCATTTGAGGCATCCTAGAAGCTCCTGTACAGCCACATGGTCTCTTTCTATTCTTCTTGTGCTTCCATCATGTTGGAACAGTTTCTTGTTGGGCTGCCAATATTCTGTGCTCTTTAGAAGCGCCCAGCTGTCCTGCGTAGCTTTTACCCTTCAGTCCATCTTCCCATGTCACCATACCAATTATCTCCTTGAGTGGGATGAAATCTGCTTTTTTAAAGTTTAGCATCTTAGGTCTGCTGGCTTGATGTGTTCCCCATCTCAGGATCTTAAATTTATTTTATCAGGATCACCTCCTCCCAAGTATCCCATCACCTTCACATCCTCCACCAATTCTTTTCTAATGGTCAGCACAAGATCAAAGACAGCTGACCCTCTAGTTCTATCCTCAACCTTCTGGAACAGAAAACTGTTCACACAAGTTAGTAACTTGCTTGACACTATGGTTGGCTGTATTATTCCTTCCGCAGAGTCTGGAAAATTGATGTCTCCCATCAGTACTCTCTCATAACTTCTTTTTAAATCTCCTTGAAAAGTGCCACATGCATGTCTTCCAGATTTAACAGACTATAAAAAAATGATACTGGTGTTCTCTTTCACCTGTTATCTTCACCCAAAAACATTCTGATCTGTTACCTTCTTCCTCCTGGACCAGGGAACAATTGCATTTATTTTTGACACACCAGGAGACACCATCATGGTTTCTCCCAACCCTGTCTTTCTGAAATGGTGTAGTCCTGTGTAGACATGCAGCTATAAGAGCTGTCCTACCAGGCCTCTGCAATACCAATCAGATTATAGTTCTTTTCACAGGCTGCGACTTCCAGCTCATCTTGTTCACTCCCCATACTTCTCAAGTTTGTATACATACACCAGACATATTTTGTATTCCAACCTATTTACCTCCCTTTTGTTTCATTCGTTGCTGTCCTGTGGCTCTTTGGCCCTTTCCAAGTTGAGATTTTTGGGGGTTTTTTCCACTCTGGGTTATTTACTCTGTTGCTGGACAGTTTTGATTACCATCCCTGATGGAAACTAATTTAAAGCCCTCCTTACTAAGTTGGCCAGATGATGCCTGAAGACGCTTTCTTTCATTGTGTTTAGCTGGATTCCGTCTCTTGCTAGCAGTCATCCTCCCCAGAATATCTGCTCATTTCCAAAGAATCCAAAGCCATCACATTGACATCACCATCGCAGCCATGCATTTACTTCCACGACACAGTGATCTCTGGCTAGGCCATTGTCTTCCACTGGGAGGACTGATGCTTGTGCTCCAAGCTCCTTAATCCTTTTGCCAAGAACCATGCCTTCACCACTGAACTACTCAGTGTCATTTCTGGCAAAATCACTGGTGCCTACGTAGGTGAAAAGGAAAAGGTAGTGGTCCTCAGGATGGATAAGCTTTGGCAGTCTTTCTGTAAAATTCTGAATATGGGTCCCAGGCAGACAGCATGCCTTCCAGGGCCTCAACACCCAGAAAGGGAAGTCTTCAATCACTATCACTCTCTTCCCCCTTTGGTGCAGTGATCTTATAGACTCCATCCCTTGGACCCTGACAGGCTTGCCCCTGGAATGAACCACAATTAAGTTAAAGGTGACAAAATTAACTTACAGAGGCACACAGCATGGTCTCAGAGAAAACTGTCAGTACATTTTCTTCATTAGTGTTGACATGTTCTTGAGGCAGGACAATGGATATGAACACCTATAGCAGGGGTGGGCAAAATACAGACTGTGACTAGCCCCTGCAGCACTCCATGAGGCCATGCCTGGCCCACTCACACCAGAACAGCTTCCTACAGGCTCCTAATGGCACAAGCACTTTGACCCCAGCCAAGAGGCGCAGCTTGAGGTGGGCCGGTTCTGGGTGTGGCTGCTGCTCTGCTCCCCCTACCTCTAGCGGGTGGCTTCTGTTCCTGATTTTGCCCCTCCCATGTTGTGCTGCACCACTCTGAGCAAGCAGCTTCAGCCAAGTGGCTCCTGCCCCAGCTCCCAACTGGTAAAAGTTGCTTCTTCTGGTAGAAGGTGGCCAGGAGCTGGAACCTGAGCCCTACATGCTGAGGCAGGTGCCACCCACCTCCCCAAAGCCGCCCACTCATCTTCCACCCGCAGGAGCTGCCGATGGAGGCAAGGGGAGCAGAACGACACCTGGCTGCAGCCACACTAGGAACAGCCCTGCTGGAAGCTGCTCCTGATCTTGCCCGTGCTGTGCCACACTGCTTCTACCCCAGCACACAGGGCTCTGGCTCCAGCTCCCGGCCTTCTCAGGTGTTGGAGCCCTATGCGCTAGAGCAGGAGCTGCCCAGCTGCAGCTGCCTGCCTGTCTGTCCAACTGGAGTGGTGCAGCACAGCACAGCTGGGGCCAGATCAGGAGTCATCGTCACTGCTGGAGGCAGGGAGAGCAGAACAACACCCAGCCAGACTGGGCTGGAGGAGCACAGCACTGATTGTCCAAGAGCAAGTGGGCGGGACTTGGTCCCATGTGGAGCATCATGGGAGCAGTGCAAACTGCACCACCCAAGTGAGCTTTGCAGCCCACAACCCCAGCCCCTCCTTTCCTTCTCTTCACCCAAAGTAGGCTCCTGGGACCTAGCACCCAGGCAGCCCCCATCACATGCACGCACCCCACCCCCGTTTCTCCATCCCCCAGAGCCATCACCTGTGACTCAGCCCTGTAATCCCAGCCTTGTCCACCCCTCTCACTCCTGAATACTACTCCTCCCTATGGGGCTCCAGGAAGGTGGGTTTTGGTGAGCTGTTGCAGCAAGGGGATGGGGGAGAAAATGCTGACCCAGCCCGTGAGAGCTCAGCAAAATTCCCCTACATGGCCCTCAGACCCAAATAATTGCCCACCCCTGATCTACAGGATCCCAAGACCTCTCCTGGGGACTTTTTCCCCAGGAGAAATGCAATGCCTCTTTACAGCCTAAAAATAATAGCAATACTTTTTCATTTAAGTACATTATTAGAAAATACATCTATCTGACCCCCTTTACATGTTACAGGTATTGCACAATTAACTGTTTAAATGCACAATTATATTAAGACCAGCTACATGTGCAAAGTAGCTATCATTTCATAAAAGACTCCAACCACCCACAAAGTTATACCAAAAACATGTACTAACTTTAGAGCTGGTTCCTATTAAGCTTTAATGTCCATGCATAGCAGGGTCTACCCTGTGGGTGGTAGCCCTGTCGGTAACAGGGATACACAAATTCCCATCCGGGGCTCGGAGTCCTGCAACTAAGGGGACTCTCAATCCCAGCAGCTGCTGACTCTTGATCCTAGCACCACAAGGACCCAGGGTCTTGTACCTGCGGATGCTGCATTTCAGTTGTGTGAAACCCCCAGGACTGAGGGATCATGATGTGTGCCTGGTAAACATTATGAAACCAGGCCCCAAATAGTTCACCCAGAATCCCTCGGCTGCCCTGTACCTCATCTGCATATAAACTTTTGGAGTATGCCAGGACTCATGATAAGAACACAGGTTCCAATAATGAGAGGGGGTTTAATTAGCACATGGATCCTTCACTGGAGGAAGGGAGGGGAAAACCTGGAGCATGCATGCACACGCGCACGCACGTGCACACACAGTGCTGAGCTAAGCTTAGCTGAGCTGTGGTAAATCATGATCCTTTGGCTTTGAATTAATGTGTAGTACAAACTTTTTTTTTTTTTTTTTTGGATGTAAGTAGGTACTGAAGCAATGCTCAACTGTGTTTATATAGTGCCTGTGCTAAAACTTGCAGCAGTTCCAAACAGAGGTAAAATGCATCAATTCTGGATGAACTAAATGCATAGTTACTATATGCAAATTGCTATAGCCATGTTTAATTTCAAGGTTATCTTTTTCAATTTTGCTCCTCACTTCTACGTGCTCAAGAAGAGAAGGGTCTGACAGTAAGAAGAGGGGAAAGGAGCTGTCAGGGGCAGTGGGAAGGGGACAAATTCAAAGCAAGCCTCCAATAATTAGATTCTATACCTGGAAAATTAAAACAAATTTATAAATTTTCCATATATAAAATCTAATCATTAGAGGGTTATCTTATCATAAGGGTCATCTTCTATTTGAGTAAATATGGTATGTAATAAGCTTCTATTTGATTAAATATGGTATGTAATAAACCACCAGTAAAAAAAACATGCTGATCATGCCACTGAGGCCATGTTTCCAATATTTGAAAATCAGTGCAAAAAGAAAATAAGGAGCTGGAAATACATATTGCTAACAGATGAACAACATCACATACCATTTTTCTCCCTTTGCTAGAGGTACATTTTGTCTCTTAACTTTTGTTCTCTAGCCACTGTTTCTGATTCCTTCAGTGGCACTGAATAGTTCATTGAGATGACTATCTTAAATGTGTTTCTGACAGATAGTAGGGCTGGAGAGTTGTAGCTGTGATGGTCTAAGCAACATATGAGGCAAAAAAATGTTTTTGCAATACCTTTTACTGGATCAACTATATAATTTTGCAAGATGTTGGATAAGCTGAAGTGTACTTTATGCCCTTCCCACTGTATCCTCGTACAAGTCACTACATTACAGGACAAATTACCATGTCCAAAAGGGTGCTTGGAAGCCTCTCCTACCTTGGTGTCATTGGTTGAGCATCACTATTCTCTTCACAGGATAGAAATGGTCTCCACTTATGGAAGAAATCTGAAAATCAGGGACTTATTTTGCTGGCCCCTGAATTCTCAAGCCCAAAAGGCAGTCCTGGCCCCATTTATGTATATTTGCCTCATAAAAATATTTAACTCTTTCAAAATAGGCAATTATTATGAGATATAGATTTTAAGCAAGATTTTAACACGTATGTATTTTATTAGAATAAGAAAGAGAGAAAGGGAACTATATTTCTAGAGAAAGAATGCTAAAACTCTCATTTAAGGTCCTAAAGTTATATTCCACCAGGTAGTAAAATGCTGAAATCCAGTGTGTATGCCAATTTTGTAACTGAAGAACTGTAAAACAAATATTACAGGCTGGTTTATCCCTCATGTACTTTGTTATATTTACCCTGTAGGAAAAATAAAATGCAGAAGGCATTAACAAAACAATACATCCATACAACAATTTTCTTTCGCATCACTTTTTCCAGCCCTATTATAAGCTATGCCCTTTGACTGCTTTGGACTCTAGATGGCGATAAAAGACCACCAGGAAACTTTATCTCATTTAAAGGGATGCAGGGGAAAATGGCACAATCTTTTAAACCTTTTTATTAGAATTTAGGAAAAAGTAATCAAGAAACTTTGTAATGTATTATACTATAAAACCACATACTGATTCACAGCTTACTATATTTTAAATGTATGGTTTCAAACTACCAAGTCATAAAATAGAAACGGCTAAAATATTAGCAACGTTCGCTGACTATTTAATCATCAGTCCAGGCTTGGGTGTGAGCCTCTTACTCTGCCTCCAGGTGTAGACAAATAGTCTCCCGCAATTTTATTTTTAAACAACAATCGCATAACATACAGAAGCAGATATCAGTGATATTGGCTGGTAGATACGTAGCAAAGTACACAAAGACATTGCTAATACAGCCACTTCTCATAGTACAAGACAAAAGATGACTTTTGGCCTTGTTTAAAGTGACAGTCAAAAAACCCTCATTTTCCCCAAAAATGGTTTAGGACACATACATGTAAACTTACACGTTCATGTCAGGATTAGTTTCTAGTACATCTAAAGAAAAGGCAGACACAAAAACCTAATGAACTATTTTTAAGTCTAAAAGAGTTTTTCAGTCTTATCAACTGGAAACCGAGTGGGACTAGGTCCTGTGGAACGTATTAAATTACTCTTTTTTCCACCTTCCACTTACAGGGTCTCCTTACTGCTCTTTCTTAATCACAAGGCTCTATATTTCTGATTGAGTGGGAGGTAAAAATTCCCCAAAGATAAAATCTGAACAATAAACTAGAAGATGGTTGTGGAGGGAGGGAGCGAAGTAAGTATTGATTCTGAACTATCTGACCGTCATCACGGACTTGACTGCAAGAGGTAACGAGTAAAAAAGCATACAGTGATTTACTTGCCTACTGGTTAAGATATTCCCTTGCCTGTGTAGTCTTTCCTCTGTGCTGTAAAAGGATTGGCAGCTTATTTTTCAAGGAATGGAAAAGTCTACCTCCAGCTTTCCCATCTAAGGAAGAAATGGCACTACATGATCTACAGATCACAGATGAGGATCTGTCATGGATCAACTCTGTTACGTTCTCAGTCCATACCAGATGCATAGCACAATCAAGAACATCTTCTGGACAAAAACCCACTCACACACATCTGACAAGTTCTGTAGCACAAGATGCACAGTTTGGTACCTGCCTTCTTGCTGATGTAAAGCACAGCCCCTGTCTGAATGACAACCACGATAACAGGTTTCTGAAAGTATTCCATGCATTAAATAGCAATCATTTCCCGGTCTGTACAGCTGCTGTTCCTGTAGAGATTAAGGTCCTGGGATAAGAGGCACTTTCTGAATGTTCCTCTTACTCATGTTGGTCATATCTCTAGTACATACAATTCACACAGTTGGAATCTGCAAGTCAAGCTCATCACTGAACTGGCACTCAACCAGAGAAATCCAGGGTTGTGTGTCACTCGCAAGTGAAATTAACCTCCTTCTCCTGCTTGCTTCCACTGGGCCCACCATAATGGGATTCAGATGATAAAAGGTCTTGGAAATGCTAATTCAGCTGACACCATAAAAACTGAGTATTCACAGTTTAGTCCAAGCTGTCAGTCACCTAGCTTGATGAACTCTCCCTTAGCTTGGTAGTATATGGAATCATGTTCTGTAGCAGAAAGACAAAGGTGAGCTCTGCTTCACTGAGCTCTCATGTACTGAAAAGAACTACTGGGGAAAATGGGGACTTGGGATAGTTTACTTTGAATCTTACTGACTCCATTGCTCATAATGACTTGATCCTTTGGCAACCTTCAAAATGATATGCTTGACCAGCCAAACAGTCAAACATGTGCACTCCCAGATCCCAACATATAACACAACTGAGGAAAATCAGTTAGGGAAAAAACACAATACTATCCAAAAAGGCTACCAATGATGTGGGGGAGGAGGAGGGAAGGAAGGCAGGAACCAGTTTCTGCCAATACTATCAAATCCAAGTGCTCACCACTTTTGTTTAACTTGGACTTCAACTTCCAAGGATCTATCTTTAGAAGCCCTCTGCATCATCCCCTTGCTCATCTTACAGAAATATTCCTGAGTCATTCTGAGGAAGGCTTAAAAGTGATAAACCACCTGCTTTTCTCAATTGTCAGGATATTTTCAGGAAAATATTTTTCATTGCACTTGGTGGTTGATTCAGAGACAGCAAAGGCAGGAGATATGTTTGTCAATTGCCCACTTTGTTCTGAACATGAAATCGCTGAGCAGCTTCTTTCCTTCTCAGGAGTTAAAGAAACTGACAACACCACTAATGAATACAATGCAACAAGAAAAAAAAAAAAAAAAAGAGAAAAAGGATTAGGTGCCCAAGTACTACAAATGGGCATTGGAGCCACATGACAAGCTTTGAACAAGGCAAAGAACTCAACCACAAAACAATAATAGTTAATAACCTGGACCTGACTAGAGGGCAGGCACATGGTTAAGTATACTCAATGAGATGAATAGAAAAGTCTAAAAAGCAGCTGGAAAGGTCCAGCTCTTACAAAATAAACTCCTTTATCAACAGGTGCCAAGAAGGAATCGACTAGAACAGTTCCAAGATGCTGAACAAACTCAGGGAGAATAGAATGGAATCAGCCAGGAGAATTGGCCCTCAGTTCCTCTGGTGACCATCCTTAAGGACTTAAAAAGCTTCAAGAGATTGTGTGTGGTGCTACAGAGAACAGACCCAGGCATGAAAATCCTGGTGCAGGACATATTTAGAGAAATACAATTAGCACAAGTCTGATTTAGAAGCTTACGTCTCCATAAAACCAAGATGACTCCATAACAAAATACAACATCCATGTCTAACATAAGTTACACCAACTTGTTCACCTACAGATTTCTTCTGACAGATTTCATTCAGGTCTGCTGTTCCAAAGACTGTTACTACTGGAAAAAGATGCACTCATTTCAAAAGAGCTGATGACCATTCTGTTACTATTACTATATTAAGATTTGAAGTTCATAAAGTAATATCAGGAATCCACCACACTACATTTGTATAGACAAACATAAAGAAAGTCCCCATTTGCTTGGCAACATATCAGAAACTGTCTCTCCATGGATCATTCAATAAAATAACAACAACAAAAAAATAGTATTGTCCACCAAGTTAATTACACTTTTTATTAAGCTTCTTCATCAATATAACTGCAAAAAATTATTACATTCACTGCATAGCAAATTGCACTTAGAATGTTAAAATGTGAGATATTGACAGAGAAAACTAAAGCCAAAATTCTATTTCCCTCTGTGCACCTAAATACCAGTTTTCTAGCTGTTCATTTTTGGTGTATGTATAGACTGAGCATGTGGAGGCTACTCGGTTGGTTGGGCAGGCACACTGCTACACATGTGCAACCATTCTCAATGTTCAAGTGTGTGAGAGTCATAAAAAGGTAGTGGACCAGAAACCACTTATTAACATATTAGGTATCAGAGGAAGAGCATGCAGCTTCCCCAGCTTTAGTCCTAATAGCCGAGTAGCATAGGTACTTACCCAAGAAGCAGAAGACCCAGGTTCTAGGCCCTTCTCATTCAGAGGTTTTAAATTGCATCTCTCTGACTTCCCAGCACAGTGCTCTAACCACAAATATCACAAGTTAAGCATTATCTAGTCCCCTCTCCAGTACTCATTTTGAACCCAGTTTCCTCTGCAGCCAAGAGGGAGATATGTGGGACCAGGAGAAAGAGAACAAATTAGAGGTTGTGGGGCTCAGTGAAACTGGTGTTGCCCTGGATAAGAGGGACCCCAGGTAAAGCACGAATGTCCCAATGGGACAGAAACTTCCCCAATCCACAGCTTTCTGAGACAGTGGCTCAAATTTCTAGAGTGCAGGAGGGAGGACTGGATAATACCTAATGTAGTTAGGAAGTCAGAGAGACTCAAGTTCAAAGACTTGCTGGGTTAGGGTAGCCTGGAACTCAGATTTCCCCCTTTCTGGGCAAGTACCCTAGCCACTCAGCTATTAAGGCTAAAAATTCTGGAAGTTCCCCCTTCTTCCCTCAGCACTTCCAAACTTTTTCAGACTCATGTTCAGGTATATGCCCAAACAACATGCAGGTTACTACTGCACATATTCAAATTATGCAAATGTGGATATACATAACAAAGTAGGAAAGAAAAAACAAAATCAATCGTGGTACGAGGCTAGAAAATGGTCATCTAGGCATACTGGGGAAAACAGAATTCCACCCCAAATGTAAAGCTGGGAACAATAACCAGGAATTCCTATAGCCTCTAGATTACACTGTTTTACACCTGAAAATTATGAAAAGAATCATGATTTCTGAAAAAAAATAGGTGCCTGTTTCATACAAATACAAAATGTTCTCTGTACATTACTGGACGTGTAAAGTGAGTCAAGTATTTCCTTGAGACACTTCTGTCCAACACAAAAAAAAGCCAAGGAGAACTTTCCATAAAGCTTAAAGAGTATAACGCATCTTAACACACAGATAACAATTCTCTTCAGAAATGCAAGCAAAGCAGTGGAGAAAATTAATGTCCAAGCATAAGATTGTTTTAAAACCTATACTAATTTTACCCAGCCCTTCAACATGAAAGGCTAAAGCAATGGGCCACTACGAGCAAAATAAAATGAACTCAGAATCAAGGACCTGACTTTACATGTGTATAACTTGGGGAAGAAATGATTCCAGAGATTTAATTACAATTGGAATTTCTGAGCATGCTGTTGACTCTGGCAATGTAGCCAAGAATATGACATCACTTGCAAGACTATCAGTTTGGGAGTCTAATGGAATAGTGTACTGTAATATCTGAACATTAAGCACTGGTTTAAAAAAAAAAATCAGAAGAAAATAAGAATGTTTAAGTATTAATCAAAAAGCAATTCTTGTAAATATTCCAATATTGCTCTCATATCGAAAAAATGACATAACATCAGTTTCGAAGATACACTATATTCCAGTATGAAATTCATAACCACTGCCACACTCTTCTCTCTAAAACTTGTGGTCTAATAAGAATTTTGTACTCATTTGATAAGTCTATTGCTAGCAAGGAAATCTGAAATAATTTGTACAAAGAACTTCAGATAAACTGGTTAGCATTTGGACACTTATGTTCTATAAAAGAACATAAGTCCTTCTTGTCATGCAAAGACAATTATTTGTTGTTTATATGCATTAACCAAAACCAACATCTGATTATTGTTCAGTTTGAGCCCATACCTGCAGTCATGACACCACTGAGTAACAATGCAAAATTCAGTGTGAAGGTCCGGTATTAATTTCCACTTAACAGTAGTACTCCTCAGGAGACTTTTAATGTTTACCAGCTCCACTGAGAATTATGCTGCACCAGTTTAGCTTCCACTTACCGTGGGATAGGAATGATCACACTAAAGTTACAAAAGAATGGCTCACACACAGAAGTCCTCACACCCTTTTAGTATGGTAAAATATGTTAGTCTGTCATTATCCAAACTTGCCTTTAAATGAACAAAGGCCAAAAAGGTAGATGTTACCTATTTGAATTTGGTACCACTAAATCTCCAACTTTTGCAGGCAATTTCCTTATGGATACCAATTTTCATCTTTTTTACCCTACACACACACACCCACACACACACCCACACACACACCCACACACTATGCTACATGGTACCATAAGCCTCAGAAAATGGTGGCAAGCAAGATGATACAACAGGATGTGGACAAATGTGGGGGAAGATTAAGCATCAAAACAAAAGTAAATGCTGCACAGGTGCTATTTTAAGGCTACATTATATTACTAACACATCTGAAAAACCTCATTAGGTCTAGTCCAGTATTTTTTAGCTCAACAGTTTAGCACTGGAAATGTTTGTCTGCATCTCAGTAAATATTTAATGCTACTGTACTTTATCAGAATAACTAGAATTCTAGGCATGAGGGAACTTCTGTTTTGAACTGCAAGTCAGGATTTAAATGCCTCAGCAGAACTGTTTGTAAAAGCCTGCACACTCATCTTCATCAAATGCAATCATGAACAAGTCTCGGATACTTTCTAAGGCACGAAGCTGTAAGAAAAATACCTAAAGCAAATGTAATTATCCGGAAATGCATTGCTTAGATACTGTGGGGATGACTGAAGTACACACACCTACACTGACAAGATCAGACAGATAGCATCAGACTGTTTATACAGTAACCCAGCTTTAACAAGTCTGTTTTATCACAGTTTAATTTATGCATTAAAATGATGCACATCTCGACATGTCTTACTGCTATTACCAACTTCATTTATGAAACAATCCCCATTTAAATGACACTTAAATAAACACTTCAGTTTCCCTTTCTGGGGTGGGGAATGAACATTTTTAATATGAACAAACATTTTACTTAATATGACGGGGAAACAAAAGTTATTCCATCATCTCTTCTTCCTCCAAACAAAAATAATCTCCACAGATCCTATTATTATGGAAAAATACTTTAAAACAACAGAAATGGAGAATAAGTTTTCTTTAGGTTTTTTTCTAAATTTCACTTTACTTATATACTGTGACATTAGTTTTCTTAAAAGATTTTCATTTCAGACTATATCTGATTAAATATTAGCAACTAATATCCTGCCTATCATGCAGCTGAAACAGTAAATTCATTTGGAAGATGACCGAAGAAGTTAGAGTGGAACCAGGACAGAGTCCGAGACTACTGGTAGGTGTGTGCACAGTATCAAGCTGAAAGCAACATGATTTGCAGCATTCATTATGCAAGTAACTGTCTTTGGCAATATATTTAATTTAGAGTCCATAAACATGTTTTCTGAGTTTGAATAAGAGGCTTTGAAGTAGTTGATAGGTACCACAATAGTTGAAGACACACAACAATAAGCACCATTTTCCCCCCACAGAGTGAACAGAAGATGAGGTAGAGGAGACCCCCTTACCTTTTTTCATTTCCATATGACTTCTGTGCAACTTTTGCATGGAGGATTAGTACTGTTTGATCACCCCTCTCCTTCAAATAATTTCGCATAGCTTCCCTAAAAAGTAAAATGGAATTAGGTTTTGAAAGGAGTGTTGTTTTATTTTTTAAATGGATACAATCATCTATGTAGAACTTTTAAGACAAATAAATACAACTGAGGTTGGAAGGATGCAGAATAGAAGACAATTCAACATACTCAAATAATAATAAACAGGGTCTGAAGTAAGTGTTTTAAAAGTAATTACTATGCAAAAATAACTCTGTATTTAATTTGTACCCCATAATTACATATTATATTATAATACATTAAGGCCATCTTGCTCTCTTCTCCAGCAGTTTTTGGTTGCCTTCAACAAACCTGATGATTCTGTAAAAGAACACTGGTGTTTATTTCAACAATCAAATCAAACCAAGGACACTGTGCTCTCACTGTTATAACAACAAATATTTTGCTACACGCACTTATCTGAAACACACTTTGAACTAATCTCCCTTCATTTTATCCAAGATTTACAATTCCTAAAGCAAGGTACTTACACGACATGCCAAGACTCAGAAAGATTTCTTGTGCTACCAGTAAGTATCACATTGGTTTACTGGTATATAAGAAAAGATACCTTCAGACCCCAAGGAAAAAATGTAATTTAAAAATGCTCACATATGTCTAAACTGATATTTTCTTACTCACCTAACAAGGAAAGCTTCCTAGTCCCCACAGGGAACCAGGCAAAATCAATTTTTGAGCTTTGTACTTGCTATACACTGACATTCTAGCATTCATCTCTACAATACCAGGAAAACCATATGCAAATTGTCATTGGTCCAAAATATAGACAACCAACCCTGAAGCAAGTAGGCAGAGAATAATAACAAAAAATTGGGTTTTTTTTAGATATATAGGGAGTAAAAGGAAGGCCCAGGGTGGAATAGGACCTCTACTAAATGGGCATAAGCAACTGGTGATGGACAGGGGGGATAAGGTTGAACTCCTCAACAAGTTCTTTGTCTCAGTATTCCTAAGCGAGGGTCACGACAAGTCTCTCACTGGGATTGTAAAGAGGCAGCAGCAGGGTGCCAGACTACCAAGTGTAGACCCTGAGATGGTGCAGAGGCACTTGGAAGAACTGGATGCATTTAAGTCGGCAGGTCCGAATGAGCTCCATCCAAGTGTACTGAAGGCACTGACTGCTGTCATTGCATAGCCACTGGAGGGAATATTTAAACACTCATGGTGCATGGGCCAGGTCCCAGATGACCGGAAAAGGGCCAGTGTGGTCCCCATTTTCAAGAAAGGGAGGAAGGAGGACCCTGGCAACTATAGGCCAGTCAGTCTCACCTCCATCCTTGGCAAAATCTTTGAAAAAATTAAGGCTTACATTTGCAAGAGCCTGGCAGGAAAAACTATGCTGAAGGGAAACTAGCACAGGTTTGTAACAGGTAGATTATGCCTGACTAATCTAGTCTCTTTTTATAACCAGGTTACAAAACACCTGGATGCAGGAGTAGGGGTTGATGTCATTTACTCAGACTTCAGGAAGGCCTTCAATACAGTATCCCACACCATACCGGTGAACAAGTTAAGAGTCTATGACTTGGATGACTACACAGTCCGGTGGGTGGTGAATTGGCTAGAGGGTTGTACCCAGAGAGTCGTAGTGGATGAGCAGGTATCAACCTGGAAGGGTGTGGGCAGTGGGGTCTTGCAGGGCTCAGTCCTTGGATCGATACTCTTCAATATCTTCATCAGCGACTTGGATGAGGGAGTGAAGTGTACTCTGTCCAAGTTTGCGGATGACACAAAACTGTGGAGAGAAACGGACACACCGGAGGGCAGGGAACAACTACAAGCAGACCTGGACAGGTTGGACATATGGGCAGGAAACAACAGAACGCAATTCAACAAGGAGAAATATGAAGTGCTGCACCTAAGGAGGAAAAATGTCCAACATACCTACTGCCTAGGAAATGACCTGCTTGGTGGCACGGAAGAAGAAAGGGATCTTGGAGCCCTAGTGGACTCCAAGATGAATATGAGTTGTCAGTGTGATGAAATCATCAAAAAAGCTAATGGCACTTTATCGTGCATCAGCAGATGCATGACGAACAGAACCAAGGTGGTGATACTTCCCCTCTATCAGGCACTGGTCAGACCACAGTTGGAATACTGTGTGCAATTTTGGGTGCTGCACTTCAAGAGGGCTGTGGACAACCTGCAGAGGGTCCAGAGAAGGGCCACTCGTATAGTTCAGGGCTTGCAGGCCAAGCCCTATGTGGAGAAACTAGGGCACCTGGACCTCTTCAGCCTCCGCAAAAGAAGGTTGAGAGACGACCTTGTGGCTGCCTATAAGTTCATCATGGGGACACAGAAGGGAATTGGTGAGGCTTTACTCACCAAGGTGCCCCTGGGGGTTACAAGAAATAGTGGCCACAAGCTAGCAGAGAGCTAGACTTAGATTTAGACTGGACATTAGGAAGAACTTCTTCACAGTTAGAGTGGCCAAGGTCTGGAATGGGCTCCCAAGAGAGGTGGTGCTCTCCCCTACCCTGGGGGGTTGGACTCAATCTGTTGAGGTCCCTAAGATTTATGAATATATTACAGGGGTCACCTGCACGTGATACCAGATATGCTTTAAGTACTATAAACAATTCAAGGTTGTTGAACCATATTTATAAAGGTATTTTAGGTGCCCGATGATGTTGATACATGTCTAATGGGATTTACAAATGCACCTATGCAGATTAAATGCCTCAGTTCCAGTGATGTCAATGAGATTTATGCGCCTAACTGCCTCAGTAGGTGCAGCTGTAGATCTAAATAGGCACTTAATCTATATTCTCAGGTGCTTCTTGCCTCATCTCTGCTTATTCAACTAGCTAGGCACAAAATGTTTCTTGTTGAATCTGAAAATGACAAGAGTGTATAGCAAAGGATATCTAAAAGGAGAAACCAAACAAATTCAAGCTAAACCCATAACATGGTCATTATCACTAAATAACTATTTGATCTATGCTTTTCTCACAGGAAGCAGTGTTTTTGCCTTAACATCTCTTAACAGAAGGACTCCTAAAATAAAGGCAGCCTACAAAATACAATCTTGTTTAGTAGAACCAAGGGGACAGACACCATATTCTACCTGGGACAAACAGACACCTTATATTCTTGTATTTGGCACGTGGATACTGGTGATTGGTGTATATGATACAAAAATGTAAAAAAGGGTAGGACAAGTTACAATTGTATGTTAGTTACCTGGTCTCCTTAAATTGGGCTAATAGCTGGTAACTTGGATACTATGCTGCATAGAAACAAAAAAATCATCTCTCTGAAGTATATTTACCTGCATTATATATGAGAATATACAGGTGCACATCCAGTATTTGTAAACACAAAACCTAATAATTTTTCCATGTTATATTTATGAATTTCAATACTATTTTTTTTAAATCCATTTTACTCTATCAGAAACCTGTGTTCAAGCTGCAGATTGAATTATCTAATACTTCATTAACATCCGCAGTATTCATATTATGCACTTCTTGGACTCATTGCTACAAACAGAGCCTGGAATAGCCATGCACTGTCAGTTCCAGTATTTGTTTAGCGCCATTTCAGAGAAAAAATTAATTCTGCCTTTCATCCTACTATGTTGTAACAGTAGAAAAAAACAGTCTGGAGACTTAATCCCCCCAAAAGGACAATACCCTCCTTTTCTATTCATGTAGTAAAAAATGTTTGATGACTACCACCAGGGCTTTCATAGAGCAACTTTCATCACTTGCTAGCAAAGCATTTTACAAAGTAAACATCATCCTACTAAATTTTCTGTATAACTGCAAAAAAGGAAAATAGTAGCAAAATCCAACAGAAGTTGAAGTTGCTGAGAGAGATTTTTATTCCCGCAAAGGAACTTATGCAATGAAGGGGAAAAGAATGGTTTCAGCATTTCCTGAAGAACATGCATCTTAAAAAAAAATAATAATTTTCTTGTCACGCTGGAAATCGGGATGTAAAAGATTATAATGGTTACTAAGGACATTTTTATATGGATTAGCATTTAGCTAACAGCTAATAGAGTCTATAGGTATGTTATTTGAAACTATTTATACAGACAGTAATATTTATTACTTGCATACTCTTATTTCTTCAGTTTAAGACTTCAAATATTCAAAGCAAACAGAAAAAAAAAACAAACCACAATTCTCCAGTTTCCAGCCTTCCTGTTGTCTTTAGAGATCAATCGCTGGGATATGTCTATTAGATCTGAAACAATGTTTCCTACGCAATTCTCTAAGTCAGTTGTTCCCAACCTTTTTTATACTATGGACTGGCATGGGAGTAAGGACAGGACACATGGAGCTGGCTGCCTCTCTCTTGGAGCTGCCCTGCTGCCCAGCTTTAACGCTGGACGTGACTGCCACCAGTAGAAGCCTTACACCCAGGTAGACAGATGGAGGTCCAAGCAGAGGCTCATGCCACAACCCTGCAGTTAACCTTTCATGGCTGTCATACTATGTGGTCTTAGTGTGAACAAGGTTATGACCCACAGCTCTGAAAGATATAGTCACCCAGATCCTAGTCAACATTTCCCAGAGAAAAACACTTGAAGAGCTAAGTATTTAAAACCTGTGCATGAAATCTAGATTCATCACAGTTTATACACAGTACATTATGTTTATGCCCAAGTCATCGGAGAATACTACCAATAACTTCCAAGTAACCCACAAGTGGCGTGAACCTAAGTGGGCAAAGTATTTCATGTTTTAGACTTCTTTTTTTAAACATTTCTGTAAATGTGTACAGGCGGTCAGTCCCCAGTTAACGAACGAGTTATGTTCCTGAGACAGTCTTTAAGTCGATTTCATACGTAAGTCGGAACACATACCTTTTTAATGATCACGTGGGTGCAGCGCCCAGCAGGACCCCGCACCCCTCCCGGCCCGTGCCAGCCTGGGCAGCCTGCAGCCTTTGGCTAATCGTATACACCCAACCAGACAGTCCCAAGCCCCATCCCCGTCTCATTTGCACCCTGCCTTCCCCAGCCAGGAGCTGGAGGGGCACAAAACTCACCAGCTTCAGCTCGTTTGTAAGTACGGATGTCCATAACTCGGATGTTCGTTAACTGGGGACCGCCTGTATTTATAATTATAAGCCATGAGGGAAGATAGGTATTCACCAGATTTATTTACTTCTATGGCTTTGACCCTGGTTTGCATTACATACAAAGTTGCTGCCTAAATATGGAATAAGCTCAGTTTACATCTCTCCTAACATGGCAGAAAACATGAAGATCTGCATCCTAGTTTTGTTTGAGGCATTCCAAACCTTCAGTCTAAAAGGAACATAGCTAGAGTAACAGTGGGCAATGCTCCCAATAATGCTATTGTTCACATATAACACAGTAAACAAAGTTAAGTTCTTCTATGCATCAGGCCAGGAAGTCATCAACATAAAATTGTATTTACAAATGTTTACTAATGTATTGAAAATTGCCACAGAATAATTAATGTTTGCAATAACTCTGCTGCAACAATTAGCAAATGGGAAGTGTTCAACTGTACAGTGAGTTATAAAGGGCAGAGAATTTTAAATGTTTCCTTTCAGCTCCAGACTTGTTACAAGGACCTACTCCAGTCAAACCACTGCAAACAAATTCCTAGTTATTTAGGCCGGCATTAATTTAGCTAACCCCAGAACTTTAAACCTAACAACCACCTCTCTCAGACCTTGACAATAAAAATTCCAAGAGCAAGAATAATTCAGGTACAATGCTTCAGAGAGAAGGCAGGGTAGATATGCACTTTATAGACTAAATAAGATACATCAACAACACAAATTTTGCATTCTAAAAACCATTTAACAACTACCTTAAGAATGAAAAAAAATATTTAGAATACAGTAAGCTATAACTGTACAGTTAAACTCTAGAAGAGATCATTCCTTGACAGCATTCTTGCTTGTGCTGCATACTTCCATTAAAAATACACTCAAACACAGAATCTGAATTCTGTCAGTAGAAGAGCTCTGTCATTTGACATGCCACCCTTGACCATAGTTGGCAATGAAGAGAAGCCTGGAGTCTTCTCTAGAGATTTGGACCTTGGCACATTTATACCTACTATGGGATCACTTAAATAATCTTTGGAGATGAAAGCTATGCAATTTCTGCAAATATTTGATTTTCAAATAAAAACAAAACAATAAACATTTCAGTGTTCAGATGTGTGGTTATACAAAAGTTAAAATAATCTGCTAATTTTAAAATATTAAACCAATATTTATAATATTCACATAACAGTTTTCAAATATCTGAAGGGTGGTTATAAAGAGGCCAGAGATCAACAAATCTGTGGCCAGAGGACAGGACAAGGAGCAGAAGTCTTAAACTGCACCAAGATATATTTACATTAGATATTAGAATCAACTTTCTCACTACAAGAGAGGTTGAGCACTGGAACAACCTGAGAGGTTATGGACTCTCCATCATTGGAATTTAAGAGGTGGTTAGCCAAACACTTGGTTGGAATAGTTTAGACAAGGATAGTTCTGTGCTGAGCAGGGAACTGGACTAGATAAGTGCCTTCCACCCTATTTTTAGATGATTCTATGATAATATCTTAAAGCATTTGCTGATTCTGATTCTTCAGAAATAAAAACTGAACTACAATCTGTTAGTTCAATCTTAAGTACTGTTTGTTTGTTTTTTTAAATAAAAAAGTATAGATAAGCTCTTCAATGCTTACCTGGTGAGGCGTTTAGGTTGTGGTCGCTCACCAAATTTCCTGCAAAAAAACAAGAAGGTTGTAATTTAAAATAACCATTCATTAATTGAATTTTACAGTGAAACATCACTACATTTTTAATATTTCAAGGCAAACATTCACGTAATTAGATACTGCTCTAAGTTCATTTTTAAGAACACAAAAAGGGCCACCCTGGGTCAGACTAATGGTCCATCTAGTCCAGTAGCCAGACCAAGGAGATGCTGGCTGGAATGAACCCAGATGACTACAAGGTTTTCTTCCTTTCCCTTGTCCATGCAAGTCTAAGTGGAGTTTCAATGGGTAGTGCTCAATGGTGCTCCTTAAACACATTCAAGGGGCAGTGGGCACCAGCTGGAGTTCTCTGCTCAGTGGCCTTCCTTAGCACTCTAATTATTAACCTGTAACATGCACTCCTACTCCTGCTTTTTCATATTTTGTCCCACACACCCCATTATTATACATTTAGTGACCTCCTTCTGGCCACTAATGGGAGTTTGTAGTTCCCTCTAGGTGAGCCTAGGCCTACAGTCATGATACAGCAAATAGGCCTGTCTGACATGAACAAGTAACAGATGCTTTAGAACAGGGGTTTTCAACCTTTTTGCATCAGTGTACGCCTGGCAGCCAGATTGGGGATGGGGTAGCAGTGGAGGGGAGTGGTATAGCATGTGGTTGGCAGCAGCAGCCACCATGTGCGATCTTCCCCCACCCCCCTGTGTCTGGCTGGGCAGGCAGTACCTGTGCAAGTGTGGGATGGTGCGTGGCAGCATTCTGTCCCTGCCCACCAGCATGTGCTATACCCCCTACGGCCTTCTCAAGTACCCCCAGTCGACAACCCCTGCTTTAGAGCAGGAGTGGCTAACCCACAGCACATGTGCCACAAGAGGCATAGGGAGACGCTGTGTAGCATGCAAGCTCCAGGCACTCAGTAAAGAGATGCCAGAATGAAAGCAGGGGCTTGAGTCTTTAAGTATATGAAGCAGACTGGTGGCAGGAAACTGCTGCAAGAAGAGGTATCAGGTATCACCCTAAGAACCAATTTAAGCCTTCCCTTGCTCTGCATCTACTCCCAAATTCAGGGCTTTGGATACTCCCTCATAATATTAAAAACTGCAGCTGTTCTGGGCTCAGGGAAGGATTAACCAAGCTCTTAGCTGTGACACTTCTTTCATAGTAGCATCTTGCCCCTGCGCCTCTCCTCATGGCTGAAGGTTCAAGCCCCCCTTGCCTCTATTCTGGTGCCCAGGGCACCAACTCTACATCTCTCGTACATCTACATCTCACGTACATCTCTAACCAGGACTTAAGTGGTACTTAGGGAAAAGAGAGAGGCTTAAACTTGTAACACACACCTGTCAAAAAGGCTGCTTTACAGGGAGAGTATATGAACAGGGCATGCCTAGAGTGATCTATCCCATGTCACACCCTTCT
Organism: Caiman crocodilus; assembly: GCA_030014935.1. NCBI lineage: Eukaryota > Metazoa > Chordata > Crocodylia > Alligatoridae > Caiman > Caiman crocodilus. The sequence goes on along the minus strand of JAGPOW010001338.1, from coordinate 33,579,939 downwards.
GGAAATTAATCAGTTTAGGGACATTAGAGGATACCTCCCTGGACTGTTCTATTTAGGAGCTGCCAGTTGACCCATCCTCTATAAATTTCTCTAAAGTCTCTTTTTGACCATGGCTATACCATCTGCCTGCATAACCTTTGGTGGCAGTAAGGTCCTTAAGTTAACCAAGTGCTGAGTTAAAAACAAAACAAAACACTTCCTCTGTTTGTTTTAAACCTGCTTCCTGATAGTTTCCAGGGGTAACCCTAATTCTAATATTCTGGGACTTGGTTCCCTATTCACTTTATCTATGCCCTTCATTGTTTTACAGACCTCTAACACATCCCTGCTCAGCTTTCTCCCTTGCAAACTGAAGAGTCTTTCTCTTCTTTGTCTATTCTGATATGGTAGCTGCTCCAGACCCCTGTTCATCTTTATTGCCCTTCTCTGTACCTTAGCTAACCCTACCACATCCTTTTCAAGATATGGAGACTAGTACTTCATGCAGTATTTAAGATGTGGGCACAACACGTAATCTCCTAGACCCTTTTTCTTGAAAAGAAAACTAAGTAGCATAAGCACACAAAATAGCAAGAGATTCTTTTTATGACCAATTGGAGGCACCAAGAATGAATGCCCACTATTAAATGAAAAACTTTATTAGTAATATTCCTTCTCTGATCTGAGTTGGCAAGCCCAATGTGCAAGGAATACTCACCATCAGCATCATTCTTCTCAGAAATCCACCCCCCAGATCATACTCATATGACTTCAAACATTTGGAATGACAAAATCTGCTACACATGCTGACCAAGAAAACTAAGAAAATGAAATGAGGCTCAAGTAATTTGCAGGTAGAGAAACTGATCCAAAAAATATGTCATAATATAGTACATTAATGTAAATGTACTGATTAATTGCTTTTGGACAGCTTTATCTCCTCTAGTCCTTCAGCACTATGGTATACAACCGCAATTTTTTTGGCTAGATCATCCTATGAATGCTTGAGTATGCAAGAAATATGTACATGTATATAACTGTCAGGTAGAAAACCCTATAAAACAAAGGTAAGAAACTGCTCCCATACTCTGACAACACATACATGCTCCTATGATCAACCTGTTGGAGCTAAAATGAAGACAATCAAGAATCGTGTGGTACCTAACATCTACCAGGGTTGTCTCAACATGTTTCTACCTAAAAATAAATTAAATGAAAGAAAAAGTAAATTGGCAAATGCATGTGTTACCATTATAAATAAACCTACCTAAAACTAACAGCCTTTCAGTGCCATATAATGAAAATTAGCTACATCTTTCCCTTCATGTTTCCTGAATAATGAATACTTGTAATTCCCTTGTGCAAAGCAGGAATGACACAGGTTAAAATGACTGTATGGTTAATGAATACCCTTTAAGTTTTGTATCAGTAATTCCATAAATAAGCTAAAAAGTACAAATATTTAGCAAATGCAATATCATTTAATTAGCACTAAAGACTACAAACAGGAACTAAGGGGAACACCCAAACAAAACTGCAGGAGATATACAGCAGCTTTAAATTTAAGACAAAACAACGTACACATTAAGCTAGCCCAACCACACATGTAGTTTGTTCTTTAGTGTTTTGGAAGGGTGGGTTTTGTTTAAAATGAGCAAAGGTTTTGTAAAGGAAAGGCTGAGGATGATGCGTTTTGCATTTAGCTCTGAACAGGTGCTAACCATGCAAACAAAAAACTGAGTCTTTAAGTTGTCTAACTGTTTTACAGTTGGCCACTGTAAAAACTAAGTGCCAAGAACACTAGTAATTTTTTTTTAAAAAGTTACCTACAACTAAAGCATTATCTGAAAAAATGACTAATTTTTATATTTTCTTATTCTTTCTTTCCTTCTATTTCCTCTGAGCTTGAACAATTAAAGTAAATTGTTCAGTATCATTTATTTTTACCATGTTTTTAGTAGTTTTTATTTTATTCTTGATGCACTAGTGCAATGCTGATCTGTTTGATTCTTGACTATTCAAAGGGACTTTTAAAATGTTTCCATTTGAACATACTTTTATTAGCCTTAAATAAATTTTATAAGAACTTGTTTATAACCATTGCTGAATTTAAAGGCAATTTTTTACATCCCACTTAAGCATTTTTCCTTTTAATATGATCTTTACAAACATATTGATCTCGGAAGTGTATGTTATCAGCTGATCTGAGCCTTCAAGAGGCCGAGAAGCATTAACATCTGTTTAGTCATTGTTTTCTTTTGGAGACAGGACAAAAGTCCTATTTGGGAGAGGAAACAGCTTGAAAAAAAGAATTCATCCTCCTCCGACTCACCTTACCCCGGTAGTAGATTATATGACCACAGTCCTCTGCATAAAGAGCAAAAGACTCTGCAGGACAGTGGTATAATTAATGCAGGGAGGCAGTGCAAAAAATGGTAGCTCTGACAGGTGTACAAATCACAGTTGTGATCAGGCCGACAACCATAAGCTGCCGCTGCCTCTATGTTGCTACACTGCTGCCACAGGATCATTAATAACACATCTGGTGTAAAAACACATTCTCTCATATAGTGTTGCTAATATAATTCAGTTCACTAAGTTGACCTTAATACGACCTAATACTACAGGGGGGAGGGGGGTAGCTCTCTCTATATTATTAGACTATCATATTTATTTGTACTATACCAGTACTTACAGGCCCAAATCAAGATCAGGATCCTACTGCACTGGAAGCTAACTAGGAAGCTACCATGAAGGAAGAAAGAGTTCTTACATCAAACAAATCCAAGGCCTTGTCTATACACACTTTTCTGAGGTAAAACAGTATACAATTTGTGGGGACTCTGGGGTCCTTACACAAGTTTAAAAACACAGTTTAAACTGCAAATGGCCAGGTGTATGAGCCATTCTTCAATGGTCTGAACCTCCTGAACAGTTTCAGAAGTACAGCTGGATAATTTGGTATTATTTTGAATTAGTTCTCTGTGAACCAGTTCACTATTATAGGCAGATACAGTCCCAAGTTTTTTCAAGACTCACATCTGGATGGTCTGCCAGGCATCACACACTACACTGCTTCTCAAGCCTCCCTCCCCAACAGAGTAACTGGCTGCTCTGGTATGGAGCCAGAACTCCGCTGCTCCAACTCCTATTGCCGGCTCTCGACCACAACGTCCATGGCTAGGGCCTCTGGAGGTAGCCCTCTGTCATTTTTAAAAAGCTGATACATTTTTTTTCTGTTGTTGGTAACTGAACAGGCTTACTTGTAGGTGGGATACAGCAGGTGGGACATGACCAAAGGGGCTGTGGGTACACAGCTTAGACCCCTCTTTCTGTGTGCCTGGAGGCTGACCAAAGACTCCGCTGCTACCAATGGAAGAAAACTGACTAAGTCTTAAAATAAAGCAAGTGAGAGCTGCTCCAGAACCCCCAGCCACATGTAAGTGGGAGTCCAGGCAGCCATCCACTCACCACCTGATCACTCCTCAACATCTACCCCCAATCCTAAGCCTGGGACTTGCAGAACCCCAGTCAACTGCCACCAATGGAAGGAAACTGAACAGTTTTGAAAGTGGCAGAGAACTGACTCCTGAAACTCTAAGACCCAAAGACAAAGCAGCAGGGGTCCAGGCAGCTCCCCTCCCCCATTGCCTGGCCATGCTTCCAACCCCAAATCAGCCTGGGATGCACCAAACCACGGTCAATTTCCAAGAACTGAAGTAAACTAATGAGTGGCTTGGGGAAAAATGCTCTTTAAAAGCTGCAAAAGTTTTGGTAGCTCCAGAGCATCAAGCTCCCTGGGAACAGAGAAGCCCTACGTACACATCAAGCCAATCCTGTTGAGGGTAGAACTACACAGATTTCAGCAAAGTGCAGGAAAACCTCTTTATTGAAGTCAAAATTAGTGCAAAGGGGGAGCAGAAAATTGCAATTGATCTGGGTACTCGCTATCACCCCTGGTTATTTATGCAAAGGCACTGCATAAAAGGTGACCATTCTACTTCGAACTCTTAGCAATGTGAGTGCAGACAACTGAGTCAGGATGAATGTGACCCAGTTTCCAATCAGTGATATTCTCAGAATGGTACATACAACTGCTGTCTTTCTGCACCCACACACTGCAGTTTTAAAAAGCTGTATACAGGCTCAAGTTAGCTGCATTGATTTCACTAAGTTATTTTAAACCAGGTGTATCAAACTCATCCCAGACCCTAGACTGGATCCAGAACACAGGCGCTCCTCCTGGGCTAAATTCATGGCAACTGCAGCAGGTATGGTGGCAGCAGGGAACTTCCAGGGACAGCAGCAGAGACCTGGAGACAGCAGCAGTAGTACAGCAAACAAGGACTGCGCCTGTGCAGCCCTTACCCATCCCTTGCTGCCAACAACCATGTCCATCAGGATCCAGGGACTCACAGTTCTTCAGCATGCCATGTCCTACTAGCCTGGTCTCCCAACTTCTTATCTAAACTAGTGGCAGGCCAGATGGAATAGTTCCCCAGGCCAGATCCAGGTCATGGGGGTGACACCCCTGTTTTGGACCTACCTGAGCATATACAACAAACTCGTTTGTGCAAACAAACCCCATTGAATATTCTAACTAGAATAAAAATTTGTGTCCATTTTACAAAATGGAAATTGTAGCACAGAAAAACTGATGTTTTACCTGCACTGCATCCTCCCAACATAACAAGACCAAACTTCTTCCATCTGCCATTTGAAGTACAAGTCTTAGACTTTATTTTAAGGAATATGTGATCCTATACTGTTTATAGGTATAAGAATCTTTATCTGAACATATAAAACCTGATTCAGGATCAACAAAACAACTTCCCAACTCCAAGAGCTCTTTATCTAATGTTAAACAAATCCCTTTTTGGTTATAAAACTACAATTTATTGCATAAATCCATGTTATGACTTTATTAAATTGAAAGGTGGCTTTTCTATAACTGTGTGATCTCAATCCCATTAAGCAAAAGGGTCATAAGCAGATGACCGCCACTGTATCAGTGCACTTTCCAAAGAGAGCAGTGGATGATAACCTTAGTGTCCCAGACAGCATTCCTTTTCTCACTACAAACAGGTTATAAAGTCCAAGTCTGTATATGTACAAGCCAACATTATGTTTTGGTTACATAGAACTGTAATACTTAATTCAGTATTTTTAACATGCTTTGGGAAAACAATTTGATTGGATTCTGTCTGTATCTAACTGGTTACAGAGATGGTTTCTTTTCTATAGGCAGACAAGGTTCTTTGTGTTAATCTGATATCTTTTATTATACTAACTTAAATAGATGGGAAAAAAAATTAAGCAAGCTTTTGGGCTTAATAACCCTTCATTTCTGCAGAAACTTCCTCAACCTGACAATGGGTTTTTAAACCCAAAAGCTTGCTTAAAATTTTTTTCCAACTATTTAAGTTGGTCTAATAAAAGATATCAGATTCGTCCAAAGAACCTTGTCTGTCTATATGTCCTTAGACCAACAGAGCTACAACCTACAGCCCTTTCTCTTCCATATGCATTATTTTTAAATAATGGTACTTAACAACATACAAGGACCCACATGCTCAGCAGCACAACCAAGTCAAACTTTACAGTTTCATGTCAGGAAACTCAACAGTGTTGCAATCAACCAGCTGTTGGAAAAACTTAAGAAATCAGGGTAAAACTCCCTTTCCAGATCCCAAGCTGCTGACACAGCCTTTAAGAGGGAGGACAGCTCTACACCCTTGCCACTTTAATTAGGAAGATGTCATGAAGCTGATGTTGTGTGGTGTGGTGTGGTGTGGTGTGGTGTATCATAAGCCTGACTATCCCCACACGCTTTGCATGTGGGACAGGGCAGAGCCTGGCCAGTGGACATGGTCCATTTGCTCAGCACATGCACATACCTGCCCTTCACCAGGCTATAAGCCTATCCCAGAGAAACCTTGATGACTCAAGACAGCCCTCTTACCAAATATTTATGTAACCTAACACTCTCTTCATAGTGAAAGCAGACACCAAAAAGAGGCTATAGCCATATCTGCTTGTAGTCTGAGCAAACTGTTTGGTGCAAAATAGTCTGACTGCAGGAAAACAGCATATTTATGGCTGAAAAATGGAATTCAACAACAGTTTGGCAAAGATCCAAATCTGGGGGCAGAATGGAATACAGAGCCACCTGTTAAGAGCAAATACCTTATTTTCTCTGCACAGAGCATGCCCCTGTATATAGTTGGTTGCTGTTGGGTGGGCTGAAGCTCAAACTCGGCTGATGTTCAAACTACAAATGCAGTGGGAATGCAGAAGCTGAAGTACAAATCATTAGATGATAAGCTATTAATTTTGCAAATCTTATAAAACTCAGCTGTATCAAAGATATGGCCCGTGGGGTCAGAATGGTACATGCTGTATGCCACGTGCAGGGGCAGTTTTTGAAGTTCACTAAATACAGCCTTGTAAGAGGCAACCAAAGGCTCCTTTAAGCAGATAGGGGAAGAGAAGAGACTAAAATGATGACAGAGGTAAGCAGACCTCAGGAAAGAGGTGATCTGCACATTGATGGGCAAGACAAATAACAGAGACATGCTGGCAGGTATGATCCAGGGGTTTCAGGCAGTCAAGCCACGCTGCAGTCAGTAAGCAGGACTGGCTGCACTTTGGGACTAGAGAGGCACAGCTGTGCAGGAGCTAAAAAGACACCCAATCAGAAGAGGACTGATCCAAGGCACTTACAAACCCTGCAGTTTGAGCAAGGGCGGCCAATCCGGCATTCCAGAGGGAACAGAGCTCCCAGGAGGGGAAGAGCTGCCAAAGAGACCTTGACTGGCATGGAGCACCTAGAGACAGAGGTGAGAGGCCAGCAGAAAGAGGACTGGCCAAGTGTTATTTTACTCCAAGAAAGGGAAGAAAGAAGTTTTGTTGTAAGCAGATGCTTGCCCTTTTTTTGTTCTAGTTTAAACTAGTGGACCAGGTGTGGCTAAAAGGGATAGCAAGAAGTCCACAGGGGTGCCCATGAGGCATATGGATATTTTGAGTCTTGCCAGGGCTGGGCCCAAGACCCAGGCAGGCACGAACCCAGAGGATCAAAGCCCAAGTAGCAAAGGAGAGGTGGCCTGAGACCATGAAGGCTAGAGCAAAAGCCTAGGAGCAAAACAGAGCTAGCACTAAAGTGTTCAGGTCCTGCACAGGCTAAAGGGGGACCCAGGTAGTTCTTGGCTAAAGAGGGACCCAGACAAAGAAAGGGGGCCAAAGCCGGGAAGGCTGATGCCAGAACAAGAGATTGGAAGCCTGAATAGGCCAAGTATTGCACTCGGGGCAAGCTGCCCTGATGAAGTGTTAACTAGTATCTTTTGCGAGGCAGAGGTGTAGCTCTTAAGTGCAGAAGAATGCCATGAATCTAGCCCTCTAGGCCAGTGCGGCCTGAGGACACAGGCACTGAGGGCAAGACAAGAGATAGACAAGACAGAGAGAACATGCCTCAGGGATGGACATGCCCCATGGGGCTGATGGACATCTCCATCAGCCCCAAGGACAGCCTCCTCTCATTACTTTTCTTTAACATCAAGGCTTGGCAGGCAAGTGAGCAGGTTGAGACCTCGGGAGATTTGAGTGGGGGCTGGACTGGACAGAGGTGGCCACTAGGGGGAAATCATGGCAATTCTTAGGCACCATATTGTCATGAGCCCTAACACCACTCATCTAGCCTGCAGACCAGTCCCAGGCCATTCATCTGGTCCACAGGAGTCCAATAAGCCAGACACCCCAGATTTAGCTATGCACATGGTTAAAACACTCTGTGTACCTGGGTGGTGTGTGGCAGAATGGTGGCTCTAATCTGAGCAAGAGAAGACAACGAATATGTCTATAATGCAGTGACTATAGCTTATGCAGCCATACTCGAGCTAGCTTTACAATAGCTATCTGAGATACAATTAATAGTGTAGCCTTAGCTGCATGCAACTCAGTGGAGGCTGCAAAATCTGCTCAAGAAGAGAAAATACTCCAGTGGTCAGACCAAACTGACTGCCGTACTATTCCAGATATGGTGCTAGCAGCACCTGAGTATTTATTTTAAAGAGTTAGCTCTTGCACGTCTACCCTATCTGCAGCGAATGCAAGGCAAAACCTTCCATACTACTAATGTAAACAGTGGCCACCTCTAACATTAGCTGCAATCTTACTGTTCTCAGTTGAGGTACATTAGTTGAGGCTAACTGGACTATAAATAACTCAAGTCAATACTCAGGGCTTGTTTTCACTGCAAAAATTAGAATCAAGAGACAATTAAGATGAAAAAGTCCTATTACAGTATGCAGCGCAAATCTGTAATTTAAACATTGCTTGTACTCCATGGCAAGGTGAACTTACACTATACATGAAGGCCATTTTTTCTGTGGCACTTTTACAGTGGATTAGAAATGCTGCCATGACTTCAAATCATTTCTAAACCTCAACTTATTATCATATTTAATATGACAGAAGAATTAATGCAGTATCCCTTTCATTAAGTTAAATCTGGTTTCCTCTGACCACAATATTACAATTTTCCAAAGATATCTGTATTGATAATGCAGAAGCACATTACATAAAAGGGAGAAAATATAATTTCCCCAGTGCCTGGTATTGTTAATTGATATTTCATTACTAAATTTGATTGCCTAATAAATAATAGAATGAAGTCTACACTTTTCAGTTACTATATCAATCAATTTAGAGGTCCAGAAAGATAACTCTTCATCAATATATATATGAATCACAGTTACTACTATTGTTTATTGTTTGTATTGCCCTAGACCTAGGAGCCCCAGTCATGAATTAGGACTATTGTGATAGGCACCTCACAAACAGAAGACAAAATCTGGTCCCTACCACAAAGAGCTCATGGTGTATTCAATAAAACAAAAGAGACGGATAGAGAGGAAGAAGTATATAGCGAAAGATTAAGAATGCTATCCTAAATGGTAGAGATTTGAAAAAGAACACTGATTTAACTTTGCAAATGTTTATGGGAAAATTCCTGCTAAACGAGAAGACCTGTATAAAAGAAAACATGAAGGCACTTGTTTGATAACTTAATCAGATGGAGGTTTGCATCACTGAAAGACTGGAGTCCGCTGGAAATTTTTTCTTTGCAACACTGAAATAGAAATGAGGTTTTCTTCTTTTTAGATAAAACCCTGAGCTCTGGAGCAAAATTCTGTTGCAACAGATGGACTGACGAGGAAATTCTATTGCTGCAAAAAATCACGCAGCTCACGAATCCTGCTTACATCATATTTTGTAGGGTAATGTTCAATTTCATTGTCAACACCACAGTAGCGCTTGCACCCCTCTCCCCAAGGGAATTTAATACCCAACTTTCAGTTAGGAACCTACTCTTGACAGTCGAGTTAAACTTCTCCCCCTCCTAGGTTCTCTCTTCCCAGAACTCTGATTAATTCTCTTTTTCTTTGTATTTGCACCTTGCAATTATTTATTTATGGTTTAGTTATGTTAGCAAACCTTTTAGCAGAGATCTGCCCATATCTACCCCTGGTATCTTCTGTAAGTCTCTCAACATTAAGTTATACAAGTCTTCTTGATGAAAACATCTGCTTCAGATTATTTCCCTCAAATTAGTAGGATGTGAAAAAATATGTCCTACTATTTCAGATACAGTAGGATGCATTCTTTCACACAATCTCATTTAATGCCTATATTTCTAATCTATCTAGATCTCATTGTGTGACATTTCCAACCTAGCTAATGCTACTGTCTGTCTTGTAAATTTAAGTGACTGTACTACTATCACTCTCTATTCCACATCATTACGACAAATAAGAACAGACATTCACTCCAACAATTCAAATACTTTCTCTCTCATTTATCATTTCCACTTGGTTTAAAATATTTAAGCTAGTTTTCAATATCTTCTCTAATATTCCTAAATGGATGTGAAATATTTTTTTTTACAGCAAGATTTCCTGAGTTAATCAAATGCCTATTCAGGAACTCTCTTTTTTTGTTGTTATGCATGGCACATAGCAAAATGCCATCCTGATCCATGCCACTACAATAATGCAAAAAAAATACTACATTAAAAAAAAATCCATACATTTCCATGTTTTCTTTAAAACTGGAGAACCACCACACTTCCAGATATACTTGCAATTCAACACATATATTATACTATAGAATCAGCATATTCTTCTATTGCCTCCAGTCTCTGGAATCTATAGGACCTCCTCTTTGCCTATCATTGCCAGTATCTTTAGAAAAATGAATTCCCATGCACATCCTGAAATGCTGAGATGATGCCCACTCACAGTCAGTACTTCTGACAGATGGACAAAGTCCATCAATCACTTTCCATTTTTTTATTTCTATACACAATATATCTATCAGCTACATTTGATCAGCCCATCAAATTTAAGTTATGACTGAACAAATGAACAACTACACCAAGATATGGTTAGAGCTAGACAACCATAGATTAATTATTTCTGATAAAAAAAATCTAATCTGTAGTTTAAAAAAAACCCCCAAAATAACAACAACAAAAAGACAGGCCTTTATATAAATGGATTTTTTGATCTCCAGAAAATATGGGAGCTGGAGACCAGTAGCAATACCTACACTGTAAGATAGAAGCTAGCATGAAATGCTTCTAACCAGAAAAGAAAAGCTTACTTGCGATTCAGACAGTGGAGAATTTTTGTCCGACACAGCCACACAAGACTCGACAGTTTCTATCTTCTCTATAAGCAAAGCTGGTAGCACAACTTCTTAAGCAAGGGTACAACACATGTAGCCTACCAGAATAATACCAGCACCACAGTCACTTAGCCACATAGTGATCTTCATACAGTTCCACATGAGGGGGGGAAAGCATGTTCAGGAGCCATAACTACACCATCAGGACTTACTCCTGTGAGAGATGAGGGATGGACTGGACTCACGTACTTGAAGTGGCACTGAGCATTGGTAGGATGGGGTACAGGGCAAGGAGATTCCCCTGTGCCCCTGTCTGGGTTAAGGCGACAGTTGGGTCCCATTCCCTCTATCCCCAAGATATCCTGATATTGTTGGAGTGACTTTACATCAGAAGTGTAACACTCCCCCCACTAATGAAGGCACGGTCTTGTAACTCTTGTAAGTGGCGCTCAATAGTATTTAAGTGGTGCAACCCTTACTGAAATCATCTGATACAACCATTTTTAATTGCTAAATTATGTATTGGAGCAAAACTTTTTCCATACGACAAATACCTGCATTTTTTAAGATTTTTTTTGGAAAATTTAAGACAAAATTATTTTGGTAAGCCCAAGGCTACAAAATCATATACTTTTGTGCATTTTGAATTCCACTGATCCTTTCTTTAAACAGCTTGTGTACCCTCTAAATTACAGGGAAAAATTTATCAAAGGTGGTCATTTTGTCATGACCACCTTTGACAAACATATATCATCAGCGAGGCACTGCAAGGTGGACTGGATCAGGTTTTGTGATGATGGGTGTCAGAGGAGGAAAGAATCTGCTGCTTGGATTTAGAGCATCGGTAGTGCATAGTGTGCCCTATCTGTGGGCAGGACTGTCAGTCACACATTGGACTAAGCAGCCAAAGAACTCATTGGCATATACATCATGCTCTGCAAAGAGTGACAGTGCCAACTGACTGATCTTTTGCCATCTTGTGTCATCTTTGAGAAAGCTCTGCACGTACTCAGTTGAGACTTAAATTTTAGCAGTTAAATCTTCCGAAGATCCCATATTCATAGGTATGTTCCAGGAAGGGTCTAAGCCAGCGTTTCCCAACCAGTGTATCGTGGCACAAAAGTATGCCATCAGAAATTAACAGGTATGCCACAGAATGTTGCCATGGCAATGAGCTACAACAGGTATGAGCATAGGGAATGCCTTAACAGGTGTGCAGTGAAAAATTTTTATTAATATAAGTACACCTCAGCCTGGAAAAGGTCAGGAAACACTGGTCTAAGCAAGACTTTAGCTGCAGCACTGGTGTAGAACCAGATCTGACAGCAGATAGCTGTATCTACTAGGGGTAGGCAAATCTACAGCACACATGGCACAGTCAGGCTCTGTGGGTGGCATGGGGCAGATTGGGAGTGAGTAGGCAGCACAGGGACAGATAGGGCAAGGAGGAGAAAGCAAAGCAGCACATCGGGCATGGAGCCCAGGGCAGGGAGCAGTAGCAGATCTGGCAGGGGAATGGGATTGCAGTGGCACTCAGAGAAGGCATGGGGCTTGATGTGTGGCATGCCTGCCAAAAAAGTTGGCCCACACTGTCTTGTGCTATGAATGACCCCTGTGCTGACCTCAGACAACATGCTGCAAAGCAAGTGCAGAACTCAAAAGTTGAGGCATTCAAAAATCAGGTGTGCATTACAAAGAGAAAGACTAGGTCCTAGAGCAGTGGTTCTCAACCTTCTTAGATGCAAAGTATCCCTCTATAAATTTAGCAGCACCCCATTTTAAAAATTAATTTCTTTATTACAGTGCATAAAGGTAACAAACACATATAAGCACAAAGAAAAGACACCCCTTGCCCTTGAGTGCTGTAACTACAGCAGGCATTTCCTTTTCCTGACCAACAAAGAGACTCTTAGATCTGATGTTAGGGATCCCACAGGATGCTCAAGAAAAGGGGAGACAGTACCATTGAGCTGGCAGCACCTTTGGCACAGAGAAGCCAGAGACCTGGGCAAGTAAGGAAATGGAAGCTGTGCCACAGCCTCAGTCTCAACCAAAGCCTGCTGCTCTAGGAGGAGCAAAGGAGACCTCTCTGCACAAATCAATGGACAGAGGAGACCTGGGAGCACCCTCTCTAAATCAGCACCAGGGGCTTATGCCCTCCTAGCCCACTCCAACTATGTCACTGGGACCTCTGGTTAGACTGAGCTAACAGTATCAAGCCCCTGCCTACAGCAGCCACTTCCTAGTCCAACCCTGCAGAACATCTGGAGATGGAGGTATCTGAAGTAATTTCATCTGGCGGCAGCAGTAGCACAACGTCCTTTAAAGGGTCTTGTAGCATTCTGGTTGATAATCTCTGTCTTAGAGCGAGTAAGACGAGACTGCAACTGTGATGGTAAGACAACTAGGACTGAAAACTAGGAAAGACAGAAGGAAGGAAACGACAGAAAGAAAAAGAAATTAATCCGAAAGGAAGCCAACAGAGAATGAAGTGGGACTTGCTGGGCAAACAGACTGTGACAAAGAGAATGGGGAAGCAGTACACTGGAAATGAATGAGGAACCCAGAGGGAATTAGGCTACTAGTGGGAATGAAAAGAGAAAGGAACTGAGAATGGGATAACAAGTCTGAATGGAGACTGGAAAAAGGAGCCAACTATGAAGAAAAGACATAACTAAGAAGTGGACAAGTTGAAGATGAAAAGCAGAAAAGTCTGATCTGTGAAAACCACTAGCAGAAGTTTATCATCTGCGTCCAATGCTGTCGACAGAGAGGATAACAACTACTACATTTGATCCCATTACCCTAGTAGCAGAGAGGATTAATCCAAAAGTTCCAGCCATGCAGATTTGTTTGGCTGTGAATATTATAATGCGACGTGAGACGGTTTATGTTTCTACTGTCGTTTTAAAATCCAAGAAAAAAAAAAAAAAATCACATAAATCCAAATTTGTAAAAACAAACAACCATGAAGCTTCAAAGTAAACCCTCCCCTTGCCAGTTGCTTGTGCACCTTTTCCTGTCTCATCCCTCCAAACTCATAGGTATTAA
>JAGPOW010001338.1:33540691-33566126 GCA_030014935.1 Caiman crocodilus | reverse complement strand
AAGATTTACTATTTTTCCACAGGACCATACCTCACTGAGTCTATAGGACAATAGGAATCTGGGGACAAATCAGGACTGAACAGTGAAGACAACTAATGTTTACAGGACCACTGCTTCATGCATTTCAGAGTGGAAAGATTGCGGTAAATAAGGCAGGGTGTAAAGGGGTCAGTCTCACAATTAAGGTAGTTGACTACCTTAACCTTGAAGCACCGGACTGTATTCCTGCCTCTGTCATGGATTTCCATGTGATGTTGCTCAAGCCAAATATTCTATAGGCGGTTACTACTTATTTGTTATGCATTCTGCTTGCCTGACGAGATCTGATCCATACAAGCACTAAGTCTTCTTTGTGCTTCATTTCCCAATTTGTTAAACAGGAATATTACCTATTAATTTCACAAATGCTGCTGATGAGCACCACAGAAAAGCCATGGAAGAAGTTAATTATTTTTTAGTCTTTTGAATTCTGATACACTAAAACCAAAAAAAAAAAGACCACCTATTCAAATATTATAGTAAAGTAGTAAATATTATACTCTAAAAAAGGCAGAGAACCTATGAAAATGAGTGTGCAATCCTGCAATAATGATGTTATGCATATATACAAGGAAGTCTTACTAAGATTACACAGGTAATCTTGACCTTGACATTTCCCAATTGATCTTAGGTTGCCTGTACACAAGCTGGGAGGCTGTTCAGACATACTGTAAGTACAGTGCATCAGAGCAGACTCAATTAATCAAGTCTGCTGGAGTGTAGCAATTACTGAACTCCAGCCAGCCTCCACTTCTTGTGCATTGGTGTCCACCTGCTTCAAAATGACTATGGGGGTGGCTTTAACTAAAGCTCATTTGACAAGCTTTAAATAAAGCACTTCTGCTACCATTTTGAAGCATGGGGATGCCAATACACAAGATGCCCTGGAGCTTTTATTAGAGCAGTTCTCAGAGCCACTCTAAAGTGCCCCTCCACCTCCGGAGCATGTGTAAAGATGTCCTGATTTTATAAACTTTATTTTTCATATAAAATTTGTACATGTGTGCTCAATAGGTAATTTTGCACCACAACTCACTCACAGTTTTATAGTAGTTAGGGGTCAGAAGGAACCTGAATAGATCATCTAGTCTAATCCCCCAACACTGGTTGAAGCACATGCTGGGGCCACATGACCCCAGGCAGGTGTTCATCCAACCTCTTTTTGAATTTACCCAAGGTAGGAGCAAGGACCACTTCCCTAGGAAGTTGGTTCCAGATTCTAGCTACCCTGACAGTGAAATAGTGCCCCCTAATCTCTAACCTGAACCTATTCTCTATCAGCTTCTGGCCATTGTTCCTTCTCACCCCAGGCACTGCTGGGGAGAATAGGGCTCTTCCTGTTTGCTATTAATCTCCCCTAATGAGTTTGTAGACAGCCATCAAATCCCCCCTCAGCCTCCCTCCGCTTGCTGAGCCTGAACAGGTTCAGTCCCTCAGCCTTTCCTCACAGGGCCTGCCCTATTGCCCTCCAACTAAGCGGGTGGCCCTCCTCTGAACCATCTCAAGGCAGGCCACATACTTCTTAAAGTGCGGTGCCCAGAACTGGACGTAGTACTCCAGTTGAGGCTGGACCAATATCACATAGAGGGGGAGCATCACCTCTCTGGACTGGCTTGAGATGCATCTTTGGATGCACAACAAGGTGCGGTTGGCTTTGCTGGCTGCGGTCTGGCATTGGCAGCTAATGTTCATCATGGAGCCAATAATGACTCCAAGATCCCTTTTCGCCACTGTGCCCACAAGGGGGCAGCTGCCCAGCTTGTATGTATGTATGCTGTGGATTCCTTCTCCCCAGGTGCAGCACCCTGCATTTCTCTACATTGAACCCCATCCTATTACCATCCACCACCTCTTTAGTCTGTCTAAGTCTAATTGCAGCCTCTCTCTCCCTTCGAGCGTCTACCTCTCCCCACATCTTGATATCACTGGCAAACTTGGACAACATGTTTTTCACCCCCTCATCCAAGTTGCTGGTGAAGATGTTGAGCAGCATAGGCCCCAGGACTGAGCCCTGGGGGACCCTACTGTTCACATCCTCCCAGGATGTTCTATAAAGATCCCTATGACATGAAGTTCACACTAAGCTTCTTGCACTAGAACTAAATTTCAGGCACAAGCAAAAAGTGTTGTTGACAGCCTAATTAAATCAACAGGAAGTACATTTCCCTATGTTGTAAAAGGCATTGAATAATACTGAGTGATGAGAGGTATTACTAAATCTGCAGATGATATTCAACTGGGAGGGATCTACAAGTATTTTGGAGGGCAAGATTAGAGTTCAAGCTAATTTTGATACACTGGACAAATGTTATTAAATAAACAGGATGCAGTTCAATAAAGAGAAAAGTAAAGTACTACACATAGGTACGAGTAACCAAAAGGGAGAACTACTCATTTTGCAGAAAAAGATCTTGGAGTTACAATGACTCAAACTGAACACGAGTCAACAATGCCAGAGTTAAAAAAACTGAGGGGCAAGGAACAAGAAAGCAAATACCATACAGACACATGCAAGAAGTAATTCTTCCATTATTTAGCACTGTGTCCAGTTTTAGGCACCCCATTTTAAAAAGGTATGAACCACTGGAGAGAATCATAGTGTGCAACAAAAATGGTAGGAGGTAGGTGGGAATTGAAGCCACCACCTTGCCACTGAAGGATGGTCATCCAGCCCATGAGACCAAATAAACTGGACATCCCTAGGCTAGGCAAGCATATGCCAGTGATAGCTCAGCTATAGTGAAGGCAGAAGAGCACACTAGATCAGTGGGTCTCAACCTTTTTAGGCTTGAGGTACCTCTCGAAAAAATACCAGCTTATTTTCACTCATTTTTTGCTACAAAAAAAATAAAGTAATTCTTCTGTTGCAAAGACTTTAAAAAGACCACAGAAGGTCAAAACGTTTTTAACACTACAGATTCCTATTTGAAATCTCTGGGTTTATCTGGAGAATCATTTCCTAACAGTGCTAACGTTGAGTGCCACTGCACCCTTTAAAGGATCTCAATGCATTCCAGCATGCTGCAACACCATAGTTGAGAATCATTACACTAGATGAGTGCTTTTCAACCTGTGGCAGTCCACAGACTATGTCTACAGAGTCCACAAAAGATAACCATGCTCAATCAAAAGTATGTGATTACCCACACTTACAATTCAAAGGGGGCTAACACCAGCATTCAAATTTTTTTACGGGTCCATGAACAAAAAAAAGTTAAAAACCACCACACTAGATGACTCTCAAGGCCCTTGATAATTCTTTTTTCTAACATATCTACATTTTAGTAGTAAAACATATTCAAAAATAAAAGTCAGTTTGAACTGGCCTTTTATAAGGGAAAAAATGTTCGTGATACAGAATATTTCAGAGGATTCAAGCATCTTTTCATAAGCCATGAGAGAACCCTCCCTCCATGTGGATACCCAACCCATCCACCTCAGCTACACACCCCATCATATACACAGATCCCCTAACACTATCATACACACCTCAGCCACACACACATGCCCTACATCCCACCCCCAATACCACAAAAACACCCAACACCCTCCCACACACCCCACCATACTCCCACACACATACACCCACACTCCACACAGACCCCTCTTATACCCACCTATACCCATAAACAACCCACACCCCAACCACACACTCCACTATACCCACACAAACCCCACACCCTCCCGTACTCCCCTACACGCATCCCACACAAATGCCACCTATACCCCCCTACCCCACCTCCCCATATAATAAATATGAGTACGACTTCATTTTGAGCTATTACGCAACTGCCTCTACATGCACTATGCCAAGGTAGGCAAAATGCGTCCTGTGGGCTGCATCCGGCCCACCAAGCAGTTCCATGCAGCTCACCATGCCCACCAACAAATTGTGCTCTGTCCAGTCCTTCCGCCCACAAAGGTGGGAGTAAGGCACCCACATGTACACACAGCCCCAAACATACCCTGTTGTGCCTCACTCCCACCTTCCTGGGCAAAAGGGAGCAGCCCAGCCAGCAGGCAGCGTCCAAAAGGGGCTGCTGCAGCCCTCCGAGACCTGCTTTGCTTCCCCAGTCTCCTGCTGGGTCCAGGCAGCAGGTAGGGAAGGAGCAGAGGCAGAGCTGCAGCTGTGGGGGGAAGCGCAGAGTACGAGTCTGGGGCAGGCAGCAGCACAGAGCCCGTGCTATGAGGGGCAACAGCACGAACCTTGGCTGGGCAGCGTGCAGGTGAGGGAGAGTGGGGGGGATGGGGGAGCCCCCCACATACTCCCCTCTTGGCGTACAACCCTGGCAAGTACTGGCAGCAGTAGCAGCAGACAGGGTGCTCAGGGCACAGGTGCCTGGCAGAACACAGCTCTGGCCAGTGCTACACATCACAGCAGGAGGCACATCTTCTACTGGGCCATCTGTATTGTTGGCACTACCTGCCACTCAGGCACAGCACCTGCACTCACCAGGCATGGGAGGGAAACCCCATGCACTGAAGCTGAGCGTCTTCCCTACCCCACAAGGGAAGGTGCCTAGGGTTTCCCTCCCATGTTGCGCAGCCCAAGTGGGGAAGGCAGCTGGCTCCAGGGCTTGGGGCTTCTCTCCCATGCCCAGTGAGTGCAGGGGCTGTGCTTGAGTGGCAGGGAGTGCTGCTCCTCACTGCAATGTACAGTGTGGGCCAGAGCTGTGCCCCGAGTGCCCTGCCTGCTGCTGCTGACCCATGTGTCGGGGGGGGAGGGGAGTGGGTCTCACACCCCCCACAAATGCCACACACCCACATGCTGCCCCAACATGCCCTGCACGCACAGCCCCCTGCACACACAGCCACACCCTCACAACCCCCCCTCACACACACTCCCACTCCCACTCCTCCACAATATACAAAACTAAGAATTTATTTTTGAGTTATTATCCACACTGCCCTGTTGCATTCCTGTAAATCAGTTATTGGATCAGTACTGACTGATACAAATAGCCAATTATTAACCAACAGTATCAGCTAAGGAAATCTTTATTGGTGCGCACCTCTAGTGTACACCCAATGCACAAGGCTGGTCCACAGACTGGATCAGGCTCACAGACCCAACCTCCCCTTCCTTTTTTCCCTCCCCAGCATACCTGATCTGACAGCTGCTCCAACAGTCTTGGATCCACACTGCATGAGGCACAGGTCCCAGAGTGGTTGGAATAAGTGGCACAATCCAGCCAGCAGCAGCTGCACTGTACATGGTAGCCACCCTGGCCAGACTGAGCCACTTGGCACCTGCTCTGGGACACATGCCACACAGAACATCTAACTCCAGCCAGCCTGGGATGCATGCTGTACATGGCTGCCATAGCTACATGTGTGCAGGCACGGATCCCAGACAGGCTCGAGTGGGCACCCCATGTGGCATACTTCCAAAGCAGCTGAGGCAGGCACCACGTGTAAAGGCAGGGCTGCCTCCTCCCCTGTCTCTAAGTGCCTCCGCACAGGGGCTCTGCAGAGGGGAGCAGTTGTCTGGGATGCTGGGTAGCTCAGCATGCCAGCTCTGCAGTGTGCAGAAACGGGCGAAAAGGAAGTCCTGGACTGTCTGCTCCTGCCTCCAGATGCCGCTCTCCTATGCACCAACCAGCACATGAAGCACCAGTTAATTTTGTAAAACAGCATATATACATAGCTTTATCTTGATTGAAGAGCAACTAGAGGAAAGCTTCTATTTCATAAAAAGAACAAGATGAGAACAAATGTCAGCCTGTGTTTGTATGTTTTATCATTCTCCCACAACTTGTAAATGACCGACGATCTTTTAGACTGCTAGACTTCTGGGCACGCAGTAGGTTTTCCAGTATGTTTGTCCAGAAGCTAATGCAATGATGCCATAATCAAGATGAGTCTACAGAAATAAAAGCTATATTATATGCTGCTATGTTGTCAGTCTTCTTGTCTATTGATAACCCTTCATACTATATGTTCATGCTTACATTAATACTATGTTCTTTACAAGAAGAACTTTTATAAATGCTTAACACACTGCTGCTACAATATACAAGAGTGAAATATTTACAGTTCTCCAAAACAGCTTTATATTTAAGAAACTTTTATGGAGGAGATAAACATGAACTTTCAATAGTTAACTGAAATACAGCTTGAACAAAAACTGCATCCTTCTTTAATCAGACAGAATGGTTTCTTCCCTTTTGCTTTACTTACTTTTACTACTTTTCTTACTTTTTATTATAATAAATAAAGAATTATTACTTTTCTTTCTTTTCCTCACAGGCAAGATGCATCTACCAAGCACTGAGCAGAGTGCCTTTCAAATGATAATATTTTTTATTAAAAAAGCAGGATGACAAATAGTAGACTAGGGCGTAAAAGATATTTGGATGTTAATGTTAATAAAAAGCACAGAGTTCTAGGAAATCGCAACCTGCAGATCTGGATGGTACACCATCTTATGGAATGAAAATTGGCTAAGAAAAGAATAATCTGGAATGGGACAGCATGTCAGAACAGTTCTGTTCTATATATTGGCTCCTCAAATATTAATTTATGCTCTGGGAATAAACCAAACATTAAATTCATGATAATACTGAGTTGAGAACTGAAATATACTCAAGAGGCTAAAAAAAATAGCATCTTGCAAAAAAGTAACATCTAGGTAAATTTGTTATATGTATTCTAAACTGAATAAATAAATTTCAACACATAATGGGAAACCAAATATTAATTTTGATATCAAGTTGACCAAAACTTTAAATCTAGCTTTTTCTTTTTTTTTTTTTTTATATACACATGTGAAAGCAGATATTGGCATCTATTTTTAGCAGATGAAAATCTGAACCTTCCTTTTTTATTTCTGCAAACGCTACACATTGCTAGCAGTCTGCAAACTGAGGTAAGGTGCATCATTTTTAATGCACAACTTTAAGGTGTCAAAGATATCTATAGACATGGCTAGAAACATTTTGAATTTGTCAAAGCCAATAACTTTGCCAAAAATCTTCCTCATTTTCCTTCCATTATACTTCAGTGTTAGAATATAAATTATGGGGTAAGATTTTAAGTTCTTTGGGCCCACAGATACACTAGCTCTATATGTGCAGATTTGTATGTTCAAACAGACATAACTTAAGTGACAAAATATCATGGTGACAGGAATGAAAAAACAATCTTAGTGAGGCTGTGTACAGATGTTCAGTCTCTACAGGGAGAATCGCTGTTCTCCCACCACTGAAAGTTATTCAGTGCAGATATTCAAGTTTATTCTCCTGGAACAAAAATGGCCATTCTGGGAAAAAATGCCTGGCAAACAAGTAGAAATCACTCCCAGGAGAATTTCTCCCTGGAAACTGAACATCTTCAAACTTTTCCCCAGCAGCAGTAAAATGGAGACAGAAGAAAGGCCCCCATATCTTCCACAGACCAGGGTCAACCAGGAGAGGAAAGGAGGAACACACACTAGCTGTTCTTCCCCATTTCTCACATCAGTTCCCAGTGTGAGAAGACAGGGCCTTTCCCTGCCGCTCCTTCTGCTTGGCTTGCAGGTATTGGAAGCCAAGGTCAGGGAGCAGTGTTGTCCTTTGCTTCACCTAGTCCTCCCCAGCCCCTCTCAAGTCAGCTGGAAGAGGAAGGGAAGGCAGATAGGCTGGGAATGAGGCTTGGGGAGGCTCTCTCAGGGGTAGCAGGACAAAGCCCTCTCCTGCTCTTCACACCTGGGAGTCCCAGGTGTGCGGAGCAGGTGAGGATTTTTCCCCCTGCTCTACCCACTCAGATCCTGGACACCAGGAGCCAAGTGGAGGACTAACATTGCAAGCTCTCTGCCTGCTTCTTCCAGAGTCACCAGGGTGAGAAGTGGGCTTTGCCCCACTACTCTAGTCCCCTAGGAATGGGAAGACTGGAGCAGCCCAAGCTTTCCCCGGACTAGGATCACCTGATCTGGAGGAGATGAAAGCAGTAGTGGAGAGGGAGCAGTTGCAGAATGAAAAGGTATACTGGTTCCCTCTCCCAGAATCATTTCTAGCAGTGGAAATTTTCTACTACATAAAATGAGCATTTGTACATGGCCTAAATTATTCTATGCTGTTCACCTAATTAAATCATCGAATATATCTTTTCCTGTGCCTATATGGCCAAGACAGCCCAAGTAACCATTAACATGGGTGAGATTACTGTCCGCATATTACCAGAGCAAAAGTAGTCTTCCCATGCAGTGATATGATAACTAACAAAGGCAAAACAACCCCCCATAGAAGATTACTTTATCCATCTACACAAAGCCATTTTTCCATTCATGGGATCTATATTCACAAGTGGTTTTTGCAGATACTGGAGCCAGCAGGGACCATTAGACTCATCTCAGTTTACCTTTTGTCTAACAGAAACCACAGAATTTCACCCAGTAACTTCTAGAAAATGCATGTTTAACATTAGTCATTGAGTCATTGAGTTGTTATTACTTGTTTGTTGTTGTGGATGCAGTGCAAGATTTAAGAGGCAACCTTTACAAGTTTTTAACATGCCAATTTCCCTTATTTTTCAAAATGGAGTGGAAGGGGTTCATGTTAAGCATTGACAAGGGGGTCCTATACAATTCCCAGTGAAATAGAGCATTTTTAGTTACATAGATGACAGCTGAAACTGTTAAATAATGTGTATAGGAAGTTGAGACCCTTATCTTAAAATACGAATTGAGCAGGTAGCATTATAGGTTTTCCCAAAGCTAAAGTCTGAAACATACAGAAGCCAAACTACAGGTTTAAAAATAAATAAAATAAAATAAAACTAAAGAAGTTTTTAAAAATTACAGCAGATTTTTTTTTCAAATTGCTGTAGGAATTAAGGGATCTAAAGAAATCTAAAAAAACCCACCCTAAATAATAGATTATATACCTAAATCTCCATGTTTTGATTTTTAATTGAAATATAAAAATCTTTCACATCTCAGTCTTCAAAACTTGAATGAGGCACTGAATGAACAGATAGACAAATACCTTAACCATCAATGAAATGTTCAATCATCTAAAAATTCATTCGAATTTTCTAAAAGCTCAGGGGGAGAGAGAAATCATAAACAAGAAAAATCTTAGAAGCGGTATGTTTTAAAGTAGCCCCCAGTTTTTACAAAGTGACAGATTAAAAATGCAAAGTTCAATGCATCCTCTCCAATTCCTGAGATTCTATAAATTAGGCATCCAAAAGTTTTCAGTGCACATAATTTCAGTACCAACCATCCCCCTTAACTTTTATTGATAATCAGAATTTTTGAGGCCACCACTGCAGCTTTCCTTAACAAAGGCTTTGAAAGTTTCTAACTTCATGCCCTGAGACTCCCTAAAGAAAGCAGCAGGTGTCCCAAATTAATTCCTCCTCTTGCTTACATCCTAAATGTTTTAAATGTCTTCTGTTACCTCTATGGTCATGGAAGTGGCTTTTATGTCATTTCCTCAATAAAAATATTGCTGTTACTGCTGCTCAGTTTCACTTAAGATGTGGAACTACTGAAAGTGATGAGGATTCAATAGTGCACCAGAGTTACGAAAGATGAAACAGTGCTGTCTGTTTAAAAAAATGTTAGTAGATACCATGTAACAAAAAATAAACAAAGGAAAAACACAAAACAAAAAAACCCATCACCTGGTAAAGTTGTCAGCCTGCACAACCACTGCGCATCTAGGCTCTCTTCTCAGTATTGCAAATCTAAGGCAAGGAAACTGTTCTTTGGAAAAAATGAGTTCTGTCCCTCCACCACAAGTTTTGCAAGTGCAACCTTCAGGGCATGTGCTTATCAGTCAGCAAAACCAGCAGTTCACCAAGACACCATCATGCCTCAGCCAAGAATGCATACATGACTAATGAAATCATTACAGATTACTGTCCCACTACTCACATTTGTTTGTATGCTAGTAGTGCTTAGAGAGCCCAACTGGGATCAAGGCCGCATTATGCTGGAGGCCACATAAGCATATGTAGAAGCAGTCTCTGTCCTCAAAAGCTTAACCTCCAATTAGACAAGACAGACAAAAAACAAACACACAATACAGAGGCAAAAGGTTGTTGGTAAACCTCAGTCCTTCGTAGAAGGGGCTTGTCCTGCCCACCATGCACAGTGAACAGCTGCCTCCACAACCCTCTTCTACCACTGCCCTGGTATGTCTTGTCCAACTTATAAAATCAGAGGCAAGAACTAAAAGGCTCCCAATATATCTAAAAACCAATATAATACTGCACACAGCGAACCACAGCTGGCCACTCCTACCCCCAGTACAATACCCCTTTGGTTGCTCTTCCCCGAGGTGCTGGAGGAAGCAGATGGCCTACTGCCCCTCTGGTTTGAGAAGCTGAGAGGTGACAGAACAAAACAGCTTTTATTCAGAGAGAACATTTCTTCGTTGCCTTTCAAAAAAAAAATTCTTAAAACCTACCTGCTCCAGAACAGATTCCACTGACCATGCACCATCACATCTTTATATTGCATGATCCTGAACTGCTCCAGTCTACTTCAGAAAGCAAGTCCTTCGGAAAGGGGAACATGTTACTTGTTTGGAACAAGCCTCCACTGTACAGCACTATATACACATTTGGCATTTTACCAGCTCTATTACTGACAAATACAATACAAATGCTCTGTTTCACTTAGTCACTCCCTCTTGCTGGTAGTCACTGGTTCACTTAGAAACTCCCTCTCCCTTTTCTGACCCCTCTTTCATCCTCCCACATTTCTTACATTATTGTCCTCCTCTTTTTCTAAATCCTATAGAAAGGAAACAGCAGCAAATGCAACTGGATTTGAAAGCAGCACCTCTGTTCAGATTAAAAGTTAACTGATTTATTCAAAGAGCTTTCAGGAGTAAACAAGCTCATGTGTGTGTAAAACAGCAGTTTTGATTCTGGAAAAAAAAGCCTCATCTAGTAAATATCATCAAGTCACTATCTATTCTCAAAGAATCAAAAATGTACAACCCAATCTGAAATGGATAACATTTTAATGCATTTAAAACCCCTGCAATTGTGCCATGCACAAAAAATAATCAATCCAGAAAGCAAGTCAGTAACGATACAGATTTTCTAAGGGATTACTGTGTGTAACCATAAAAATGAAGATACTTTTCACTCTGCCAACTTTCACTGTAGTTATCCTATGTGCAAGATGGCACTGACAAAGATTTTAAAACAGAAAAACCAGTATCAGTTATAAGAGCAGCAATTTTTATAGAGCCCTTTAAGATGATACGCTACTGCTTTTTGAATCAATATCTAATAAATATACATAAGGTTGGCTCAAATCTGCAGTGCAAACTGCAGACTTTCAGACACTTACCTCATCAACTGAAACAGATATCAGCTTGAAAAATCAGCATGCCAACAGAATCTCAGTCCCTAAAACACAATATAATTTGGCTCAGCTATTGTGATTGCAATGGGAATGTGCAATGTAAGGCTCTAGTCAGAAATATCTTTATCCACCAAAAGAGGAAGAAACAACAGTTGGCAAGTAGTAAAAATCATATAAAAACTTGACAAAATTAGCTAGTTAAATAATTAGTAAACTTTTAATGTTTGGTTATAATCCAAACATAACTCTAAAATATCATAGAGAACCATATTTCTGGCTTAAAGTAACTGTCTAGTTATTCGATTTACAAGAAAAGGATTTTTTTCTAACTGCTGCTATACCAGCAAAACTTTAACCTGGGCTCTCAAAGCCAAGCTCCATTTTCTCACTTGTGCATCACCACCAGTAAACACACTCTGCAATTGAACTATTTCTCAGAAAATAATCCTAAACCTACTCACTTTCCCACAGCTATGTTTACCCTGTAATGCTAATCAGACTAAAAATGTATTTTCAATGGATCAAAGTATGACCATTAAAGAGGAGCAGATACCCTTAATTAAGATGGGGATATTTTTAAAGCAACTTTGAATAACTGCAGTTAGTTTCAGACAAAAGCAGAAAAATGTAAACTCTATTAAGTGGTAATTTATTTTAAATAAACCTGTTCTGCTTTTCTTTTCTTTTTTTTTTTTTTTTTGCTTCCATGGCTCAACTCTTTAGAATCCACAAACTGAGAGAAACTAGAAATGGAACAGAACTGTTTGGCTAATTAGGCCATTTTCCTGCCAATGTGAGATTGTCCTCTATAATGTACTACCTACAATTCTGTTCTGAATCCCAAACTTCTACCACATTTAAAGAACAGAGATTCTGGTCCTTAAATACACTTCCAACTCTGAAGTGGAAGGAAAAAAACCCCTAAATTTGCATCACATGGAAGCAGTCTCACATGAATCACAAAATCCTGAAGCATAACAGATCTTTTTTGAATTGCCAGCATTCCATGCAATGCCAAAACTGCATACTATAACAGAAATTGTGAATGAGTCAGCAGGGAAGTGGTAAAGGGACCAAAGTGAACTTGCAAGGGTGCCTCTACAAAGAAGGAATGTTCTTAAGAGATCAACAAAAAATGTCTTGCATTCAAAGCTTGTCTAACTTTATCCCAACTACATAACTGGCACAATAAAAGCTATCACCCTAAGAAATCTTTGCTTTTCACTTAAAAGGCCAGCAAACTTCATTTACCCAAATGGTTAATAAACAGAATAATGGAAATACATATTTTTCTTAGAACTTCTGCAATTCTTAAAGACCCTTCCAAGGCACTGGAATGCTGAAAGAGGTGTAGCCACTGTTCAACTTCCAAGGCACAGTAATCATTCTGTGCTCTTTTCCTCACCGACAGTCACACAGCAGGGAATTTCATTACCACCTCTACACTCAGCCCCTAACTACCGCAAAAGTAAAGTTCTTGCTATAATTTCAAATTAAGGAGACAGAAAAATCTTGTACCAGTTCAAAAGAGAAGGACATGTGAAGGAAAAAAACCAACCAAATACAAATAAAAATAAAAAACAACTCAGCTACAGAAGAAGACTGTAGGCATAAGAGAGTTTCCTAATGATTTTTTGTCACTACAGTTCTATACCATGAAAAGCTGGGACCATTCTATAAAATTTAGGATTTTATTGTACTTTTAATAAACTATTAAAGATTAAGGAAGAAAGTGAGTATTGAGTTTTGAAGGGAACTTCTAGTAGTAATTTCCTGAGCATTATTAAAATATATGCTATTAGAAATGAAGAGTATTTTAGCTGTAACAGTATTTATTCCAATGTTATAGTGATTTGCTTGGCTATGCACTGCTTTGCTGATTTTCTACCAGATGGAGATATGTGTTTGAGGGATGGGAATTACAGAGTACAAACCTGTATAGCAGCAAAATATGTTAACATTTATTGTGATATTTACCATACGTGTATGTAGTGTATAATATTAGTCTTTAATGATACTTCAGTCCTAAATTATAAGCTTTTTCCATCTGTACGTGTATTGAAATAGTAGAACAGTAAAAAAAAAAAAAGTTCAAAATATAAAAGATTATTCTTTTAAAAGTAGGGATATGTAGTCTACCAAGGATGAGCTCAAGACAGGTAACCACATCCCAAGTACAATAAGAAAAAAAGAATATGCAAAAATGACTACAGAAATAATCAGCGCATTTCACAGTGATGAAGCCTTAAATTCCATACATAATAGGGTAAAATCAAGATAAAACTGGAAAATACAATTCTATCTTGTACAAATAGCTATGAAAGTCTAAATTCTGAAAATTAAGACTTTCAGCAGTCTGCACTGCAAATGCAACCTAAACTTTGAAAGACAATCTGTTCTTTCTGATATCTTGATTATATAGAATGCAGTGTCTGTAGCTGGGATTTATTTTATGGCTGTGTTAATTAAGACCAAGATCAAAATCCAGATTATTTTATATTTCTGCAATGATGAAAAATAAAGTTCTTCTGCCACTTAGAGAAGAGGGTAACTTTGAATACATAAACAGATGTGTCAAATATAAATATATGATTTTTGCATTTACTTTCCTCACTATGAGCATAAATCGAAAGGACAACTAGACCTCCAAGTGGAAAAAATAAAACACTATCATGCTGATCTATGTAAAACTCTTAAAAATACAGAACTAGTTACCAAACGGAAAAGTTAGTAGGCAGTTAGTAATTCTGTTTTCCTCCAATCCAAACAATTATATCTAAAATACCTTTTAAAATATGTGGGAAGCAACGGGGGTTTTTTTAGTGCTCTCTGTTGGACCAACTGCATAGTTGGGAGAGACGTTAGACAAGGTTACAGGCACAAAGTGAGCTTCCTCAGATCTTTGTGCCTGAAAGCTTGTTAAACATCTCTCCTAACTATACAGATAGCCTAATAAAAGATATTACCAAATAACTCCTTGCTTTGCACTTATTTCCTGGACCATCACAGCTACAACACTCCAACCACACTTAAAAAAATGGACTGCTATACAGGCAAATATAAATTCTGAAGGTTTCAATGAAAGACCCAGGAAACTGTATTGGAGAATATTTAGTCAGTTTTAGAATGCATCTATGTAGCTTTTACAACCTTCCAACCTTATTATATGTGCATGTTAGTACAGAAGGGAGTGGTGGTTGTGGTGGGAAAACGGAATAGAAAAAACAATTCCCATGAGAAATAGAAGCAATACCACCTTTGATATTATTGGGGAATACTGCCATTGTGCACAAATGCTAGGAAATAAGCAGTTTCTTTCATCAGATCCTTTATAAGCTTCATAATTTACAAGATACTACAGATAAGAAATGTTCACTACTTTACTTTTCAAAAGTTTTGTAACTGCTGGAGAGTACATCTCACCCTTAGAGCCTTCTCAAAAACCCTTAAATAGGAAAACTCTCAAGAGCTAAGCCAGTAGATGTTTGTGAACCAAAGTATTACATTAGACTAGATGAGGACTCGAAAGTAAAATGAAAGAAGAAAAGAAAAGACCATAATCAGTTCAGGCTGCACAGATGTGTTGGGGGATACTGGAGCAATTTAGGATTGCCTTTATAATTTCTCTGTCCCTTATTTGCATAACCTTGTTAATCAGAAGAAACAGGTGAAGTGTATTCATTTCAGAACTGGCCATATTAGGTAGATATCACCAATGATGGAAAAAAATCACAATGTTTAATATTAATTCACTTTTTTATTAGCTTGGGAGTTAGAGAGGGAGGAAGTGTTTCTTCTTTTGCAACACCGACTAGCTAGCATATCATTAGCAGTTAGTTTTATGCCTCTTTTCTTACATTTCTTTCTCCCTCTTCTTTCCTTATTTATGAGCTCCTACCCCATTTCTTGTTAGGATCTGAATTACCATAAAAACAAATTACATACTCCTCTGTTTCCAAATGAATCATTCTACACCTGGAAAACAACAGCTCCCAGAGCTGACAACTCTCTGTACCTGCTGAGAAATAATTCAATTATCAGGTGCACTTATTAGGTATACACAGCACCTACTGCCTTTGATAAATAAGCAGGGTTAATCATATCTACAGCCCTCCTGGAGGCTACTTCATGATGCTTCGATCAGGTCATGTACTCTGCACATCATTACTTATGCTTCTGACACTCCTCAGTTCTTAAATCTCTTTTATATATATATATATATATATATATATAGCTGTGTTGCAAAAGAAAAGTTTCTGTTTCTCAAATAGGGCTGTGAAGTTAACAACATAGGAGAAAAGGGTCCTTTTCTTTGGATTAGGACTTTTCAATAATCCAGTAAAACTCACCCTTATTTTGTATTTGAGAATCTCTTTTCTTTTATGGCATACTGCAATAGGTTGTGTATGCTCCTTGTATTACTTTATCCTCCCTCTTTGAGGGCATCATAAGATACATTCTTCCCATCAGTCAAGGAACAGACACAGTGTACTCTACTATTCATTAAAGCCACTCCTTCCAAAAGAAGGGAGAAGACTGATATAGTGATACAAGATGTATAGGTAGGGCCATCCCTGGGGCCATGAATCAGGGCAAGAGCCCCAAGCCCGATGCTTTGCGGGGCTCTGTGGAGCCACTGCTGCTTGCTTTGAGTTCAGCTGCTCGTTAACCCTCCCCCTCCCCCCAACCACCGCAGCCAATGGCTGCAGCAGCTTCTTCCAGTCCAGGCCAGATGGGATTGGAGTGGGGGCAGGGCCTTGCATGGGCTGATTTGCCCTGGCCTCGCACCCTGCTTGGGTTGGCTTTGTGTATAGAAAGAGTTCACTACTGTCATCAATAGAGATGAGTTAAGAGGAAGATAAAAATCTCTAAGATATTATATCCATTTATTATTGGATGTATGTGCTAACTTTCATAAAAGGATTCTTCTTTCCACTCAATGAAAAGTCAGGAGGAAACTGTAAATACACACACTCCAACAGTCTGTTTTGTGGTTAAATAAGCCACAAGCCCAAATTATGGGACTCCCTAGATTTCAAGGTAGTATTTTGGCATCATCCAGGAATTCTGTGGATGCCAAAAGGTTAACCAGCTGCAGCAGTCAAACAGCAGTGATTAAACATATGCATTATGAATTAATGCGACTAGCAAAGCTTCATACTACACATATACAAAGACAAGGAAGAAAAAAAAATCTAAGAAAGTAAAAAGAGTCATTTACGACAGTCAAATATTTTCTCTGGCATTGTGTACACCAATGGTCCCCCAACCTTTTTTATACTACGGACCCAGCAAACTCACCAAAAGAATTTTGGCAGACCTGGTATAGAAACAATCTAATTTACATAATTAAACATTTGCACATTTAAATATGTAACATTTGTAAATATTTAAAATTTGTACTCGGTTATGTGTTGGGGCAGCTGCGGGCATCAGGGAACCCTGCAAGAGAGAAGAGGGCTGCACAGGCAGTAGCCCGGGGGACCCAGCAGGGGCTGCCCAAGGAGGAGCTCCTTTGCCTTCCCTAGAAGCAAGCAGCAGAGCCGTGTCCCCGCCTTCTGCCCCAGGTATTTCCCCACCTGCATTCCCCCACTCCCAGCCATGGGCTGGGGGTCCTGCCTGACTTAATGCGAGCCCCAGTACCTGCTGCACAGGCAGCACCTCGCCAGACACAGCCACAGCAGAATGGGGAATGTGGAGTCAGTTGCCTCCATTCTGGGGCTGCCCTGCCACCCAGCTTTAACCCTGCACAGCTGGTGGTGGAAGCCGCTATCCCAGGCAGACAGACAGGGATCTGAGTCGGGGGCTTGTGCCATGACCCAGCAGCCAACCCTTCATGGCCCAGTACCAGGCTGCAATCTGGTGGTTGGGAACCTCTGGTGTACAATAAAAAAAACCTTCCCATTATAGCTATACGAGCAAGCCTACTAGCGGATACACACTTTATACCAGCGAAAGGATCTTTCAGACTTCCAATACCAATACATCAGCAAAACCTTGCAGCATAGCTTTTAGGTTTTCGAAAGTCACAATTTTATAAGAATACATCACGAGATTTAACATAACTAAGGTTTTAAATTGTTCTGTTAAACTGATCTCCAGACAAAGGTAATTGCTTTCTACTAATTGCATTTCCTCAGACACTGCTTCACAACAGGTCTGCCCTCTACAGGAAAAAGGTATTAAAACACACATTATATTTTGCAGAAGCAGAAAACATATTTTCTAAGAGCAAAGACATTTTTTTAACTTAAAAATAGAAGCTAGGTATTTCTTTCAGCAACAATTTCTAGAGACTTTGAACTTTGAATTGTACAGTTAACTAAAAACACAAACCACCTGAGACAATGCAAACACTATACTCTCCAGGACAGCTATCAAACTGGAGGCTCATGGGCCACATGCAGCCCCAAAGGGGTTTACCTGTGATCATCTAGTCCAGGCACCACTCCCATCAAGGGAATCTCCGGGTTCCCCTTTCCTTCTCCAACTTCTACAGCTTGCCTGTGCCCTTGGAGCAGGGGCAACCCATGAGGCTGAGGGAACCGTGGACCTAGGATTTTGGTGCGGGCCAAGGCATGAGTGTGGTGCTGTAGGGGTTCCCTGCTGTACAGTGGAGAGGAACCCACGCAGCATGGCCACACAACGTAGCAAACAGCCCACAGAGGGAGGGCCTTAGAGTGGGGCTTGGCTGGGGGTGGGGCCCATAAGGCATAACAGGGAGGCCCAGGCAACCTGACATGTGGCCCAGCAGGTGTACTGCTTGTGCAGCAAGTGGCTGAGGAGGCTGTGGACCCTACCCACTCAGGAAGTCGACATCCATGCTATACAGAATAAAGTTCCACTAGGATTTAAGCGCTTCTGGTAGCTATTATGGTTACTGAAGCTAATGATCTATGAATCAGTCAGAGATTCATGAAATATATTTTAATCCATATCATAGTATTTCTGGAATGTCAGATAAGTCATGATTGAACAAAATGAACATGTAAGACAAACTTCAGCCTGTTTTATACTTTTTTGTAGTATAACATTTCCATGTGTATATGAGAAACTATTCAATCTCAACAGAAGGAAATAAAAGAAGGGACCATAAAGGAATATACATATGAGTACCCTGAATCTATATCTTGTTTGACTAACTCTTTTTCCTCCTAGGGCTTCTACACATGCGCTCAGAGCCTGCTCTAATGCGCTGGAAATCCAGTGCATCAGAGCAGATGGGCGGCAGAGGTAAGGAAGGGATCGGATCTTTGCTTGTAAAAATGAATGAAGCTTCAAAGTAGTTTGTGCAACAATACATATTTTTTACAATTAAATTTTCATGCAATGCAATTATAAAAGTATATTTTTCAACACAAAAATGTGTCATACAAGCACAAGTATGCTATTTTTCAGAGTTGTCCAGTTAAAATTCTATATATAGGCAAGTTGCAATTGAAATGTTCCTCTGAAATCATACTAAGATATACTGCATGTGAAAACCCAAACTTGAAAGTAAAAATTGATTTGATGAAAATTTTACCTGACCAGATATATCAGATTTCCCTTTGAAATAATCACAAAAATCAGTGCTTAAAATGAAACACAGAGCTTAATTGCTTACGCTTTAAGTCAGGGTGGGAAATTATTTTGGGCAAAGGGTTGCTTACTGAGTTTTGGCAAGCCATAGAGGGCCACTTGACAGGCAGCCCAGGGCAGATTAATATTAATTTTCTAAATTTTTTAGGGGCCCTGTGGGCCAGACAGAATTGCCTGGCGGGCCGCATCTGGCCCCCCCCAGGCCGCATTTTGCTCACCCCTGCTTTAAGTGACCATGATTCAGTGATATTACTACACAATGTTCTCATAATAATGACTGTGCTACCACAAATATAGCAAGCTAAAAGAAGAGTACATAAGCAATTCTGCAAGTAGATAAACTGCTAAGCTCTGTATCCAACCTTTTTTGAAAATGTTCTCAGCTTCTTAAGACTGTTGAGAGCCAAAAATTATCAGAACTGTTTTGAAATGCCAAAGAACTAAGTAAAATAAAGGAGACATCCCTGGCCAACTCCATGCTAATTAGACCACAGTCTGTCAGTATCTTCAAACTACCTGGAGATACTAAACAAAGTGTAAAAGGATTTTCTGGTACATGGTTAATACACAAACTCCTTACAAAAGGGTTCTAGGATGCTGCTTCCTACTTCTTCATAGGCAGACAGACAAGACTAACAACATTTTATAAGGGGTGCACCAACAGAGAATTATTTAGGCCAATACCAAGGGCTGATTTTTAACAAGCCATATTGGCCAATGCCCATTGGATTCCAATATGCAGCTGGGCAGCATGAAGAGTCATATCCAGCTGGTAAGTATGTGGTGGGAGAAGGGAAGGGGCATGGTGGGGAGGCAAATCAAGCCCCCCACAGTGAGGGAAGGAGTGGGACTGGGGCAGGCACTACATGGCTGGGGCAGAGCATGGGACAGAGCCGGGAGTGGCTCATCAAGGGATGTAAGGGGGCAACTCCCACCACTATGCTCACCTCAGGGTATGTGCCCTCACTTATGCACATGGGGTGAGGGCAGGTTGCCAGTGAGCTGGGGCTTAGGAGGTGCCAGATTCTTCCTGGTAGTGAGGGGGGGAGAAGGAGAGGGTTGGGCCAGGCCTGAACTTGGGGCAGGCAATGGCACTGCTGGGAGGGAGGCTGCAGTCATCCTAAAATTAGCCATAGTACCATAGTACCCCACAATGCCCCCCTCCCAGCATGCACTCCAAGTTCAGCCCCAGCCCAGCCCCCACTGGGAAGAGCCCAGCACTGTCCCAGCCCACAGCAGCATCCCACCCTTCCCCTGCACACATAGCTGAGGACATGATCTCCCAAGGTGCGTGCAGCCGCAGGAGCTGCTCCTCTCCCTGCACCCCTGGATGAGCTGCTCACGGCTCCACCCACTCTGCCATGGCTGTGCAGCGCCTGCCCATCTCAGTCCCATTCCTTCCCTCACCACAGGGGCCCCAATATGCTCTCCCTGCCACACCCCTTGCTTAACAACAGACTTACGAGCCAGACCCAGCTGCTCTTCACACTGCTGGGCTGCACTCCTGGCTGATTGCATGCTGTACTGTGGCAGTGCACATGCATGGGGCATTTAATCAGCCACATCAGCCAAAAAAAAGCAGATTGCCAATACAGTCAATTTTCCTTAAAATTGGTGCTGATCTGATGTGGGACAGATGTATCTGTGCACCTCTACATTTTATAGAAGTTGGACATTGGCTGCCAGGGTTTCCCTGCTTTACCTGTGGAAGGGCTATGTTGCATCAGGGTTAAGGATAGTTTTATGTAGAGTTTAAATTATGGTTGTATGGGATAGTTTGGAATTGGATGATCCTGTCTCAGGCAGGGGGTTGACTAGATCAGTGTTTCTCAACCAGCGGGACATGTCCCACTGGTAAAACACAAAGGTAGTATAGGTGGGACTTCAACTCACTGCTTGATTGAAAAAAATCAGTTGTTTGCATTTCAAGTAGATGCTTCAAACAGCGCAATTTTGTGGGGTTTTGTTTTTTATCATGGTGGGACCAGGGTGTTTTGACAAAATGGTTGGTGGGATGTAAGGTGCAAAAGGTGACCTCTGGAAGTCCCTTGCAGCCCTACATTTCTATGACTCTCTCTCTCTCTCTCCAAGAAATACCATCAATAAAACCACCAGTTCATCAACAATGCCAATGACCTGTCCTGCAATGCTGTATGCCCATTTACCAAATGTAGATTAGCACTGGATGGAAAACAGAAGTTTTAGCAAAGATGCCTCTGTCGCCAAGGAAGATGGACACAACAACAACAACCACCTAATCAATCTCGGGAGACAGTCCAAATATGTATAAAGATTCATGATGAAAGAAACAATTTAAAAAGTCAAAATGGGTTTATTATCTAAATAAGGTGGTAATTTCAGACTCCTTTAATGAAAGATAGAAAAGGTAGCTCAATATGACACTGAGTCTTCATCTCATCTTTAATTTGCCAATTTATCATATCATGTGTAGCTTTCCATTATGCTGAGGATTCACTGCTCACCCAAGCCAAACAGCTCAATTTCTTTACCAATTCTAGGATGAGCACAGGATTTTACAGAATCCTAACAATGTTATAGCATTATACCCAAAAATCACACATAAATCTAAAGGTCCTGCTATAAATGAATTTTCAGAAACTACAGAAAAATATATAGGATGAATACCAGTGATATCTTAGATTGGAAATCTCTTGAGATGAAGACTGGTTCATGTAATGTATGCCAGTCCAAAGAAAGCCTAACAAAAAAGTGGGACAATTTAAAGATACAAAGCCCAAAAATATTTAATTGTCTGATTTCATCTTTCCCTAGTGGTTCACAGGCTGCAAGGGTAAAATCAGTATCTGACTGGGAGAATACACTGCATGAATTAGAGAAAGAACTGCGAGACTCTTTCTATGATGGGGGGGAGGAAGTGAGAAGTAGAGGCCAGGTTTGGAAGTCTGAGGTACTTTTCACTTCTGTTTTGTACTTTTGTGTGTGAGTATGTGTGTACATGCATGTATAAGAAAATTCCCCTATGGGGAGAGAAACCAACTTCCCTAAGGCAAACATACAAATGAGTATTTAACCACAGAGGAGTAAAAAAAACCCGTCCCTGCCCAAAAAAAACCTTCAGGGCTTCCAAATCTTAAAGCAGGACTGGCCTTCTGGCAAGGACAATGCAATAGAATTGTATTCTCTAGTAAGTGATGAAGTACCTCTATTAATTGCATCCTATAACCAAAAAGGAAAAATGTAATTAAACTGCACTCACAGTGACTTGACTTTACAAAACAAAGTAAAAATAAGAGTAGAAAAGGCATGTTGTATACTACTGTGAACAACTACAATTTAATTTTCAGTGCAACAGAGTGACACGGTCCTTTAAAAGCATTCCAGAGCCTCCTCAAATGGTCCCAACTCTCATCTCTCACACACGGGATCTTTCAAAGAGAACCACTAGCTGGGAAGTAAAGCTTGCTGGGAAAGGAAGCAAGGATAAGAGCTACTTTCTTCTCCATTATAATACATCAGAAAAGAGGTTCTTCCTGAAGAAGGGACACAGGAGTGGCAGGAAGATGAAAGGTTTAGTTAGAAAGACAAGGGGGCAGGTATACAAAAAAAAGAACACTAGGAAGAAGAGAATTCTGTGGACTCATTTACAAGCTTTTGGGAAAGACGGGTTGGTGGCAAAAGGTTTTAAAATACTGGAGTAAGGATGATGTTTGGCTACTTTTGCCAAATCTCAAAATGGATTACAATGTAAAGAATGAGGCTGTCAGCACACAGAACAAAGAATTTGGGATGTGACCTACGTGCCATCTTCCTTTTTCTGAGCCCAGTCTGAGACTGCAAGAGAAGATTTGAGGAAGATCATTTTTGTCAAGGGAGGAAAGAGCTCAAGTCCAGACAGGGAAGACAAAAAAAAAATACTTGAGAACTATTGTTTGGTTTCACTTTTCACCAAACCTTTCAACTTCTGTTAAATTGTTTATCCCACATACGGAATTTCCTTAATTTAGTCAAAGGACTCCGTTAACTGCCTAACGCCAGATGCATTAAGGCTGTACCACCAGGTTCTTGCCAATTTGATTCCTTAATAATATAAAGAGCTAACTATATGCACCTAATTCAAAACTACCCAATAGTTTTATAAACAATGAACCTCCATCAACATGGGTGCCATAGTAATGAGTATAAGTGTGTTGCCTATTAGCCATTGTTGAAAGGGCCCGAATATAAATATATAGAAATGAGACAAAGTAAGTGGAAGTGATTTATAGTAAAACGAAACTTAAGATAACAGAATGAAACGTAACGCACCAATCAGGTGTGAGCATACAGGGTTACTTTAGAGCAATTGGAAGGTCCCAAAACCAGCTCGGACCAAGAAAAATTGCTCAAAACTGGGTCAATGGAGTGAAACAGGCGCATGGGCTAGATGCTGCGTCCACACCCAAATATGGGACTTAGCGGCAAGGAGGAGTAGGAGAGGCCCATGACGCCAACTCATTCCATATAAACCGAGCATAAGTAATTCCAATTCGGAGAAGAACTCACTTGCAGAGCAATTTTTCTTTTGATGCAAGTAGTTCGCGTTGCAGCCTGATCAACTGCACAGAGTCCCCGAGACAAATATCTCACTCTAAGTGAACAAGTCATCTCATCTGAAAGCCACAGAACACCAAGCCAGCAATATCTCATCTGACTCCGTAACAGAATAGAATAACCAAGTATGCTACACCTATTGGTGCGGTAAGTATGAAATATAAATAACACAAATAATTCTGAAATCAGTAAAGTAATTGTTACCTGAAATTGTATTTGTAATCCCTTTTCTGTAGTATTATCATCAACAGAAACAGAAGCAGCAATTTCTGGCATATTTTTGTGTTGCATGTGTTTGCATATGTTGTGTTTCATACTGTTTATGAAAGCTAAACAGTTGTACAAGCGATCTAAGGAGTGGTAAATTAGTTAATACATTGTGCATAATAAAGGAAACTTAATGGTTAATAACATCCGCCTCAAAAATCTCGTCAGTACTTACCCTTCAGACTCCTACATTCTGACTCCTAACAAGCTGTACCCTTCGGCCCTGTAACTTTACCGCCCCCACATGATAACAATGGGGACAAAGAAGAGCAGTTAAGTGCTGTCTTCCACCATTGAGGAGATGCTAAAAAGAGATTACACAATTAAGCTAATTTGGTTTTAAATCTCTGTATAAAAACACAGATTTGGCGGTTTTTAATCGGATAATTTGCAATTTGCCACGGCCCCACACTCGCACCCCACCGCGCCCCCCCCCCCCCCCCGCCAACCTCTACATGTGAGGAAGGGAATGAGTGCGTGGGGAAGGTGGGAGGGCACAAGATCTCTACCCACAGCAGGGTGCAGGGCTCCAGTCGAACCACACCAGCTCCAGGCAGGCACTGCCTCCACAGCCCAGCAGGCAGGACTCAGTGCTGGAGGGAACGCTGCACTACCATGGTGAGTCATGGAAGTGGCAACAGTATTGTGTCCCCTTTTGCTGCTGGGTGGGCAAGGGGTGCCTCACCTCAGCAACCATGACTGCAGAGGCAGCTTCTGCTTGGAGCTGGTCCAGCCTGGCTGCAGTCCCACACCCCAGTGTGGACACAAGTGTCAGGGGGCATACAAGCCCCTGCCCCAAACCCATGTGCCCCCCCTGCCCTTAGCGTGGCCTTTGCCCCTCCCCCGCCCATACACACTTACCTGGAGGGAGCTGCAGAAGCTGCTCTCTGCTGCAGCCTGGCACTCCCTGCTTGACAGCCTTCCTCCTGCCTTGGGGGCTGGAACTTGGCCAGCCTGCAAAGGGAAACATGAGGTTTCCTGTGTTTTTCTCATTTAGAAGAGAAAATCAAGGATTCTCTCCTTTAAAAAGAGGAATTTTTTTTTTCTCTGTTAAAATCTGCTTTTTTCTGTAGTAAACAGAAAACCTAGATCCCCGATTATTAGAAATTAGGCCTGTGCAAAGTGGCTACTATTCACTTTGGATTCGGATTCAGATTTGGCTGATTCAGAGGACAGTGATTCGATTCAGTGATTCCAATCACTGTCCTGAATCAATTTGGCCAAATCTGATTCTGAGATTCAGCTGCTGCCAAATCAACCAAATCTCTGCATGAAACAGGCCCCATCCCCCACCCATTCTCCAAGCTTCATCAATGGCTGCCCACCTAGCCCCAGCATCTGGGGTCTAAAAAAAACAAACAAACCCCACATTCACTGGCTGCTGCAGCTGGTGCTTTAAAGAAGAAAAAAGAGCCGGGCCTTGGGCCAGATACAGGTTGCTCTTAAAAGACCCTAACCGCTAAATTTAAAAGTGTGATTCAGACTGTCCCTGTTCTGAAAGTCACAAAACTCCTCAATATGTGCCTAAGCCTGGGCGGTGCTTCCATTTCGGACCGCAAAGCTCCTCGACCTGTGGTTCCAAATCCTTTTTTAAAACCCTTTGGAAACTGTCCGCTTTTAGTTCTTCATTCATTTTTTGACCACACAAAATATTAAGGGCAATTCTTCTGT